>WOXC01009253.1:600000-961856 GCA_011680675.1 Gymnobelideus leadbeateri | reverse complement strand
CTCTCCCTCCTATCCCACCTCCCACTTGTTCTATTGTCTTCTTTTGTCCTGTCCCTTTTCAAAAGTGGGTGCTTCCAACTTCCCTCCCAACCAGCCTGCCCTCCCTTCCATCATTCCCCCTCTTATCCCCTTCCCCCCTACTCTCTTGTAGGGTGAGATACCCTATTTAGTGTGTATGTCATTCCCTCCATGAGCCATATTCAATGAGAATAAGGTTGACCCATTCCCTTTTGCCTTCCTGTTCTTCCCCTCCATTGTAATCATTTTCCCTTGCCTCTTCTATATGATATAGTTTGCCCCATTCTGTCTCTCCCCATCTCCTCTCATATTCCTCAATCACCTCTTAATTTCACTTTTTAAGTATGGGATGACCCTTCCTATTAAATTGGTCCTGTGCCCTCTATCTATATATACCTGTAAACAAATACACACATATTCACATATGTATTAATACGCCCATATACCCTCTGATATAGACCACATATATACACATATATTTCTGTTCCCTTCAACTATTTTCATACTGAGAAAAGTTTCATCAGTTACAATTATCGTTTTTCTATGTAGGAATGTAAATAGTTCAACTTTGATAAGTTCCTTATGATTTCTTTTCCCTGCTTACCTTCTCATGCTTCTCTTGCTTCTTGTGTCTGAATGTCAAATTTTCTATTCAACTCTGTTTTTTTCTTCAAGAATGCTTGAAAGTGGGAGCCAAGATGGTGGAATAGAAATAGCGCGTCCAAGACACTCCCCCCAGATCACCTCCAAACTATGTAAAAGGGGACTCTGAACAACTTCTGGAGCCCCAGCACCCACAGAACGACACAGAGAAGCTAACCTCCTACTGAGGACAGCCCAGCAGCCCTGCAGAAAGGACCAGCGCAGCAGTCTGGGAGCTTGCAGTGCATGCACCGTGTGGGGAGCTGAGCCCAGGTCCAAGTAAGCCGAGGTTTTAGCGCCAGGGCTGCTGGGCCAGCAGCCGGCTGGAGGGACCCCAGAACACCAGCAGCTGTGGTGATTCCAGAATTATCAACATAGACATGCCTAGGACAAAGTGAGAGGTTAGTGCCCTATGGACTTTGGGACAAGCATTTGGGGAACTTGTTGGCTTCCTCCCCTGGGGGCTAGAAGCCACTGAGGAGACACGACATTTTGTAGTTTTCAGAGGCAGCTTCAGCTCCTGGCCTGTGAACTGTAGGGAGATCCAGCGATCAGTCTTGGGGGGGTAATCGCTCTTGCTTTAACCTCCCTGGATCTGGATTGTGATCTGGGGGCGAGGTCTGGGCTTGCTAGAAAGCTGTGAAGACCCCAACATTCGGGATGAAAGCTCCCCTGTCTGGTGGCAGAGTCCTACTGTGGCAACAAGCCCAAAAGTCAAGTAATTAAGTGGCAACATGTCAAGGCAAAGGAAACAAAATAAACAGAAAAATGCAACATTAGACTCCTATTTGGGGGGCAAAGAGGATGGAAGGATAGAACAGGAAGAAGACTGTGAGGTCAGAAATCCTCCTCCAAAAGCCCCAAAGGAAAATATGAGCGGGTTATAGGCCATAGAGGACCTTGAGAAGGACTTTAAAAATCAAATAAGAGGGGGTGGCTAGGTGGTGCAGTGAGTAGAGCGCTGGCCCTGGAATCAGAAGGACCTGAGTTCAGATCCTGCCTCAGACACTTAACACACACAAACAAAAAACCTAGCCGTGTAACTTTGGGCAAGTTACTTAACCCCAGTGGCCCTTGGGGGGGGGAAAAAATATATATATATATATATATATATATACATATATATATATATATATATATATATACACACACACACACATAAAAATTACATAAGAGAAGTGGAGGAAAAATTGGGAAGAGAAATGAGAAGGATGCAGGAAAAGTATGAAATGAGGGTCAACAGCCTGACTGAGGAAAACAACACCTTAAAAAACAGACTAACTCAAATGGTAAAGGAGGCCCAAAAGGGCAATGATGAGAAGAATGCCTTAAAAAGCCGAATTTGCCAGATGGAAAAAGAATCTCAAAAGCTCACTGAGGAAATTCATTCCTTCAGAGTTAGACTGGAGCAAGTGGAATCTAATGACTTTATGAGAAATCAAGATGCTGTTGAGCAGATCCAAACAAATGAAAGAATAGAAGGCAATGTGAAATACCTCATGGGAAAAACCACTGACCTGGAAAATAGATCCAGGAGAGACAATTTAAAAATTATTAGACTACCTGAAAGCCATGATCAAAGAAAGAACCTAGAAATCACCCTTCAAGAAATTCTTAAGGGAAATTGCCCTGATGTTTTAGACCCAGAGGGCAAAACAGAGGTTGAAAGAATCCACCAATCACCTCCTGAAAAAGATCCTAAAAAGAAAACTCCCAGGAATATTATAGCCAGGTTCCAGAATCCCCAGATCAGGGAGAAAATACTACAAGCAACCAGGAAGAAACAATTTCAATATTGTGGAAACACAATCAGAATAGCCCAGGACCTGGCAGCTTCTACACTGAGAGATCGAAGGGCATGGAATATGATATTCCAGAGGGCAAAAGAACTGGGAATGAACCCAAGGGTCACCTACCCAGCAAAACTGAGTATTTTGTTTCAGGGGAAAATATGGTCATTCAGTGGAATAGAGGACTTTCAAGCATTCTTGAGGAAAAAACCAGAGTTGAATAGAAAATTTGACATCCAGACACAAGAAGGAAGAGATGCCTGAGAAGGTAATCAGGGAAAAGAAATCAAAAGGAACTTATCAAAGTTGAACTATTTACATTCCTATATGGAAAAGCAATAACTGTGACTGATGATATCTTTCTCACTATGAAAATAATGGAAGAAGGGTGTGTGGTCATATGAATACATATGTGAATGTGTGTATATATGTTTACAGTAATACATGGAGAGAGGGCATAGGATGAATTTGTTGGGAAGGGAGAATACTCAAGGGATGAAATTATGAGGTGAAAGAGGAAAGTGGCAAGAGGAGATGGGGAGAAACAGGGTAGGGTAAACTATCTCATGTAGAAGAAGCAAGGGGAAGTGGCTGCAAGGGAGGGGAAGAATAGGAAGGCAAAAAGGCAAAACCACATTCTCATTGAATTTGGTTCAGGGAGAGAATGACATACATACTAAATGGGATATCTCAACCTGCAGCAGAATAGGGGGAAGGGGGATGAGAGGAGGGATGATGGATGAGAGGGCATTCTTGGGGGGAGGGGAGGTTGGAAGTACCCAATATAAAATAGGGACAGGATCAAATAGGGAATGGACCAGGTGGGGGGTAGGATGGGTGGGAGGGAATTATAAGCATCCTTGTACAGTATATCTACTATGGTAATATTTTGCATAGCTATACATGTACAACACACACTGAATTACTTATCTTCCCAGAAGGAATGGGTGGCAAGGGAGGAAGGAATGGATCTGAAATTCAAGGTCTTAAAATTAAATGTTTCAAATATATATAAATACTGTTAGCAATACTCTTTTGCATGTAATTGGGAGATAAGATATGCAGGCATTGGGGCACAGAGATTCACATTGCTCTAATGGAAAAGTCGAAGGGGTATGGGAGAAGATATGGGAGAGAGCAGATTGGAGGAAGGGATATCTTTTGGGACTCCTATTCTGGGATGGTGGGTAGGAGAAAAACGGGGAAAAAAATTGTAACTCAAAATCTGGCAGAAATGAATGATGTCAACCAGAAGTTAATAAAACATTTGTTTAAAAAAAAAAGAATACTTGAAAGTCCTCTATTCCACTGAATGACCATATTTTCCCCTGAAACATGATACTCAGTTTTGTGGGGTAGGTGATTCTTGGTTTTAATCCCAGGTCTTTTGCCCTCCAGAATAGCATATTCCAAGGCCTTCAATCCCTCGGTGTAGAAGCTGCCAGATCCTGTGTTATCCTGATTCTGTTTCCACAATATTCAAATTGTTTCTTCCTGCATGCTTATAATATTCTCTCCTTGATCTGGGAATTCTGGAACCTGGCTATAATATTCCTGGAGTTTTCTTTTTGGGACCTTTTTCAGGAGGTGATCTGTGAATTCTTTCAACCTCTATTTTGCCCTCTGGTTCTAAAACATCAGGATAGTTTTCCTTGAGAATTTCTTGGAGGATGATTTCTAGATTCTTTCTTTGATCATGGCTTTCAGGTAGTCATATAATTTTTAGAACACAGAAGGAAGTAGGAAAGTACACTGGGGATACCAGGGGACACCCAGTGTGGAAGTGTCTTCAAGGAGCTGAAAGACCTTTACTGGCATTGAACCTTGAAGGAAGCTGGAGATAATAAGGGAAGTTAGGATGGAACGCATTCCAGATCCAGACAAAGATAACATGTGAAATATCAGATATGGAGAGCAATTAGTAGACCAGTTTGACTGGAATATTGAACATACAAAGGAAAATAATATTAAATCTAATCCAATAAATATTAAGTGCTACTCTGTGCCAGGCATGGTGCCAAACACTAGTGAAACAATAAAAAGGACAGTTCCTGCCTTCAAGAAGCTTACAATCTAAAGGAAGAGACAACACACAGATGGAAGTAGGAAAGTACACTGGGAATACCAGGGGACACCCAGTGTGGAAGTGTCTTCAAGGAGTTGAAACCAGGAAAAGGAATTGATGCAAAGTGGAGTGAACTGAGTCCAGTTTCTGCTTTCTATAAAAGAAGACATTGGAAAGAAGTAATCTACCCTTCAGCCTTCTAATCAGAAAGGAGAGAACTGTTTGGGAAAGTGGTAAGGAAGCCAGATTGTGTAATGCTTTATATGTCAGGCTGAATATATATTTTACCTAGAGGCAATAATAAGGAACTACTGAATAGTTCTGAGCACGAGCATCATGATCAGATTTGTTTCTTAACATGGTAAATATGTGAAAGATCATTTCAAAGGCTGGAAGCAATGAAAATATAGAATAACACAGTAAGGAAGAAACAAAGGAAAGGTATAAACAAGAGAGTGGTTCTGCAAAAGGGACTTTGGTTAGCAGATTTTTAAAGGATTCACACTGGTCTTTGAAGCAAGAGCAGGTAACAATACAAAAGTCAAAGTCTTGGGGGACGTGGAAGTGGGGAACATATTCTGTAGCCTAGAGAATAGCTGGCAAGTTATTTCACATTTCCTTGGTCTTTTCAAGTTTACTATTCAAAAGCTAAAACACAATTCTAAATAACACCATAGCTATTAAATTATTTTTCCAATTTTCTTTGAATCTTTATGCTGCATTTAGCAAGCACTACATAAAATGGGCATTTCCATATACATATGAAACAGAACAGAACAGAAAGAGTATTGCACATATACTACAGGGCAGCTAGGTGGTGCAGTGGTTAGAGCATCAGGTTTAGGATTAGGAAAACCTAAACTGAAATCCAGCCTCAGATACTTACTAGCTATGTGACCCTGGGCAAGTCACTTAATCCTATTTGTCTCAGTTTTACCATCTTTAAAATGAGCTGAAGAAAGAAATGGCAAACCATTCTAGGATCTCTGCCAAGAAAACTCCAAACATGACTAAACAATACATACTGCAGATCTCTATTAAGTACAGGATTTATTTTAAAGTATATAATAAATTCAACCAGTAGCTTTCAAAACTGTCCTATTTGTGTTTCTTTTTATTCTCTTCTGTTGGTTTTGTTTATTCTTTTTTTCTTTTTTTTTGGAAAAGGGAAGGTAGGGCAACTGGGCTTAAATGACTTGCCCAAGGTGACACAGCTAGTAAGTGTTAAATGTTTGAGGTCATATTTAAACCCAGGTTCTCCTAATTTCAGGGCTGGTGCTCTATTCACTGCACCATCTAGTTGCTCCTTTTCTGTTGATTTTTAAAATAGATAACTCAGTGATCCTCTTTGCTTCCTTTTTCTTTTTTTGTTCGTTTTTGCTTTTCTATCCCTAAGCTTCTTTTGCCTTTCCATTCTTCTCCTCCCTACCCCCATTGGAAAAAGAAAAAGAAAAACATAGTAACAAATGCATGTAGTCAAGCAAAGCAAATTCCCACATAGATTGTATCAAAATATGCCTACCTTATTCTGCATCTTGAGACCATTAGCTCTCTGTCAGGACATGGGTATCATGCTTCATCATTACTCCTCTGGAATCATGATTGGTTATTCATTGAATTGATCAGAGTTCTAAAGTCTTTCAATGTTATTTTTCTTTATAATGTTGTTATTGTGGAAATTATTTTCCTGAATGTTTTATGTAACTACCCATGTACAACCTATATTGAATTGCTTATCTTCCCAGTAGGGGTGGATGATGAGGGAAGAAGGGAAAGAATTTGGAAATCAATGTTTTAAAATCAAATGTTAAAAAAATTATTATTATTTTTACATGCAACTGGAAATAAGATATACAGGCACTGGGGTATAGAAATCCATCTTGCCCTACTAGAAGGTCAGAGGGGGAATGGGGGAGGATATAAGAGAGAGTAGACTGGGGAAAGGGGTATTCAGTAGGATTGCTTTTTTGGGGTGGTGGGTAGGGGATTGATGGGGAGAAAATTTGTAACTCAATTTTCTGGAAATGAATGTTGAAAATTAAAAATTTAAAAAATTTTAATAAAAATAGAAATTATTTTCCTGCTTCCACTTACTTCACCTTGCATCAGTTCATACACATCTTCCCAACTTTTGCTGAAACTGTGCATTTTGTCATTTCTATGCTGCAATAATATTTCATTAAATTAATATGTCCTTAGAGCACAAGCCCTGGAGTCAGGAGGACCTGAGTTCAAATCCGGACTCAGACACTTACACACACTAGCCATGTGAATTTGGGCAAGTCACTTAACCCCAATTGCCTTCCAAAAAGCAAAAAAATAAAAATAAAAATTAATTAATTAATATGTCCTACTTTGTTTAGCCATTTTGCAACATGTGGGCAATTTCTTAGTCTTCAGTTCTCTACTTTGACAAAATGAGCTGGTGTAAAAAATTTTGTACACACAAATTCTTTTTCTCCTCCTTTGTTCTCTTTGGGGGTACAGGTCTAGTAGTGGTCTAGCTGGATCCAAAAGAACACAGACTTTCATTATTTAGGGAACGTAGTTCCCAAACAGCTACCATTCATATATAGCTTTAAGATTTTCAAAGTGCTTTGCATATGTTCTCTCATTTGGTCTTCACAATGACCCTCTAAGGTAGATGCTGTTATTGGTCTCATTTTGCAGATGAGGAAACTGAGGCTGAAAGAGGTTAACTTGCCCAGGGACAGACAGGGACTAAGTGCTTGAGATCAAATTTAAACTTAGATCTTTTTGTCTCTAAATCTAGAATTCTACCCACTGGGACACCCTTTGCCTCAGTTGCTTTACAGACCATCTGGACAAATTTACAAGCAAATTTTCCCTCAGTCTCTCCTACAACTGTCGTTGCCATCTTTACCAATATAATAGGTATGGAAAATAGAGATGAAAGATCAAAGTTGTCTTAATTTGTATTTGTCTAATTATTAGTCATTTGGAGTATTTTTTATAAGGTTGTTGATAACTTTTATTTCTGTTTTTGAAAACTGCTGATTCATATTCTCTGAACATTTAACCTATAGGGGAATGACCACAAGGATCTGAAAACTAGACATTTAAGGCATATTAGGGACAAAAATCTTGGCTAAATTAGGTGAAACTATGACACCAAAATCAAATATATTTATAATGTTTTTCATTTCTCTTAATATAACTCATATACACATGATAATTGGTCTTCAAAACACCCCCATATGATGATATTAACCAATGTCAGTATTGTTTTTCAATCAAGCTGTGCAGTAATTATTGGAGATCTTTAATTAGGAACCAGGAGTTCTGGATATTTGTTCTCAACTCTAGCCAATTTCAGAAATCTAATTTGAGTTGGACTCTTTCAAACAAAGACTCATTTTGAGCAGCTAGGTGTCTCAGTCGATAATTCCTGGCCTAAAGCCAGGAAAACCTGAGTTCTAATGTGGCCACAGATGCTTACTAGCTGTATAACCCTGGGCAAGTCACTTTACCTCTGTTTGCCTCAGTTTCCTCATCTGGAAAATGAGAATAATATTATCACCTACCTCCCAGGATCAAATGAGGTAATAATTGGAAAGTATTTAGCCCAGTGCCTGGCCCATAGTTAGCACAATGTAAATGCTAGCTATAATGATTAATTTCAGAATATTCTATATAGAAAATGACTTCTAGCATTTTCTTCCCCTAATAAAAGGTGTTGTCATGGAGATGCTTGGCTTGCCTACATTCTTCAGTTTCCTTCATTTGAGCAGGTCTATAAGTAAGAAGATTATCCGAGGAACTGCACAGGTCATTATGGTGAAAGTAATGTTTTTAATGAGCTATATTACAAAACATCCTACAGTTTACTTGCTTGGATTGAGAGAGAGTCAAAGGCATGAAAATGGGGGATAATAGCTCAGGTTATACTTGATAATTGCCATCTTCCATTCAAGCTGGCTTAAATCAGTCCTCCCTCCAAAATCAAATAAACTCAATTCATTTCAATTTCCTTTGGGATGGGCAAATGGTCACATTTTCTTTCTTATTTAGAATTTGAAAATTGAAGTGCCCTTTGCTAACTAGCAATACCAAGGTGTCTGAGAGTCTGAGAGTGAAAGTAGTTATAGCCCTGTTAGTCTGTTACAGGGTTATAGGGAAGAGAAGAGCAAATAATGATAGATGGTAAAAGTAGTTTTAAAACAGTAAAACACTTTTATTATCATACAGAAATTTTAGATTTCAAAGCTCAGTATCTTTTTTAGTCCAAAATAGTTGGACAGCAGCCATTACCCTTCCTGTCACTCAGGCTGCAGAGAGCTAGTCAGGGTGTGATTTAATATCTGAGGCCAAAATGTTCCACCAAATTGTAGGAGCAGAAGATTCTGCATTTCATTCCCTGAATTTCTCTAAATACAGGAAAATCAAGGACTATATTCGTATTTGAGGCAAAAAGAGCAATTATGTAACTAAGATTCTAGCAGGATTTTTTAAAAAACTGTAGGCATAAGTAATAGTGAAGGAGAGGGAAGATACTACTTTCCTCACTGCCTAGACCTATGATTCCCAAATTTTGCCCGGTTTTGCCACCTTCCTCTATTTGTTAGATGTTGAGACATTTCCAGGCCCCAAAATGCTATATACATATATACATACATATAGACATATATGTATTTATATGTATATATATTAAATATACATATATATGTATGTGTGTACATACATATCTAAGATGAATTAAGTTTGTAGCATCTTCTAACATGTTCCCTAGCATATATGACATTCTTGGAGTACTATAAAACCATTGTTGGAAATCCTATATTCAAGGCCTAGATCAGTGAACCAAGTGGTTTTCTCTCCCTGTTGAGAAAAAAGAATGAGCAAAAACATGAAAACTATATACACAGTGATGACAACAATTTAAATGGAAAGAACTATAGTAACAAAATGGAAATTCAATCTGTAATTATAATGACAAACGGTAGTTAGGTTGTCCAGTGGAAAGAGTGCCAGGCCTGGAGTCAGGAAGACTCATCTACCTTAATTCAAATCTGGTCTCAGATACTTATTAGCCTTGTGACCCTGGGCAAGTCACTTAACTCTTTGCTTTAGTTTCCTCATCTGTAAAATGAGCTGGAGAAAGAAATGGCAAACCACTCCAGTCTCTCTACCACAAAAACACTAAATGGGGTCATGGAAGATTCTGGTTCAACTAAAAATAACTCAACAACAACAATATTTATAACGACAAAGCTCAAACCCAAAGGAGAGATAAGAAAATATTCTTCCCTCTCTCCTTTGTAGAAGTTGTTAACTGACATCTCCAGCTCAAGAACAGAATTGAACAAGCATAGTTAGGAAGCACTCTGTCTGGAAAAAGATTGAGAGGTTTTAGTGGACTGCAAGCTGCGTATGAGACAGCAGTATGATGCTTCTGCGTAAAGAACTAATGCAATCCTTGGCTAGAAAGAGAAGCCTCAGTTCCAGAATGAAGGAAGTGATAGCCCTTTGAATGCTGCCCTTATCAGATTCATCACAAGTATTGTTCAAGGGGAAGGATGGCGCTAAACTGGAGAGTGTCCAGAGGGGAATAATGGGAAAGGTCAAGGGCCTTGAGTCTATGTCATAGCAGCATATGTTGAAGGAACTGGGTAATTTAGTCTAGAAAAAAACGGAAATTCAAAGGGAACATGAAAGCAGGGACTTCCCATTTGTATCCCCAGTTTTCCCACACATGCCTTTGTATATGAGAAACACTTAATAATGTTAGTTTTCATCCATTCATTCCTTCAAGTACCTGAAGGAATTTCATTTTAATTAGACTGTGGCTCCAGAGGGGAGAACCTGAGGCAGTGGGTGAAGGTTGCAAAGAGTCTAACTTAGGTTTCATTTTAGGAAGAAAATTCCTAACAATTAAGCACCATTGAAGAGTAGACTCCATTGTCTTGTGTGGGAGATGGAGTTCCCCTCTTTAAAGGTCTTAAACTAGGAGTTGGATTACCAATTATCAAGTTTGGTTTGAACCAGATGTCCTCCAGAAGTTCTTTCCCAAACTCCAAATCCTGGGAAATGTGTGACTGAGTGTGGAACACTATAAGACTTCGTTGATGTGTTGACATCAAGAGGGTAAGTGACTGGTCCAGAATCTCATAGCAAATATATGTCAAGAGATACTAGGTATTCTTGATTCTCCCCACTTCTCTTTCTATTTCTCCTTTCATTTCCTAAGGTACAGTACTATTGTATTACATTCATAGACTATTTTTCTCCAACTATTACCCAATTAATGGTCACTCACTTTGTTCCCATTTATTTGTTACCACAAAGAGTGCTGCTATGAATATTTTGATACACATTGAAGCTTTGTTTGACCTCTTTGTTATATATTCCCAGGAATGGGATTGTTATGATCAAAAGGAAAAAACAGTATTGTCCCTTTTCATGAGTGGTTCCAAAATTGATAGCCAGAAGAGTGGGATCACTAAGATCACCTTTATTTTTGAAGGAAAAGTCAGAATATGCAAAGAAAATGTGTAATCAGAGCTTCTCTGATCTGAATTGTGGTTATAATAAAATGGTGAGACCCATTTACAATACTGGTGTTAAAGGACAAGAATGGTGCAGGAGTCACATTGGTCAACTTGTTCTTCTTTACATATGAAGACTGTGTCTTTGCACTAATGGTCTTCCATACCTGAAATTCTCTTTCATTCCTCAGACTCTGAATCCCTGGCTTCCTTCAAGATTCTACTCCAGAGCCATCTTCTTTCTGCAAGGGCCTTTTTTTGGTCCTACCTGTTATCTTCTCTAAAGTTCCATTGTATACTTTATAGGTACCTAGAATGTATCTATGTATAGACATGTTATATCCTCTATTAGAGCATAAGCTCTGTGAGGAGAGGACCTATTTTCCATTTTCATTTCTATTTCTGGTGGCTGGCACTTACTAAATACTTGCTGATTGATAAGGATGCCATATTGGTTTAGACCTCTGATCAATATTCTGACAATAACACAAAGGAAAACTATTATTGGTTTCCATTTCTTTAACCTCCATAGGTTAAGAATCCCTATCCAGTGACTGACAATGAGGTAGGTGCTTTAAAAAATTTTCCTATTGTGGCACAGAGGTTTGTTTGGATTCTCAAAGGGTACACAAGCCCAGTAAAAGGCTGGTTGTCACCCAAAATACAAACAATCCAAGTTCAGAAAGGTTCATCACCAGGTGATGGTATTGTTTGACTGTAGCATCTCATGATCTCTGTCTGCTAAGGCATAAAGGGATCACCATCTTGAAGGAAGCCCCCTGGCAATCAAAGCATTTGAAGATCTTTAGGAGTATTTGAATTAGATGATGGTGAATAATACAGTGTCTAGATGGAATTGTTCTCTACAATTTGTCTCAGACTTTCTTAACCCTCTTCTGACCAGTACAACATGGTGGAATAACGAGTTTCATATATTTAATATTCATTATACATGCTTTTACAAGCTTCAGGATGATGTCTACTAGCGTTAGCATTCTAAGATTTGGTATGAACATTTGTTTATCTTTCTGTGCACTTTATTGTCTTTCTATGCTAGAGTCCCGATTTTCAAGGTCTATTTTAGCATGGAAACATTTGCCTTATATTAAATTTTTATTTCTTGGGATAAACTACAATGAGCATGTTGATTCGAATCTATTAGTAAATAACCTCTCTCCTTCACTTTCACAAACCCTGATCAAAGCCTTTCATATATAATTATCTAATTAATTCATATTCTTTGTGAGACTGGTAGGGGTAGAATAATAGGATTAGCCTCCTCTTCTCTCTCTAAAGGGGAAAATACAGCCTGGGGCGTGGGGATGGGGAAGCCCTATCTTTAAGGGAGCTTTCCCTTCTTAGATAAGGACCTTAGAGCCACAAAAGAGTCATCAGCCCAAGGGGCTGCCCATTCCCTGCTGAGCAAAGGCTGTGATTTGTCCAATACACGGGACAGGAAGTTTATTTTAGCTAAAGGTGGATAGAAAGTTGGATTAGGAGGGATATTAATAAAACATTTTACAGTGAGGTAAATAGTGAATCAAAATCTAGGTCTGAAATTAGGAAGACAAGTTCAAACCCAGCCTCAAACACCTAATAGCTGTGTGACTCTGGGCAAGTCATTTAATCTCCATCTGCCTCAGTTTCCTCAACTGTAAAATGATGATCATGCTAACACCTATCTCCCAGCATTGTTGCAAGGATCAAACTCTCGAGATAGTATTCCTAAAGTGCTTAACAGTGCCTGGCACATACTGGGTGTTAATAAACGTCTGCTTTCTTCCCTTTCTTTCTTTCTTTTTTTTTTTTTTTTTTTTTTAAAGATGAATTCCATTTATTGATTCTCAGGACAAGGTTTTTATAGAAGAGACAAAAGAAGGTGACTCAAGTTTTCTAATCATTACCTTAGTCTGTGGTATCCTGGAAGAAGCACAGAATAGATAATTTGATAAGGATTTGCTATCTAGGAAACTAAAGTCTTAGGGTAAGACCTTTGACCTAGGCCTCAGTTATCTGCTAATGCAGCCACAGTCATAAACAGATACAACTGAGAGCAAATGTCAAAGCCAAAGCTGCAATCCTTGAAAGTCATCATGTTTAGAGCTGACCACCCAAAGATACCTGAGTGCTGAATCAAATATTTTGGCTCTCAACAACTAAATCGTGGGGCATAGCCTATTGATCTCAGAACTCAGGTGTAGCAGCAAGCACCCCAATATCCCCAGGGTGACTGCCAACACATGTTCTTAGATCTGCTTTTCAAAAGGAAAGCAACTCAAAATGGGTCAAAAAGCTTACCAAACAAACATACATTACCTAGTTCAGGGGAAAAAGGTCAGCACCCCAAACTTCAGAGTTACAGAACTTACAGATCAAACAGACAGGCTTCCAAACTGTCCTACCATTATATCAATACCAAATCACAGTTACCAGAGAGGGAAGCATCAACATCTGGGTTTTCAAAGCCGGGGGGCTCTCAACAACGGCTGCCCAGAGTCTCATCTGGTCAAATCACACAACACTTCTCAAAGTGAGCCCCCTTTCTTCCCTTTCTTTCCCTAATTTGATTCTTACCACAAACAACTAGAAGATTGTCCTGTGAGCCCAACCTCAAAGGATTCTGATTGGGAGCACTGTTATTACAAAAACTCTTGGGGTGGCTAGGTGTCGCAGTGAGTAGAGCGCCAGCACTGGAGTCAGAAGGACCTGAGTTCCGACCTCAGACACTTAATACACACAAACAAACAAAAAAAAACCTAGCCGTGTAACCTTGGGCAAGTTACTTAACCCCAATTGCCCTCAAACAAACAAACAAACAAACTCTTAATACCAAGAATCAAAGTGTGTGAAAGACTAATTAGAATAGATCTGTGGAAAACTAAGGGGATGTTGACAACTAGAGTGTGATCGCTGAATCTCTAAACAGGGGATTCTAGAATTTGACAGTGAAAAGTTAAAGCTTCTCTATCCCAAATCTGAGGCCAGGTGTATCAGGGAAAGGGAAGGAAGGGGGAAGAAAAACTTGTCTTCACTGGAACTCAGAGTAAATAGCCTTTTATAAAGTTCTTATGAATTAGTCCTAGGGATTTTCATGCTAGAAATAGAATAGGATCATCTCATTCTTGAGACTAGTGGCTCTCAAACTTTTGGCTTCAGAATCTCTTTATAATCATAAAAATTGAGGCCCTAAAATAATTTTTGTTTATATGGGGTACTATCTATCAATATTTACTATATTAGAAGATAAAACTGATCAATTTAAAAGTAATTAGTTATTAATTAATCTAAAATAGATGATAAACTCTTTACATGTTAAATAATATTTAAAGAATATTTTATTTTAATATTTTAAATATATTTTTTCCGAAACAAAGAATGTGAAGAGTAACATTCTTTTATATGTTTTTTTAAAAATAAATCTTTTAAATATCTGGCTTAAGCCTTTTACAATATATCTACTATGGTAATGTTTTGCATAGCTATACATGTACAACACATACTGAATTGCTTATCTTCCCAGAGGGAGTGGGTGACAAGGGAGGAAGGGAATGGATCTGAAATTCAAGGTTTTAAAATTAAATGTTTCAAATATATATAAATACTACTATTAATGCTATTTTGCATGTAATTGGGTGATAAGATGTTCAGGCATTGGGGCACAGAGACTCACCTCGCCCTAATGGTAAAGTCGAAGGGGGTATGGGAGAAGATATTGGAAAGAGCAGATTGGATAAGGGGATATCTTGTGGGACTGCTATTCTGGGGTGGTGGGTAGGGGAAAAAATGGGGAAAAAATTGTAACTCAAAATCTGGCGGAAATGAATAATGTAAACCAGAAATTAATAAAGCATTTGTTAAAAATAAATAAATATCTGGCTTAATAGAGACAGCTGGATTCTCATGTCTGCTTCTGCATTCAGTCTGTTGTGATATGTTGTTTTGGTTGCAGAAGATGAAGAGATTCCAACCTCACACAGATATGTAGTTAGAGAAAGGAGTATTTTAATAGGGAAACACTTTCTCTGTATTATCATGAAAATAGTTTTGACCTGGAGACCCCCTGAAAAGGTCTTGGGGATCATACTTTGAGAGCTTCTGGTCTAAGCCAACGCAGAGAATCTAGATGCCTGCTACCCTCTCTTTCGATTGGGCTTTTCTTTGTCTTCTTTTGGTAAGCTGTAAGCATACTTCAGCTTCTGCACATGAAGAATGATTTAAGGCTCTCTTCGAGCTTGGCTGCTTGTTTTCAAGTGCTAGAATTGTGCTCTAGAGATGTGTGAGGTCATTAACCTCCTTCAAGTAAGCAAGACACTTCCACTTCCTCACAGAGATCCATTAACCTCCATGTAATGCTGTCCCAAGAGGATTCTGTGGGTCATCAATACAAAAAGTGAATCTAGAGATCTCGGTGAGAAACCTGATGGAAAAGCACTCTCTGTCCTGGTGCCAGTCTTGATTTAAAAAAAAAAAATCCTGGCTTTTTCTCCTGTTTGACTTCTGTGGGGAAATCTGGTCCCATCAAAGAGTCAGCAAGTAAGCTGTCAACCAAGGCAACTCTTGCTTTGGATTTTGAAATACCCTTCCTTCTTCCAAAGTGAATCCAAGATTACATTATGCTATCTGAAAGAAAGAAAAAAAGTCTTTGATGTCCCCAAGATGAGCCACAAACTCAAGTTCTTCAGCTATACTCCTCACATTTGTCATAGGTTGTTAGAGCTAGAAAGGGCCTTGGAGATGATTCAATGCAATTCACTTATTTTACAAATAAGTTAACTGATACCCAGAGAAAGCTCAAGCTTCATTTTACCCACAACTCACACCTGGCCAACTGTCTTGTCATCTTACTGCATTACCCTCACCTTCCTGTGCTCCTCCACTTCTGGAATCTGAATCATGATCAAATCAGTTCTGACATTGTTCTTGAATGGAGAATATGAGTCTATTCCCCAATGGTCTCACTTGATGTCCCTATAATTTTCTAGACCAAAGTATCCTTCTTGGGTTTCAAGAAAATAGGCATATTCTCTCCAAGCTCCAGCCCCGGCGCCGCTAACATGGCTAAACATACCAAGAAGGTCGGAATTGTTGGTAAAAATGGAACACGTTATGGTGCATCCCTCAGGAAAATGGTGAGAAAAATCAAAATTAGCCAGCATACCTGCTCCTTCTATGGAAAGACCAAAATGAAGAGACGGGCTATGCATATCTGGCACTATGGATCCTGTATGAAAACAGTAGCTGGTGGTGCATGGACTTACAATACCACCTCTGCAGTCACAGTCAAATCTGCTATCAGAAGACTGAAGGAATTGAAAGACCAGTAAAATCTTATCAAATATCTGTAGCCCATAGTCCAACAATAACTGGGTTAATTTATTGAATAATAAAAAAAAGAAAATAGGCATATTAACGGACTGTTGTTGTAGTTAAAAATTGGTTCATCCTTTCTAGAAAGCAATGTGCAATTATACCCCCTCCCCAGGATCATTAAATTGTGAACGCCTTTTGACCTACTACTAGGCCTATTCTCCAAAGAGATCCAAGAAAAAGGAAAAAGGACCCATACATATAAAAATATTTTAAAATAGTATTTTATTGTTTCCAATTAATGTAAAAGCAATTTCTAACATTCATTTTTACAAGATTTTGAGTTCCAACTTGTTCTTACTCCCCTCTCTACTCCCTAAGCAATTTGATATAGGTTATATATGTGTGATCATGTAAAGTATGTTTCTATATTAGTCATGTGAAAGAAGTAACAAACAAAAAAGAAGAAAAACATGAAAAAAAAGTTAAAATAGTATGCTTCAGTGTACACTTAGACTCCATCAATTCTTCCTCTGGATGTGGATAGCATTTACCATCATGAGTCCTTTGGAATTGTCTTGGATCATTGTGTTGCTAAAAGAGCACAGTCATTTATAGTTGATCATTGCAAATGTTGCTGTTACTGTTGTTATAGCAAAGAACTGGAAACTAAAGTTGTTACCATTAATTGAAGAATAGTATCATGGTATAATGAATGTAATAGAATATCACTGTAAGAAATTATGAAATGGATTCATTGGGAGCCAAGATGGCGGAGTAGAAACAGCATTTCCAAGGTGCTCTGCCCCACACAAATTTCAAACAATGTGAAAGGGAGCTCCGAACAACTTCTGGAGCCACAGAACGGCACAGAGAAGCTAACTTCCTGCTGAGGACAGCCCAGCAGCCCTGCAGGGAGCGGCCAGCGCAGCGCTCTGAGAGCAGGCAGCACAGCTTGCTGGGAACCAACAGCGCAGCGCACAGAGCCGAGCCCAGGTCCGCGTTTGAGCCCCAGGGCGGCGGGCCTTCAGCCGGCTGATGGAACCCCAGAACACCAGCAATTGTGGCAATTCCAGAAATATCAGCACAGATATGCCTAGGACAAAGTGAGAGGTTAGTGCCCTATGGACTTTGGGACCAGTATTTGGGGAACACGTGGCTTCCTCCCCTGGGGGCAAAAAGCTGCTGAAGAAACAGCTGCACAGAAGCCATTTTGCAGCTTCAGTAGTGGCTCTAGCTCCTGGTCTGCGAACTATAGGAAGATCCAGCAATCAGTCTGGGGGTTAATCGCTTTTGCTTTAAACTGCCTGGATCTGGATTGTGGTCTGGGGGGGAAGTTTGGGGTGGGTATCCAACTTGCCAGAGTGGGTGGAGGCTTTACAGAGGCCACCCAACTGGCAGAAGTTGTGAAGACCCCACGTTTGGGCGGAAGCTCCCCTGTCTGGTGGCAGAGTCCTACTGTGGCAACAAGCCCAAAAATCAAGTAATTAAGTGGCAACATGCCTAGGCAAATGAAACAAAATAAACAGAAAAGTTCAACATTGGACTCCTATTTTAGGGGCAAAGAGGCTCAAAGCATGGAGGAGGACTGTGAGGTCAGAACTCCTGCCCCAAAAGCCCCAAATGAAAATACAAGCTGGCTACAGGCCATAGAGGACCTTAAGAAGCAGATAAGAGAAGTGGGGGAAAATTTGGGAAGAGAAATGAAAAAGATGCAAGAAAAGCATGAAATGACAATCAACAGCCTGACTGAGGAAAATAACACCTTAAAAAATAGACTAACTCAAATGGCAAAAGAGGCTCAGAAAGGCAATGAGGAGAAGAATGCCTTAAAAAGTCGAATTTGCCAGATGGAAAAAGAATCTCAAAAGCTCACTGAGGAGATTCATTCCTTCAGAGTTAGACTGGAGCAAATGGAAGCTAGTGACTTTATGAGAAATCAAGATGCTGTTAAGCAGATCCAAACAAACGAAAGATTAGAAGGCAATGTGAAATATCTCATGGGAAAAACCACTGACCTGGAGAATAGATCCAGGAGAGACAATATAAAAATTATTGGACTACCTGAAAGCCATGATCAAAGAAAGAACCTAGAAATCATCCTTAAAGAAATTCTCAAGGAAAATTGCCCTGATGTTTTAGACCCAGAGGACAAAATAGAGGTTGAAAGAATCCACAGATCACCCCCTGAAAAAGATCCCCAAAAGAAAACTCCCAGGAATATTATAGCCAGGTTCCAGAATCCCCAGATCAAGGAGAAAATACTACAAGCAGCCAGGAAGAAACAATTTCAATATTGTGGAAACACAATCAGAATAGCCCAGGACCTGGCAGCTTCTACACTGAGGGATAGAAGGGCATGGAATATGATATTCCAGAGGGCAAAAGAGCTGGGAATGAACCCAAGGGTCACCTACCCAGCAAAACTGAGTATCTTGTTTCAGGGGAAAATATGGTCATTCAGTGGAATAGAGGACTTTCAAGCATTCTTGATGAAAAACCAGAGTTGAATAGAAAATTTGACATTCAGACACAAGAAGCAAGAGATGCTTGAGAAGGTAATCAAGGAAAAGAAATCAAAAGGAACTTATCAAAGTTGGACTATTTACATTCCTACAATGAAAAACAATAACTGTGTTTGATGAAACCTTTCTCATTATGAAAATAATTGAAGAAGGTACATGGCATATGTTCACAGGTATACATGGATAGAGGGCACAGGTTGAATTTGATGGGAAGGGATGATTATTATTTTTTTTTGGAGGGCAATTGGGGTTGGGTGACTTGCCCAGGTTCACGTGGCTGGGTTTTTGTTTGTGTGTTGGGTGTCTGGGGCCAGATCCGAGCTTGGGTCCTTCTGGCTCCGGGGCTGGCTCTCTGCTCGCTGCGCCACTAGCTGCCCCAAGGAAGGGATGATTCTTAAGGGGTGAAGTCAAGAGGTGAGAGAGGAAAGTGGCAAGAGGAGATGGAGAGAGACAGGGTAGGGCAAACTATCTCATGTAGAAGAGGCAAGGGGAAGTAGTTGCAGGGGAGGGGAAGAACAGGAAGGCAAAAAGGCAAAAGCATATTCTCATTGAAGTTGGCTCAAGGAGAGAATCACATACATACTAAATGGAATATCTTACCCTCACTCACTCTCCTGAGTAGGGGAAAGGGGGATGAGAGGGGGGATGATGGAGGGGAGGGCATTCTGGGGAGAGGGGAGGTTAGAAGTACCCACTATCAAAGAGGGACAGGATCTAAGTAGGGAATGGACCAGGTGGGAGGTGAGACAGGTGGGAGGGAAATATAAGCAGTCTTTTACAATATATCTACTATGGTAATGTTTTGCATAGATATACATGTACAACACATACTGAAGTGCTTATCTTCTCAGAGGGAGTGGGTGACAAGGGAGAAGGGGAATGGATCTGAAAATCAAAGTTTTAAAATTAAATGTTTCATAAGATGTCCAGGCAGTGGGGCTCAGAGATTCACCTTGCCCTAATGGCAAAGTCGAAGGGGGTATGGGAGAAGATATGGGAGAGAGCAGATTGGATGAGGGAATATCTGGTGGGACTGCTATTCTGGGGTGGTGGGTAGGGAAAAAATGGGGGGAAAATGTAACTCATAATCTGGTGGAAATGAATGATGTAAACCAGAAGTTAATAAAGCATTTGTTTAATTAAAAAAAATAAAATAAAATAAAATAAAGAAATTATGAAATGAAAAATTATCAAAACCAGAAGAATATATAACAACTAATATAAAGAAAAACTATTTTGAAAGATATAAGAACTATGCACAATGCAGTGACCAACTATAATAAGACCAAGCATACTACCTATCTCCTGACATAAAGGTGATGAACTCAATAAGCAGAATAAAACATGTACGTGTGCATATACACATACACATACACATACACACATATATGAATGTGTTGTTGTTCAATTGTTTTTCAGTCATGACCCCATTTGGGATTTTCTTGGCAAAGATACCCCACCACTCAGCTACTACACACACACACACACACACATACGTTTTATATATATATATATATATATATACACACACACACATACACATGCACGTGAATATATACATACATGCATATACATATATTAAATTTATATTTATGTTATGTGTATATCTTCATATATACTTGTCTCCCTGTTAGAAAGTAAGCTCCTTGTGAATACAGATTCTTTCATTCATTAAACTTCTAGCTCCACTGCCTACCACAGTTCTTGGCATATAATAGGTACTTAGTGAATATATGTTGATTGGTTGAAAGATAGACTGGGGCCAGGTTGTATAGGGTTTTAAAAGCTGAGCAGAGGAGTTTATATTTTATTCTAAAAGCAATAGAGAACCCTGGAGTTGGTTGAGTAGAGGAGTCACTTGGTCAAATCTATTTATGGAAAATTTCTTTGGCCACAGTGTTTAGGGTGGACTGGAGGGAAAAAGAGACTTGAAATAGGGAGACCAATCAGAAGACTATTACAATAATCTAGGCAAAGGTGATGAGGGCCTGAATCTAAGTGTTACCTGGGTGAATGGGAAGAAAGGATTTTATTAAGTGACAAGACTCTAGTTGCTAATATACTTTATTCTTCTAACCCTTCAAAGCCCAAAAGGTCATTCTGCCTTCCATCCTCTTTTCCTTAAGAATAGGAAAGCCAACTTCTTTCAGAGAAGGCTCTCATACTGCCATTGCAGCCATGTCTCTTGTAATCCCTGAGAAGTTCCAACACATTTTAAGAGTGTTCAACATCAACATTGATGGACAACAGAAAATAGCTTTTGCCATCACAGCCATCAAGGGTGTGGGTCGAAGATATGCTCATGTAGTACTGAGGAAAGCAGACATTGATCTCACCAACAGGGCTGGTGAGCTTACTGAAGATGAGGTGGAGCTCGTGATCACCATCATGCAGAATCTCTGGCAATACAAGATTCCAGACTGGTACCTTAACAGATATAAGGATGGAAAGGATGGAAAATATAGCCAGCTTCTGGCCAATGGCCTGGACAATAAGCTTCGTGAGGATCTGGAGTGACTGAAGAAGATTTGAGCACATCGTGGGCTTCAGCATTTTTGGGGTCTCCAGATCTGAGACCAGTACACCAAGACTACAGGCCACAGGGGTCACACTGTGGGTGTGTCCAAGAAGAAGTAAACTACTTCACTGGCCTTGTCTACTAATAAATAGTTTATTAAAAAGAAAAAAGAATAGGAAAGCCAAGATGTAACAAGGAGAGAAGCAATAGCAGGTTCATATATTCAAAATAGGGTACAGGTGCTACCTTTCTCCCTACCTAAAAACTTACAGTAACCCTTCCCAAGATGGCCATCAGGAAAAAAGTAGGGATCCAATCTATCAGTTTTTGTTTATATACTCAGTTCCAGCTCAGCAGCTAATCAAAAGTCTTTTCCTCACTGCTCATTAAGTAGACAGGAAGTAGTCACAGACTATATGTTTAGACCTAAACCCTCTATTCCTCTATTCCTACCATCATGAACCCCCAGAATCAGTCATCAAATGTCCACATAATGATTCCCCTGTATGTTCTCCCGGGACTGTGTCCTTAATGCTGATTGTATTAAATATTTTATTTACAATGATATTTTGCACCTTTAAAAAAAAGGGCACTTCTGGCTTCCACTCTCCTTTGTGTGGTCTCTGTCAATTAGAAGGTAACTTACTTGTAGGCAGGAATTGACTTTGCTTTTGTATTTGAATGCCCAGTGCCCAGCAAGCACTTAATAGGTGCTTTTCAAAGAATTAATTATCTTGCCCTTGGACTGACCCAGATCTTTAGAGTCTGAACAAAAACTCAGGTCATCTAATAAACAGGCTTTGTACTTGAGAGAACAAATAACAAATCAGATACCTCTTCAGCCTTAATGAATGAGGCTGGCAGTAAGTTTGCAGGTGGTTCATGCTACAGTTGGACACAACTCCACTTTCCCCTTCCCTTCATTGATTTGTAAACTCCAACCTCCCTTTCCCTTCATTAATCTGTAAAACAGACAACTCCACCTTCCCCTCCCCTAATTGTTCTGTAAATAAGCACAACCCCTCACCCCTCCCCTTCCCCTAATTAATCCATAGGCAGGAGTTTCAGCCTAGGGTTTCATGGGAAATTCAAATGTACACTGACCAATCACTGTAGTTTCAGCTTATGGAATCTCTATAAAAAACAAGCACACTGTGACAAACCACTGTCTGATTTGGGTGACCAGCACCCTGACAGTCCCACGGTAATAAATCCACGCAAATTCTAATTTCAGGGATCTTCTGTCTTGCTTTATTCGGGTACAACACTACCTACATGTAGTAATTGCCCACTGTATTCAGCACAGTGACTTTAAGCAGAACATCAAACCTTCTACTCTTTGTATTTAGATAGTATTGACTCAGATTTCTATACCACTTCCCCCAAGAGAAACCTGTGAGACAGGTACAGCAAGGCAAGTATTATCTCCCATAGATAGGAGATACAGATAGGAGAGTTAAGAAATATCCATCCAACTCTCCATTCAGATAGGAGAGTTAAGAAATATCTGCCTGAAGTCAAGCAACTACAATGCATTTGTTGGGGTAGGGCTTTGTTCCAGATCCTGGGTCCAGTTCCCTATTATTTCCATAATACTACATGGCAGCATTTCACCCTTTCCCCCAGGGTTTACTTGTAGACTCCCTCCTTTAGATATCCTCAATTCTTTAACTCCTCAGGTGAGCTGAAAGATCTATTTTTAGTAGCTGGCTCTTGATTCTATGTAAATCTCTCCTTATCTTGCCCTTCCCACAGTTGATATGGCTTCTAGGTAGGGAGTGTGTGTGTGAGTGTGTGTGTGTGTGTGTGTGTGTGTGTGTGTGTGTGTGTGTGTGTGTGCTGGGCTATATCTGGTCTACACCTGGTTTTTCACTTATCCAATCTAAAAAGTTGGTTTTTAAAAAGTAAATAATTATGAACAATTATGCTGTTTAAATACAAATCTGATAGCTCAGACAGAGGCAAGCATAACTATATGGAATTTCCCCTGCTAGGTGTGTAGACTCACTGAGGGGAGGGGGAAAGGAAATTAGAACACTCCCATTACCTCTGGGCAGCACTACACCATCCTCAAGGGTAAGACATGTGTGGAGAAAGTGCTTGCTTCCATAGCTAGATGTCACCTTAACTGTTCCTTAGACATCTAACAAAATCATCTGGCTGAATGATGCCTGGATTCCTGAGCCTATAAGCATATTATGGAAAATACTATCCCACTAGACACCGTGAAGGACAGCTAGGTGGCACAGTAGATAAGCATGCTGGGCCTGGAATCAGGAAGACTCATCTTCCTGGGTTCAAATCCAGCCCAAGATACTTCCTAGCTATGTGACCCTGGGCAAAGTACTTAGCCTCTGATTGCCTGACAAAGTGGATCCAGTGGGAGAAGGAAATGGCAAACTACCTCAGTATCTTTGCCAAGAAAATCCCAAATGAGGTCACGAAGGGTTGGACACAACTGAAACAATGGAACAACAACAACAATGAATATTCATTTGCTGGAGATTTCTTCCAGCAATCCCTATAAAATGAGGCTCAGAAATAACTGTACTTATATTAGGTAGAGAGATTCCATTAGCTATAGACCTGGAGTTTATGACTTTTTTAAAAAAATCACCTCACTCCTAGATTTCTCACATTGGAAAAGCCCTCTATCCCAGAATCTCTCTTTTTAGGAAGACACTCAAGCTGTCATTAGCTTCATTCTTTTCTGGGCTGTACTTCTGAATTTTTGGATTTTCTCCACAATGTTCCCAAGAGGATAATTTTTCACATCTTATGCCTTCTTGATTTCTTTCAGTTTCCTTTAATGTGGTCTTCTACCATTAGAATATAAGCTCCTTGGGGTGGCTAGGTGGCGCAGTAAGTAGAGAGCTGGCCCTGGAGTCAGAAGGACCTGAGTTCGGATCCAGCCTCAGACACGAACGCACACACAAACAAAAACCTAGCTGTGTGACCTTGGGCAAGTTACTTAACCCCAATTGCCCTCCAAAAAAAAAAGAATATAAGCTCCTTGAAGCCAGAGACTGTCCCACTTGTTTTTGTATTTCTAGTATAGCAATACCTAACATATACTAAGTGCTTAATAAATACTTGTTAACTTGACTTGTTAAAATGTTTATTCTTTGAAAGCATACTGGTGAAATCTGTGGAACTCTTCTCAGAATGTTTTGATATGCATAGGATTATGGGGGAAATACATTATATTGAAGTAGTCATTGAAATTTGTGTGTGTATATATAAATATGTGTATACATTTATATAAAGTTCCACAAACCCAAAGTTACGAACTCCTGCCAAGCAATAAGAATTGAAAAGTCTGTTTTCATCATTGAAAAGGGGAACTTTTAGAAAATACAAAATTATTTTATTAGAAGAAAAACTTTACTAGAAAAAAAAACTTTATTAGAAAATACAAAATTTATGTATAGCATGACCTGGAGAAGTTAGTGTGATATACAGGAAATCATGAATCTTGAAACTGCCACTCAATAGTGGCTTCCCTCCTTTGCTTTTACTCAGAATACTATTCTCTAAATTAATTCCCACTTGCATTCTCCCAGGACTCTCGGAGTCTATTTTAACTCTTAATATCTGGGGAATGATAGTCAAGAAAGATGAAAGTAAGGAAACTAAGGAAAAGATAGAAAAAAGGAAAATACAAGAGTGCCACAGACTTGTTAAGAAGAGTGGCAGAGAGGATAAAGACCAGAATGAACTGAAACTTGAGATAAAATTCTAAGGACCACAAAGAGGACTTTTCTAGCTCCTGTCTAGGAGAGAAGTGAGTAAGAAATGGATATATGCCCTGGAGCTGATATTATGTTATTGAACAAAACAGAGAAACTGGAACCACACTCTACCACTATTGATCTCAAAACTGGAAAGAGCAAATTCAACCAGATTATGATGGAATTGGAACACAAGAATGGTGAGGAAATAGCTGGAAGAGTCATAGTAATCTAAGGTAAGGCAAGTCTCCCCACTAAGAAGAATTTATTTTTCATCATGCTGAAAGAGTTTATAGAGGGTATTGCTTAACTGCTGAAGCTACTGTTGATTACCTTTGAAGAATCCTAGAAAATATGACAGGTGGCAGAAGCTTGACAGGAGCAAATGTTTCCAGTCTTCAAAATGGAGTCTGATGTTGAGGTAGTATGGTTTCCTGGGGAAAGTACTGAGTTTGGAGGCAGACCTCTACCTCTGAATCCCATTTCTACTGTTTTCTGCCTGTTCAACCGTAGGTAAATCATTTAACCTGTCTCTCTAGTTTTCCTTATCTGTTAAATGAAAAGATTAGAACTAATGACTTTTAAGTTCCATTCCACCTTTAAATCAATGGTCTTATGGTTGTACTATAGTAAGATATTTTGTATCCTTTTAAGCGTCATGTAATCTGCACATTTGGTAAGCATGACACCAATGCCTTGAAGGTGGATCCTTAAAAATGTACAGAATGGTGAGTTTGCTGTCCTGCCAATATTCCAGAGTCAATGATTAAGTAGATTTTCTATGAACACTACAGAAAAGATGTGGGTGATTCCTAAGAACCAAGATGGATTTGCAAGAACAAGGTATTATGTCAGATTAACCTCATTTTAAAAAATTTTAAACAAGATTACTAGATAACTGGATCAGGGGGAATGACATAAGCACAGAGTATCTGGATTTCAATAAAGAATTTGGAAATTCTCTTGCTATCCTTGTGGACAAGATGGAGAGCTGTGGGATGGAAAACAGAACAATCACATTAATTTGGAACTAAGTAAATGGCCATCTAAATATGGCTGACTAATATAACATAGGGAGGGCTCTAGTGGCATACTTTAAAGCTTTGTTTTCCATATTTTCATACTCAACATTTTTAATCTGTGGTCTGGATCAAGACATTGGCAGCAACATAATCAAACCTGTGAAGAATATGAAGATGGGAAGGAGAGGATCTCCTCAATGCAAGCTTATCTTAAGAGACTAGAAAAATGGACTGAACGTCACAAGATTAAATTCAATAGGGATAAATGTAAAATTCTCGATGAGGTTTTAAAAAGCCACAATCAAATAATCAACCCAGATAATCATGTGGTTTAAAAGTCAATTCATGTAAAAAATAAATTAAAAAAGGATGTGACCAGTTTTTAAATGAATGCATACTCAGTTTGAGTAAACAGTATAATGTGGCTGCCCAGAAACATTGTCCCCAGAATAAAGGGGCAGGAGGACAGGCCCACTAGGCCCTAATCTGGTCATAAGACATATATTCAGTATTCTATTTGTTCAGTTTCTTGGCATTAGATTTTGAAAGGGACATTGGTAAGCTAGAGCATGTCCACAGAAGAGTGATCAGATCACAATGGGACTTGAAACTCTATGTCATATGAAGAAAGGTGGAAAAAAAAATGGGAGATAATCATCCTGGAGAAGAGAAGGGTTATGTGAGACATTAGAGTAGTCCTCAAATATTGAAAGGAATTCTTCTGAAAAAGAGATTTCTTTTATTTTGTATAACCTCAAGGTTTGGAAGAGGGTGGGGTGGGGGCAGAAGGGAATAAGCATTTATTAAGCACCTACTGTATTATGTCAATCATTGCACCTTAGCATAATAAATATCTTAGTGTAACAAAGCCCTTTACACAAATCTCATTTGATCCTCTCCTAACCCTGTGAGGTGGGTGCTATTATGATACATATTTTATAGTTGAGAAAACTGAGGCAGACAGAGGTTTATTTGTTCAGGGTCACACAGCTAGTAAATATCTAAAGTCACATTTGAATTCCAGTCTTTCTTACTCTTATGCCCAGAATTCTATTCATGAGGCCACCTAAGTTAGAACCTGGGAATAATGAAAGAAAGTTAGAGTGAGGCAGATTTCAGATCACTCTAAGGAAGAGCTTCCTCAAACTTAAATCTATATTTCAAATCTGTACTCCCCTGGCCAGCCTGGGAAGATTTAACAAGTTCCCCATAATTGGATATCTTTGAATAGAGCATAGACTTGTTGGGATATAGAAATGACTGGTCCTTCTGGTTAAAGGTTGTAGATCCTAACAGTTTTAGGAATGTGTGAATCCAGGATTCAATGCTAGCTTTAATCAAATCATTTAACACCCTTGCCTGAGTGGGTTTATTACAAATTTTTGTTCCCAGATCTGTTATTTCTTTAGAGTAGGGAACTTCCTGATAAGGACATTCCTTCTACAATGTAGATTGGTGGCCCTGCTGCAGATTTTGATTTTGACATTTAGAGTTTTATACAGTTGCTAAAGGCATTAAGAAATCAGATGACATGCCCTTGGTCCCTCAACTACTGTATAAATTAAGTACTGATAATATAGTAAAAATAGAAATATATATACATATGCTTATTCTTTCAATTCATTTGTTGAATGAGATAGTTTTAAGATGAAACAGAACATGCTAACTTTAAAAATAAAGTATAAACAGTGGAGATATTTTCTTTAGAGTACAGGTGACAAAATTCACTTGTAAAGAGATAATTAAAAGAGCTATTTTTGAGATTCCACCACCAAGATGGAAGGTATCATTAAGCATGCCCTTGAAAAGATGAAAATCATTGTTTAAAAGAAATCATTATTCCTTATTGTTACTTTAATTTGGACCATAATAACTGGTTATTGTGGCAATTTAGATAAGGATTCTGATGAAGTTTACCTTTGACTTCTTTGATATTATAAAGGTCTGGGATGCCTACAGTATGGTAGTTCATTCCTTTTGCAAGAGAATCAATGACATCAGAAAGGTAATGTCATTAACTTACAAGTTATTTGGATTTAAATGAGGCAGGGCTGTGCAAAGTCATCAGTCCCACTCTCTCCTCCAGAGTCATTGAAATCCATGGACAAGACATGTCAGGATGACTGGGAATGGCCCCAGATGCAATAGCAGTCTCCCTAACTCCAGGCCTAACACTCTATCCTCTGTGCCACCTAGCTACCCACATTGCCCTACACTGCATATAGTAGGTGCTTACTGTTCACTGAACTAAGTTAAAAATACAATTTTACAAACGAAGAGATTCAGATTTAGAGGAGTTTAAGTGGCTTTATAAATGATGATGAGATGTCCAAGCTTATCCATGTTAACATATTTCATTTATAACATAGCTATTTTTAATAGCTATTTTATTTTATTTTACCCCCAACAACTCTGTGAGGAAGATATTAGTGTTATTTATGCCTATTTTGCTGATGAGGATATTAAGGGGAAGGTTAAATGACTTGTCTAGTTCACACTTAGTAAGAGAGCAGATTCTCAAACCCAAATCTTCTGACCTACCTGTAAGAGTAATAGCTGCAGAGCTCATAATAATCCTGCCTACATTCAGGGCCATGAGAACAGAGTCCTGGAATCTATCTCCTTAAGGATAAAGAGTTTCTTCAGTCATTCCCTCAGGGCAAAATTTCAAAATGGGAGTTTAATTAAAGATAACCTCCCAATGCACATTCTTCCCAGGCACCCAATGCCTTAATGCTGTGAAATTTTCCAAATAGAAGGAATGAGATATTGCTGCAAGCTTTTGGGGTAGCATTGATGGTGGGGATTTATATTAGTCTTTGGGTGATATTTACTTTAGTGATGACATAGTTGTATGTGGAACTAGTGCCAGTGCCAGGAAAGCATCAGGCTTTTCTTGATTGGCTGGGCTCTGGTACCATTTATTAAATGAACCAATGGGTTAAACCCAAGGGTCTGGAAGTTAGGAAGAATGAAAGCAAAAAGCATTAAGGGGAGTAAGGACCTAGTATAGTACATAGGGCCTAAAAGGGAAGACTGCAAGGTGGCTGGGGGGGTCCTTTTTTGGGATATTGGTGAGGCCATAAGACGTTGAAATGGGTTGCATGGTAAGTCCAGGGGGAAAAGAAAATAAAAACAACCGCCCCCCCGATAATTTTAGGAAGCTTGAGTTAATCGCTGGGCAATACCTTTAATTTTCTGATTGTCTTATATACTCCTGTAGCAGCAAGCACCCCAATATCCCCAGGGTGACTGCCAATACAGGTTCTTAGATCTGCTTTTCAAAAGGAAAGCAACTCAAAATGGGTTAACAAGCTTACTTTAATCAAACAAACATATTACTTAGTTCAGGGGGAAAAGGTCAGCACCCCAAACTTCAGAGTATACAGACAGATCAAATAGACAGGCTTCCAAACTGTCCAAACATTATATCAATACCAAATCACAGTTACCAGAGAGAGAAGCATCAACATCTGGGTTTTCAAAGCCGGGGGGCTCTCAACCAGAATCTCATCTGGTCAAATTACACAACACTTCTCAAAGTGAGCCCCAAAGCAAGGCCTCAAACCAGGGATTATATAGTCTTCTCCTGGCTCAGAGAATGTAACCACCCTCTTGACCAACTGCCCAATCACACAGCATCAAGGTGTGGTCATTCCTGAAAACCAAGCCTCCTACCACAGGCTCCATGTGACCACATTCAGCCTATTAGGAGGCAAAATATATTTTCAAATCTAGGAAGGTTCTCAGAGTCACTTAAGTCAATCAAAGTCTCTTAAGCCAATCAAAGGGCCTATGGGCAGGGAAGATCTTCAAATCTGCATTTCCATTACAACTCCATAGCACAAAATTTTAAAATGTACTTTTGCTGTAGAAATAAAAGTACCCCTATTCAATCTCCAAATGAACTTGGGATCAAAATATCATGGATTTAGATCTTCAATGGACCTTATGTAGACCAAAGGCTATATGGAGCAAGCTCCTCATTTTACCAGTGACAGTACTAAGACCCAGAGAATAAGTGACTTACTCAAAATCCCATGGGCATTAAATGACAGAGATTTGAACCTATATCCTGTGCTCTGTTTTTATCTTTAATTTAATATTTTATTTTTTATGTAAAAACACTTTTAACAATCTTTTTTCAAATTCTGAGTTTCAAAATCTCTCCCCCCTTACCTATTCCCCTTATAGAAAAGGCAAGCAGTTTGACATAAGTTATACATGCTTAGTCACACAAAACACATTTCCACATAAGCCATGCAGTGAAAGAAAACACAGACCAAAAAAAAAAAAAACCCCAAACCCAAGAAAAATAAAGAAAAAGTAATCTTGATTTGCAAATTCAGGTTCCACAAGTTCTTTCTCTAAAATCCAGTGTTCTTTGGTCTAGAATCATGGAAAAGAGTAGAAACTCCAAGGGCCTGGGTTGTCCTGGTAGAAGTAATGACTTTTGAGATTTAGGAAGGAATTAGAGGAGGGGTAGAGCTGGCACCTTTGTACTGGCTTTTTGGAAGCACTAGAGCAACAGATTTGCCAGAATGGAGTTGCCTTATTTGAAGAACTGATTCTGGTATTTGTGAGTGTCTAGTTCATTGTATTGGTAAAACTGACAGTTGTGTTACCACATACCCAGTGCTGTGTTCTCCAGAACCCAGGACAGTGCCTGGCAAGTAAGTGCTTTATAAATTCTTGTCCATCTATTGAGTTCCCAGGTACAGTAGCATTACCTTCAAATGTCCCCTTGCTCCAAAATTAACCATTTCTTCTCTCTCTATCAAAACGATCATTGTATCAATGCAGTCGTCTTTACTGAGACTTGGATGGAAAAGCAATCTGATAAAACTCTCTCACACTAATGTAGGGAACCTACAACCTCAGAAGTAGAAAGCATCAGAAAACAGCCAACATCTGGACAAAGAGGCATTCATTTAGTCACTGAATGATTTTCCTCTTGAGTTTGTTTTGCTTAAATATACACAATGCTTACTTATGAAGCCCTACAGAGACAGGGCACATGTAGGACAACAGCTTTGGGTGTTTTCTCCAGCTGAGAGATGATGCAATGAGCCACAGATACTTGAAAGAAATAAAAAGTGGGGGGGGGCACCAGGGACCACCCTGACTACTTCTGTTCACTGTGTACAGATCCCTTCATATTCCCTCACCATTGTATTGTCCTTCAGGAGCCCAAAGGCCCAGGATCAATAATAGGTAACATTCAAAAAATCAGGGTTCTGTGAAACTTGTTGCCCTGCTTCCATAATTCCAGGTCTAGCTCCTATGGACAATTTAAATATGATTTAAATCACAGTTTAAATATGAACTGCCCATTAACTCCCCCATTGGTTTTGGCATCCTCAAAAGGGGATGCTTAGGTAGGTTTTTGGCAGTATAACAAATTCAAGGGGGCAAATTTCAGGTATTGATAAAGAATTTTGGGGCAGTGTGCGTGGTTTAAAAATTCTCTTCCTCCCTTAAGCTGTTTTTGCTTTTTTCCCATCTTCCTCTCTCTTCTAAGCCCATAGATGCCCCCAAAGTTCTAAGTGTTTTTATCTATGTTACAGCCAACAGTAAAGGAGTGAAGGAAGGAAGACAGAAGGAAAGGGGGCAAAGGCAGTTCCATGTATACATATATGAGTGTGTTATATGTTTTATATATGACATGTTTTATAACTGTTTTTACATATCTAAGCATATTATATATTTATGTATATATATTTTTTCAGACTTCATATTTTCAAATGAGTGATTTCCTGCATTTAATTTTTAAAAAATTGTTTTATTGATATCTTTCACCTTTACATTGAAGTCATTTCCTATTCCCAGTTCTTTCCTCAGATTGAAGAGGCAGTATGACCTGAGATGTAGCACTGGACTTGGAGTTAGCCAAACGTAGGTTCAAGCTGACATCATTTTAAAAGAAGGCATGATTAGTTTTCTTGCATTAGTATCTTAACCCTAGAAGATTCCATTTAATCACCAAGAACTTGGGAGACAATTTAGTATTATTTATGTGTAATGTACACAAATAAGTGATGTGTTCTAATTTGGTCTTTGGGTACTTTCCAGAGGTGGTTAAAAAAAAAATACTTCTCCTAAGCTAAGTCTGGGATTAGTGAAGTAACTTGGCATTACACTGTTCCTTATTTGTCATTGCAAAACTGTGCTTCAAACAATCATGAGGTTTTCTTGCTCTCTGGGACCCGATGGGCTAGAAGAAGAACTAGATTAGGAATGAGGAGAACTGTTGCTACTTTTGACTTTGCCTCTGTGTGACCTTGGGTAAGTCACTTAAAGTCTTTTGGCCTCAGTTTTCCTCACTATAAAACGAGGGGGTTGGACTTTGTCTTTATAGTATGAGTTCTGTGTCAAAGGTTAATACCTCTAGCAACTTAGAAGATAAGGCCTGAATTGAAAATGAACAACAAAATGAACAAAAGACAAAGAAAACAGATAAAATTCATTTAGGGCATAGACAAGGAAATCTAATATTTAAAGAGCAAAATATCAACACAAGTATGTGTTCAGATTTTGTTTCTAATTATATTGAGTTACTCTGAGTTCAAGGATAGTGCCTTCTGCTTCTTCTGTATCCTTCTATTCTGACTAACACGTTGTTGTGCAAATAACAGGTAATTTTAAAAATGCTTAATGAATGAATGTATAAGTGAAAGATATGGTGGTGGGTAAGAAAGGAAGACTTAAATACAAGGAGGGCTAGAAAAGACCAATGACATGTAGCAAGACACTTAGTCTCCATAAACTTTTTTAAAAAAGCTTTTGTAATTCTATTATTTATCAAAAGGACTATTTTTTACTTCAACATTTATTAAGCACCTACGATCTAGATGATGATTTACTAGATATTGGAAGAGTAATAAAGACAAAACCCCTGCCTTTGAGATCAAGTTTGATATTTGTAAAGTGATTAGCTGTTCCTGGCACATAGGAGTTAAGTAAATGCTTGTTTCCTTTCTTCCTTCCTTGAGCAGCTTACATTTAAGGGGAAAGGGAAAAAAAGGGAAGGGGGAAGGTGACACTGGATACAACGCATACATAAGTTAATAAAAGTTATATGGTGAATTTTTTTAGAAGCTTTCTTATTCTTTAATTCTAATTAGTCAAACCCTTGCTAGAATATATTTAGTTTTATTTTGGGTATGTAAGATGAGTGTGGAGAAACTGGAAAAGGTGCAAAAAAAGTAAAAAATGATGGAGATTGAAAATGCAACCAATGTGGTAAGTTTAAGAGGGCTTTGCTATTGTTATTGAATTTTTTTGTTAGTTTGTTTTAAAGCAAAAAGTAGGTTGAAAAGGATTTTAAATGTTTAAAAGTTCACTACAGGGAAGAGAGAGATGAACAATTGAGAAGAAAGGGAGAAAAGAATTTTTTTAAAGAAAGTTTTATTGGTGCCTTTTTTTTTTTGCCAATAAAAGTCATTTCTCAGCATAGACTCCTGCTCCCACACTTTCACAATCCCCCCAAAAGGCATATGCAACACTTTGAAACCTTTGTCCCCTCACTTCTTTACTGAGGGGAGGGAAAAGTGTTTCAGCATCTGGCATTGTAATAGTCATTGCTTTTAATCTTAATCCGGTTGCATTTTAATGTTATTTTTATTTGCATTAATGTTGCCATTGTGTATATTGTTCTCATGGTTGCTCGTTTTTCACTGAATCAGTTCATACGTCTTTTAAAGTTTTTCTAAAATTCTTTAGGCTCTTAATCTGGATTCTTGGAATTTTTTTTTTAAATTTTTATAACTGTATTTCAGCACAACTGATTTCTTTTGTAACCCTATGTATTTTATGCATTTAAACATATTCATTTTTGAGGAGTTCATAGGTTTCACCAGACTGTCAAAAGAATTTGTGATATCCAAAAAGGTGAACCCCTGAATACCTTATAATCCACCATAGAGAAATGAATTCAAATATGCATTCAATTCAATGAAATGAACCTGGGCCAGTGCAATGTCTGTCTTGGCAATGCTTACCAAATTAGATGGGACTGAACCTGGGGCTTCTTTGGTATTGAGTATTGGTAGATAGGGGAACTACTTCCAAGAATGCAGGTCATATTCTGGGCAATTTACATAGTTCCAGGGTTGTTGACCTTTTTTTAAGATGGTGGACTCTCTTTCCCTTTTTTTGGCAATGTGGTAAGACACATGAACCTCTCCTCAAAATAGTTTTTAAGTGCATAGATTTACAAAGGAAGCCAATTTTATTTAGACAAAATAATAAAAATATTTTTTAAATGACAAGCTTATTGATCCAAGAATAAAAAATTTTGTCAGAAAGAGTTACCTGTGGGGCAGCTAGGCACACTGGCCCTGGAGTCAGGAGGACCTGAGTTCAAATCAGGCCTCTGGCACTTAACACTTACTAGCCGACTGACCTTGGGCAAATCACCTAACCCCAATTGCCCTGCCCTCCCCCCTCCAAAAAAAAAAAAAAAAAGAAAAGAAAGAGTTACCTGTGGACACCGAGACGTTAAGTAACTTTTTTGTTGCTGTCCAGTCATTTTTGAGTTGTGTCTTATTCTTTGTGACCCCATTTGGGGTTTTCTGGGCAAAGATACTGGAGTGGTTTACCAGGTCTCCAGGTCATTCTGCAGATGAGGAAACGGAGGCAAACAGGGTTAAGTGATTTAACCAGGGTCACTCAGCTAGTAAGTATCTAAGGCTGGATTTGAGCTCAGGTCTTCCTGACTCCAGGCCCAGCACTCTATCCAATGAACCACCTAGCTGTCCTAAGTAACTTTACAAGAGTCGCTAACCAATATGTATGGGAGGTAGGCCTTTCAACCTAGGTCTTAACTCTGAGTCCAGGTCTCTATCCCCTATATTATTCTGCCTCTTTATCAGGTTACTAAGGTTTCAAATACAGGTTTTGTGGTAGACTGAAGTGCTCTTGTCCAAGGACTTGCATAGTTAAATTTTTAGGAGTGGGCTATGGATTGATGAATTTTTCAGTCATAGAAATTCTCAAAGACCATTAGAAAATTTTTGATGAAGGGCCTGGTGTAGTGGAATGTTTGCTGGATTTAGAGTCAAAAGATTTATGTTCAAATCTCAGCTCTGTAATTATCTGTGTGACCTTAGGCAAATCATTTAACTTTCCTGGACCTCAGTTTTCTCATCCATAAAATGAAAGGGATAGTCTTGTGATTTTGTGCATAATATGGATATATGATATAAATGTATAACCAGGAATCAGGAGTTATGAGTTTTATCCCCTCCTTTAACTACTTTGTAAACTTAGGCACATGATTTACCTTCTCTGGTCCTATTTCCTTCTCTGAAAAATGTTATCATCATACTAAATAATATTGCATATCTCTATAAGTTCTATGATAGTGAATAACTATCCTTTGTTTCTATTGAAGTCAGAACAAAAAGAAATGGGTTAGGAAGAGTTTTATATTCCTAGAAAGTGTTTTTTAACAATCATGTATTAAATACTGGAATGTTATTGTTGTTCATTCTTCATTTTTGAAAAGGACTAATGACCACAGGCGACATTTTGACTTGTGCATAAATTGGATTTAAGTGAGGCAGGGTTGCACAAAATCCTCAACCTCGCTCTCTCTTCCAGAGTCATCAAAGTCCAGTGGCAAGACAAAAGTCAAGACACCTGGCAATGGCCTGGGATGTGGTAGATGAACTTAACTTCTTCCTTAACTAACCAAGCTCTAAGCACTCCACAGCTTCTTTTTCCACTACCTTCATGGCCACTGGAACAAATTTGTTGTGGTCTGCCCATTTTGCTGAGCAAGTCATCGAATAGTTGGAGCAGATATTCCCCCCTTGTCAGTTACCCTCCAGGTTTAACCCACCTGCTGAGATAGTTTACCAGGGTATGGCTCTTTTGTATGCTACTTGGAACTATAGGTCAGAGTTGGGTGACAAGTGGACACCAATGGGGATTACAGAATTTCTATCCTGAAAAATACTTCAAAATGAGATGCATGGTCACATGAAATAGATGATTTAGTTGTAAGAAAGAAAACAGGACATAGTGAACAAGACATTATTTAGAGTCAGTTGCACCTGAGTTCAAATCCTGACTCATATTTTCACATATTTCTATTGTAACCCTGGATGTGTCATTTAACTTCCTTATAAAATGAGGGGATTGGATTCCATAGCCTATAAAGCTGCTTTTAGCTCATAATCTATGATTCTATAATTTGGGGAAGCTAGAGGCTGAACTTGGAGATTGTAGCTATATGATTGCATAACACCCATGGACTTAGGGTTCTCTTCAATTGGAATCACTTTTAAAGAAAAGAAATAATAAGCAGAAAGTATATTTTGGATGTTTCTAGGAAAAATTCTTTAAGGAAAATGCAGACTATTCACCTGTTTGAGTAATCTTGAAGCCTACAAATGTATCTTTTCTATTGCTTTCATGATAAATGAAGTCTGTTCATTTTCCAAGTTCTTTTCAGTTCCGTGTCTAGATAGCCAGGAAACAAAAGGATCAGTTGATCCTTGCAATCTTTAAGTGAAGAAGGAATGCTAGGAATGTAACTTAAACTGTTTTTCAGGATTCTCTGTTAAATCATCCAGTTAAAAGATTCTAAAACAGTCTCATTCCTTGGACTTGGGGGGGCGGGGGGCATATTCTCTATCCATTTAAAAATCAGTTGCTTAAGTGTTTCCCAATTCTCTGAGTGAATGATATTCATTTTATGGGACTGTACAAAAGACAAAATATTATATATCAATTAGTGCTTTGTGAAATAATCATAATAGTGAGATACAAGAGGGCCCAAATTTGAATCAGCACTCACAGGGTTTAAGACATCCATACTTTTTTTCTTGAAAAAGATGTGGCCCTATTTTAATGAATGATTGGGGAAAGTATTCTTTGAGGTTATCATACAGACAGTAATGTGGTTCTTCCATTCTCACTAAATTTCCTCCCAGAAACAACAGCATCTTCTCCTAAACAACTGGTGTTTTGATTTGCATTAATGTGGTCATTGAGTATATTGTTCTTGTGGTTGTTCTTTCTTCACTGAATCAATTCATATAAATCTTTCAGAGATTTTCTGAATTTCTCTCATTCCTTATTTCTTAGATGGTAGAGCAAGAGAGGGTTCTCTGAACGTTTTTAAAAAACTTTTTTTAATAACTATTTCAGCATAGCTAGTTTCTTGGTATCAGAATCATAACAGGTATCAGGAATCTGAAGTTTAGTATTAACATACTAAAGGCACGATTTTTTTCACTTTCCAAAGGTCCAAAGACATGTTCTTACTATTAATTTTGTTGACATCAGTATTTAGAGCCTAAAAGAACGCCTTTTTGAGAAGAAAAGGACACCTGAAAAATTCGTGCGCCATATTTGTTTTAAGTTACTCATCAAAGTCTTATATTGTTCCTTGCATTTTTATAAATTCCGAAGAGTTAAATGAATTGCTTTGCTAGGCAGCAGTCCAAGTTCTTTCTTTTAGTAGGTGTGCTGTGGGAGAGCCCCATATTACTAAAGAACGTCTTAACCATTTGCTCATGCAAACGGAAAATCTGGAGTTAAGATTTGGTATTTAACGTTGAGGTTTGAGAGATGATTTTCTTGGGATGTGGAGCACCCAACAGTCTGTTTTTAAGTGAGTGGGTGTGTAGCTTTGGGCCCCCAGCCTTCCACTTCACCGGGGTTGACACCGGCACTGGCGATTGTTGGCCACACCGGGGCAGCCTCTCCCTGGCTGGGGGCTGGGGAAAGAAATCCATTCCAGCAAAGCTGACAATGTAGCCAAGTCCGTATTTACCGTGGCTGCCAAAAATCATTTAAAGGGGAAAAGAAAGCCGATTTTTAACAAAATTAACCCAAACCCAAGATTGTAAATAAAACAAACAAAAAGCAACAGGCCAAGAAGACGGACATCTTATTGTTCTCTTGGAAGGAAATCCTTTCATCCTGCAACCTCAAAGATCTGTCCAGCTCCTTTACCCCTCACCCACCCACCCCCAACACAGGGGAGCCCCGGAGTATAGGTTAGTTCCCAAAAGGGAGCCCCACATGTCCACGCCCCTTCAGACTCATTCCAACACTCCATCCCCTAGGGTAACATGATTGCACTCAAACCAGGGGAATGGGGGTGGGGGGCGAACCAAACCAACCTAGCCTGACCGCCTATCCTCCCCCAAAGGCTGAAGCCTGTGATTGGCTTGGTGGGCTCTTCTTCCCGCCCCGGTGAGACTGGGAGGAGAGAACGAGAGGGAGGGAGGGTCCCTTCACTGGCCTCGGGTGGAAGTAGGAGGAGGAGGAGGAGGAGGGGGAGGAGGAGGAGAGAACAGAGAGGAAAGGGGAGGAAGGGGGTTGTGGTAGGGAGGATGTGAGCCGGGTTAATGTGAACGGAGAGCCAGCTAGGAGAGGGGGGCGGAGAAGGGAAGGAAGGAAGGGAGGAAGAAAGAGGAGGAGGAGGAGGAAAAAGAGGAGAAGGAAGAGAGAAAGCCAAGTAGCAGCAGCAGCAGTCTCCGCAGCAGCAGCAGCAGCAGCAACAGCAGCCGCAGCAGCAGCAGCAGCCGGGAAAGCCGCGGGGAGGCAAGCCACCCCGCGTGTGCGTGCCGGGCAAGCGCTCACTCCAGAGTTGGGCAGCTCTAGCAGCAGGAAGGAGGGACAGCAGCACTGGAGCTCGGGCTCTCTTAGGAGAGCCGGCGAGAGCAGCCGCAGGAAGAAAGAGCCCAGGGACTTGCTTGAGTGCTTTTCACATCCCTCCCCTCTCTAGTCTTCCTTCCCTTCTAGTCTCTTCGCCAGTCCGCATTTCCCCGCAGCCTTCCGGCTTCAACAGACGCCCCGGGAAGGAAGCGGCCCCCGCTGGAGTGGGGAGGAGGTCAGATTGGACCGTTGAGGACCTCCCTTACCTGCTTTGCATTGACATAACTGCGCTCGTATTCCCTCGGGCTACAACTTCCCCTAGGAGCTAGATTGCATCCCCGGGGCGGCCAGGAAGAAGAGTGAAGTCCAAAGAGTAGCTCTTACAGCCGCTGGGGTTCGCCTTAGCATTCCGGAGAGAGGAGAGGGGTGCAACCGCCTCGTCCCCATCTACCCCAAGAGTTGGGGGTGCTCTTGCCCCCAGGCTCCATGGCGACCGGGCTGGGGGAGCCAGTCTATGGACTTTCCGAAGATGAAGTAAGTGATTTATTCCCCCATACCTCTCGTGAGTTGGCATGCTTGCCCTGAGTCCATCTGTCACCCTTGCCCCACCCCCACTCTCTTCCACTTCCCGGGGGAGCAAGGGAGTTTCGCTTACGCGGGAGGGTTGAATCCTCAGAGGGTCTTGTTAGAGAGTGGGGGTCTGGGAGCTTGGCTCCTGCTCGCACTCTCCTTGATAAAGGGGCTAGAGGAGCGCTGATGTTGGAGCATGTATGCCTAGGACTCTTAGTGAGGGGCGCAGTAGCAGCGGGTAAGGAAGGGTCCCGAGAGTGCCCGGTAACAGCACCGGGGCCACCCTGGCCACCCGGCAGCTCGGATTTCCTGGAGCTCCTCCTGCCTGCTTCTCTCCTTTTCCTGACCGCTGCACTCAGTTACTGCCTCTTTCTCCCCGCCCTGAGCGCGCGTTGTTTGTAAATAAAACGGCGGAACTCCCCCAGCACTAGCTGGGGCGCTAGGGCCCAAATACTCCTTTGTACTGGGAAGGAGAAGTAGTGTGCCTTTCTCCTACTGTATCCCTCTCAAAGAGGAGTTCTTGGGGCATAGGGGAGAAAGCGAACTTGGGGCTCTCTACAAACTTTCCCTCTTGCCTCAGACTTCATTATCAAGTGTCGCGTCCCTCTTAGGGCCCAGTGGCAGGATCTTGGTGCTGCGGGGTTGGGCAAGGAAATGAACTGACTTCTTCAGAGAACTTTCCAATTAATGTCACCTGTTTTAGAACCGTTCGACGTACGTGTGTGTGAGAGACTCATCATTGAAGATGGGTGAAGAGGTTTGGCTGTGTATGCATATGAATACACAGATTTATGATACACGGTTTGGTTGGAGGACTGATATTGTTTATGTATGAGCGCGTATGTGTGAGGGTGGGAGTGAGGAGGACTGCAGGTGCTTTTAGGAAACTTGGATGGGTGGTTGCCGCCCAGCCATTTTCCTTCCTAAGGATCCAGAGGCTAAGATCTTAGAGGTGGATGGATTGAGAACGAAGGAAAGTCATAGGATTCTTTTTATTAATAAAACATAAATACAAGCCCACAACCCAAGCAATGTTTATTTAAATGAAAAAGGCATTGTTTTTATCCTTAGGAAACCTCCCCTCACCCCACCCCCACCCGTTTCCCAACAAGCCTGGTAAATCACAGCTCAACCCTCTTAGCAAGCTGTATACTCGGTTCTTATTGGTGTATTTCCATGCCAAAAAGGGGAGTGGGAGGAATATCACCCTGGAAGCCGGAGTGACAGAGAAGCTGTATGGAGCAGGTAGGAGTGGTTTCCCCATCTGGCTGTGTTTGCGTGTTCAGGTTTGTTTCTCTGGAGAGGTGAATTTACAATCCATGAAGCATTACTCAGCAGGGAGGTATTTCCTAACCTAGTCGGTTGTGCATTTCATGAAAAGTTGATGCCTGGAAATTCAGGCTTTCTTGGTTCCTCTTTCTTCCCTCTTTTTCCTTTCATTCCCCGGGTGAGGGGGTGGGGTTCAGAGAGAGGCTATTATCCGGGACATGCCCACATTATGGCTTCTCTCACAGCGATGTAGGCATCTGTTACCCACCTACTGTTGGCACCCTACATGTATATGTGTGTGAGTAGACTGGGGAAGTGTGTATGGGCTTATGAACCTATATGCAAAATATGTAGGGTATATGAATCTATCTGGTAATTCTTAGTTCGGATGGATTGCACTTTATTCTTAAGGATGGATTAGGAAACACCTGTGGTTTCCTTTATCTAATTATAATGCAGAAATCCATGTATTTGTGTGATGGAATACTGTGTTTAAAATAATTTCACCTTTTGTGGAATTAATTGCATAATATTGTTATTTGATGAAACTATGGAATTCCAGAATCTTTGGGCCTGGCACTCCTTCCTCCCCGCAGGTCTTTCTTTTATTCTTCTTCCTCCTTATTTATTAATATCTGTAGAAAGAAGACAGGGAGCCTCCAGGGCTGGTAAGATAAAGACATTTCCAAACAAAGAGGCTGGGGCTTGGCTGAGGTATTGTGGGTGAGAGTCAGCTGCAGTTCTGTCTCATTAAGGTTATTAACATAACATGATTGTTGGAAAAAATTGTGTGAAAATATACTTTTAAAAATACTTTAGTAATGTGTGGAGTGGTTTATTTTAGGTCATGCTTTGCTTTCAGGAGGGCAGTAGATGAGTAGATTTCACTTAACTGTGGTTTTTTTACGTGCTAATGTGCTTTGTTGATATCTAGAATCTAGTGTGCTCTTGAGATTGTCTTATCACCTTTTTTTCTGGGTTGGTTAATAATGTTCTTAACTTGTGACTAGAGCAAAAAGAAAGGCTGAACATATATCTATATTTATGTATTGTATAAATACATATATATGATATATATCTATACCCATCTTTATTACTTCACAAAAGTAGTCTAGGGTTTCGTATATATATATAAGTTTCTAACATGCTATGACCAACAAACTATTAAGAAATTCAGTTTATTTTCCGTTGTGGACATATCCATCTAGTGCTACACATGTTCTTATATGGAGTAACAGGATAAATCTCATCAATCTTTCCTTTTCTAAGCAATGCTATTTTGATGACTCTATATTTCTTTGGCATTTTGTTTGGAAGAGAGATTTTATACTGTCACACTTTGGCCGTTGGAAAGCCAAGGAATGCTTCTGCAAAATATTAACAGCAAATTGTAGTGGTATTATAGCCAGTTTAGTTCTTCAGATTCCTTGCAGTCAGTCTGGAAGAAAAACAGATATGGTTTTTGAAAGAATAGTGTCTAATGAAATTTTGTCCTGAGCCCTGTCCAGTGTCCATTCACAGCATGGTCCAACTGTCTGTATGTGCTATATCTAATAATCTGAGTAATGGGCATAAATCATCCACATGGCTTTTCTACTAGATTGTTAGTCCAATCTTTTTTTTTTTTTTTTAAAGTAGCATTGAGGAGGCTCGGTAGTGACCTGGGGCTTAATAGAATGTGCACTCTGTCATCCTCCAACCTGACTATCTATGAAAATCCTTTCTTAATTGTACAGCTCAGAAATGTGAAAGTCATATTCCATGACAGTGGGAACACTTCTTTCACTTGCTTTCTTTGATATTGTAAGCTGAGAGTCTTAACAGTTTTTTCAGTAGTTGAATCCATCAAGAAATCATGTATCATCATCTCTATTTGTGAAATTATTAGAGAATCTTGAAGACTGCATTTTATTCTACCAATTCAGTTCCCCCCATCACAAACAATAAATAAGGTAAGATACTGTATTCTTTATACCTTTCAGTTAGCTATATAATAATGAAGATCAAGACTACTGTAGAAAAATCATGAATGGATACCTGTCTCCTCCTTAAGGCTTTCAAAGGGATTTTACAAGACTTTCTCATTTTTTATAAAATAGATTTGAATAAATAAAGTTTTATTCTTAAGAAGTTGAGAGCAAATGAATTTTGTAAATCAAATTAATTATATTTTAAATAAGCTTTTAAGTAAAACAGAACTCTAACTTTTAAGTAAATCTGGATGTTTATATATTAGTTTTAATGTAATCCTGCATTCCTCCCTGCTTTCCCTTCCTTCCCACCCTCCTATTTTTTTTTTTTGGTCTTTGTGTCTCTAACCCCTAGTCCAGTGCTTGGCACATAATAGGCTCTTAATAAATGCTTATTGATTAAACGATTGATTCTTGAAGGCTTTTACTGTCACGAATACAGTGCATAGTTCATTAATATCAGGTGATAAAAGTGCTTTGCTTGAACCTGTAAAAATAGATGGTGGAAGGGTGGGTCAGAGGGCAGTGTAACCCAGTGCTTTGGTTTTTACTATACTTACTGTAGTAAGAAAAGGTGGGTGGAGGGTTTGAGGAAGAGTAGGTTGGACAGGATCAATTTATATTTATGCTAGGTAAGTTCACATCTGTTTTAGTTCCAACTGATCTTGATTATAATCTGTTCAATTTGAAAGAGTTAGAAAATGCCATCAGCATAAATTTTGGCAGGGAGGAAATGGGTGTGGTTAGATTTTTGTTAGAGGTTCAATAAAGACTAAGAAAGATCAGTTTAGTTTGAAAGAATCAGTTTGGAACAATTTTTGCAATTGGCTTGAGTCCTTGACATTTTTTGGCAGTCATTGGCATTTTGGGGCATGTTTTTCTCATGAATATAACACGATGTTAACTGTAATTCTTTGACTCTTTATTGACCAACTGACTTCAAAAACCTAAATAAGATATTTGACGAGAATGATAGATCTATCAGGCAAAATTTCTGTGGTTTTACTGGGATGTGGATTTCAGAATAATAGATATGGTATCTTTTTTTTTTTTTTGGTGGCTACAATGAATGGGGGCTCAAATGTGAGCCTTGGGCTGACCATGGGGTGACCTGCTTCTTTCTTTTTTCTCCCCTCTCCTCATCCATGCCCTGAACTAAACAGTTAGTAGTCCTTTGGCAAACAGCACAAAATGCCTCTTAAAATCCACAGAAAACCGGGGCTACTGCCCTGCGTGTAGAAAGAGCTCAGGATATCACAAAACTGAGGCTTAGGAGGCTATTTGGGGGTTGGGTGTGGTTGTCAGGTGAGAAGGGGAAGCAGGATGAGGCCAGGCCTAGAAAGAGCTCACAAGCCTATTTGGAAACATGTATTTTAACTAATCTTGCAAAGTTCTGTGTTTCTATGATGCTGAAAGATGCTACTATCAGCATCCTGGGGCAAAACTCCAGTAGCCCTCCCTACTTAGAAGGTCAGACCAGACATGGTCTGGTTTGCATGTTAACACCAAATTACCCATATGTTACAATCATAGAGTTGAATAGAATTCACATGTGATTATACTTCATTTTATCAGTGATTTTTTTATACTTCATTTTATCAGTGATTTTTTTTAATGTGGGTACCTGCTCAACTCATATAGATTGAAAGTTATTCATATTTTCCTATCCTATGTTCTTGTAGATGTGCTGGGGGCCTTTTCCTAGTTCTTTTTAATCTTTTATATCTGTTATGTTGAATTCTCATTATATGACAGGCTCATCTGCTTTTCTAATCATACATTTCCTGGATGGCATCTCTTATTTCCAGTTCTTGCATATACTATGTCATTAGAAGCATTCTATAGACTGGTTTTGCCTACCATCTCTCTCCTGTTGCCTTTTTGGGTTGCCTGCAACTTTTGCTCCTTGCATATTAGGGTTTGCAAGGTTTGTGACCAATCCAGCACATATATGAGGAAGCAGGTTAGGTTCATTAGAAAGTGTTGGGCAATTTTCAAAAAAGTTATGTTGTAACTGAACCTGTGATTTCATTGGTACAGGTGAAAAAAGCCCCTCTACCAATTTATAGTCTTAGATAATTGTCTTGGGGACATTGAGAGGTTAAGTGACTTGCCCAGGGTCACACAGCCAGTGTGTCAGAGCTGGGACTTCAGTCCATATCCTCTTACCTTCCATGCCAGTCAACACTCTCTCCATTATGTCATGTTGTCTCAATTTCCCAAATGCAGTGCAGGTACATTTATTGCATTTATTAACATGCAAATATTTTAGTGTCTGTTGTACAGGTGTGGAAACCATTAGCCATCAGTTTTAGTGACACTTTAATTCAAACTTTTCTTATCAGAGATGTAACTTTTATTGGATTTCTGCTGTCCCTTGTTAACCTTAACTATCCTAGGAAAGGGGATTGGTAAACTGTGAAATGATCTAAATATTTTACTTAGGACAGAAAAATAAAGGTATTGGAATAACATGCTAACTGGCTACTAACTCTGTTGATAATTGAGTAGGTTTTTTCTTATCCTTTACTGTTTATGCATTTAGACATCTCAGTTTTGTTGATGCATATTATGAAGATTAAGTTAAATTACATGTACCTAAATGAGAGGAAGTATAGTTTAGTGGAAAGCTTTGGACTTTGAACCAGGTAAGACTAGAGTTCAGATTCTGCTGCTGACAATTAATAACAAGCTTGTGACTGTGGTTAACTCATTTAACCTCTCAGTTTCTGTAAATGAGGAATAATACTTATAGAACCTACATCATAGCCTTTTTTAAAAAGTGAATATTAAATGAGATAATGAATGTGATGTATTCTGTAAACATTAAAGTGCTATATATTAGTCACTAGGGCTGTTATTAGTATCATCATTTGAAAACTACTTATAATTGGTAAGACAAGGTTGAATTTTTGTGGTTTTATTTGAGAACTTACAGAACTGAGCTTGACCAATGATTTCACTGAATAATCATTTATCTAATGCCTGTTGTATACATGTATCTCTGTGCTAAGTATCATAAGTGAATAATTGGAAATAGAGTACATAAGTATGTGCCATAATTTGCTACAGTTAATTCAAAGAGGCTTCATATTTGGTTTTTCACTTATTAAGCACTTATGTAAAGGCCAAACTCCTTTGAGTGGTTACAGTTCTTTTCAGTATTCTGGTGTAATCAGCATGATATCACCTGCAAACAGGACCCTCTGGATCACCTCACCATCTATAAAGAATTCCTTTTTAGCTTAAAACTCTTCACAGGATTTCTTCCGCTACAGTGGTGAAGCATCCATTGTCTTGTGCTATGACTTGTCTGATATTAATTATCAGAGGATTGAATTTATAGGATTGATTATGTCATATCATTTATGGAATCTTTTAAATATTAAAAAATAAATTTTTATTGATTTTGTTTGTATGTCATTTATATTTCCCCCCTATATTCCTCTCCCATAACCTCTCCCAGAGTCATTCCTCATAATAAAGAGTTTTTAAAAGGAAGAAAGGAAGAAAAGTTTTGAAAAACTCACCCATATCATATGCAATTGTTCTACACCTCTGGTCCCTTGGTTTGTAGAATCTTGCATAATTTTGATGTTGAGAGCCTTTAAGACAGGTTTTTTTTGCCATTGCAGATCAACTAAGTAAATAAAGAATGCTTTTTGTGTAGCTGATAACGTGCCATTAGATGGACACTCCATGTCACTTGTCTGTCTCTATATGTGTTCATTTATATATGGATAGAGTTAGACCCAGAATCCAACAGGAGGAGGAGAGAGAGCTAGGCCATATTTGATTAGTCAATGCTCTTTTAATGACTCCAGGCTTTTTTCGGAAACAAAAGTCCATTCTAAAAAATGCCAGTCTTCTACCTATGCTGTATGGCTGTAAGTCATGGAATGCCAATCTCCAAAGAATTAAAAACCAACTTATCACATGGAGGGCAATGAAGAAGTGCACAGTGGATGGAAACAGACTGGGATACATAACAAATTAGGGGATGGGATCAGGACCTAGAAAAAAGGATGTCCTCAGGGAAATGTCTGCTCCAAAAAAGATGGTCTAGTCCTAGGGGTAATCACCACATAGCCTCTGTGCTTCACCAACATCCCTGTGATGTCAGGAGGAAGTGAAGATAGGGTCCCAGCCACATTGTGTAAAAGAACCCCCTTTCGGTGAACTGAGGGAAGATCATGGACAAGAGTACTAAGGGATGGGCAGTCAGTATTGAACTGTGCTATTTTTAGAAGATGATGTTTTACTGGTAAACAATCACCATGAAAACTAGGTCTGAAGATATGTGGGAAGAGATGTGCAAAGAGTTTGAAACTTCAGTTTCAGTGAATTTTTCTTTTGAACACTGAAGTGTTACTACAACTTGCAAAATGAATATCTTACAGATAAATAGATGTAGATATCATGTATCTGGGGTGTATTGGATTTGGAGCTGAGATCTGAGTTCACATATTGAATCTGACAGAATGTGGTATAGTAAATAGACCGAGGAAGTTCTCATTGTTGCTCATTTGTTTAGTCATTTTTCTGACTCTTTGGGACCCTTTTTGGGATTTTATTAGCAAAGATACTGGAGTGGTTTGGCATTTCCTTCTTTAGACCATTTTACAGATGAGGAAGCTGAGGCAAGCAGGATTAAATGATTTGCCCAGGGTTATACAGCAAGTAAGTGTCTGAGGTCAAATTTGAACTTAGGTCTTCCTGAATCTAGGCTGGCCCCTCTATCCACTTTGCCATCTGGCTTCCCCACCTAGCTGAGGAAGACCTGAATTCAAATCCTACCTCAGGCGCTTTTCTGTGTGACCTTGGGTCAGTCATTTAGCTCTCAGCCTCTATTTATTCAACTCTAAAATGAAGGGATTAGATTTGGTGACCTCCAAGGTCCCTCCTAGCTCTAAACCTATGGTCCTATGAAATTGTCATGTCCTATTTAAAAGATACAGCAGTATTAAATGATAACTGACATGAAGCTCATCGTCTTGTCTAATTATTACCACATCCCTAGGGGATAGGTAGGTGCTACAGATATTATCTTCATTTTATAGATAGCAAAAGTGAGACTAGAGAGGTTGACTGATTTAGGGAAAGGTCAGGGTCCAGAATTTTTCTGTAGTAATTTGTTATTCAACTCAGAGTTGGAAGGGGCCAGAGCCTAGAATAGGAGGGCAGAGACAGAAGGAAATTCAAAGGCAAAAAAAGGAGTTAATGTCAAAGCAGAACACAGAAGATATATTGAACAATGCCAGAGCTGATTATCATTTGCTGTTCTAGGCTTCCGTGGGATATAATTTGAAAGATCCCTCTTTTTACTGAGCATATAAATGGACTGGCATCTCAGATAACTCCGAAGTCTACTTCTGCCTTACTAGCTACAGGTGGTGTGACTTTAATTAAAGGCAGCTGGAGTCCCTTAACTCTAATAATACCTTAACTCTTGTGGATACTCTAATAAGAGAGTGATGGTGGTCATTCCTCAGCCTTTCAAGGCAGAAAGCTATCTATTTAGCTGTCAAATTATTTCTTACTTCTAAAATTTAGCTTTTTTTTGGAGGGCAGTTGGGGTTAAGTGACTTGTCCAAAGTCACATGCTAGTAAGTGTGTCAAGTGTCTGAGGCTAAATTTGAACTCAGGTCCTCCAGACTCCAGGGCCAGTGCTCTATTCACTGTGCCACCTAGCCACCCCCAGGATTTTCTTTCATTATAAATGCAGGCAATAAACATTATTTTGAGGAGTCAGTTGGCTTCACCAGATTACCTAAGGAGTCCATGATTTTAAAAAAACCTCCTGCCCCAAGGCTACTTCAAAAGGGCCACCTGGTAGAGCAGACAAATTACTTAGATTCAGCAGTGAACTTGGGCCAAGATTCAAATACAACTTCTGATATTCACTAGCTTAGGAGCAAATTTAGTTTCTTTGTCCCTAAAATGGATTTAGTGATACTTTCCTTTCCTACATCTTATGGTTCTGGTGAGTGCTAGATACTTGTGAACTAGTATCACTAGTTTAATTTTCACACTTTTTGGTCCACCGTCTTTGATAGAATCAGGACTTCCTAAGTTTAATATCTTTGCTATCTAATTACTTCCTAGTAACTTTGTAGAGTACTTGGTGAATTCCTTGGCAAATAGGCTTCCACTGAAAGATGAACTGTAATTCTTTTTAACCTACTTTCTCTACAAGAGAATTTGCATTTGAAAATCAGGTCCTGTGGATCATTTTAAAAGTTTGTGATCTATAGGGTTAAGGCACATAGAAAGGGGCTGGGGAGGAGAGATTATGATGGTGATTAGGCAGAGCCTATAAAATTAAGAAACTTCTCTAGGAAAGGAAAAGGATTTATCTCTTACGATCCAGAGTTTCTGTCAGCCATCATAGTTGCCTGGCCACTCAAGTTACCTTCCTTTTTTGCAGCCTCCTAAAGTCACTCAGTGGTGTGCTCATTCTTTGTTCATCCAGCAGGGAAGACATGCAGTCCTCTCCCTCTTCCTTTGTTTGGTCTCATAAGGTACTGTGCAGAATCATATGATCTCTCTCAGTGGAAGAATAAAGTTCTGTGCTGCAGTATTCTCTTTCCTGTAAGCTGTCACCTCTTTCAGTGAGGCAGTTCTTGCTCCCATTCTGGTACCCCTTTCTGCCTACGTCATTAGACAACATACCTGTAATGTGGATGGCAGAGCAAGAATTTCAGTTTTGGGGTAAATAGTGGCAGTGGAATAACATTCACTAAGTATCAACTCAGGAGTTAGGAGGAGGAGCCAATGTCCCCTCTTCCTTTGACAGGGAGAGCCAATTAAAGTCAATAGGTATGAACAGTATTAAATGCTTTTCTATATGGAAGGAAAGCACCATGCTTGGTATTGGGGCAACTAGGTGGCATAGCAGATAGAATGTTGAGTCTAGAGTTAGGAATACTCATCTTCCTGAGTTAAAATTCGGCCTCAGACACTTACTGAGTGACCCTGGGCAAGTCACTTAACCTGTTTGCCTCAGTTTACTTATGTGTATAATGAACTGGAGAAGAAAATGACAAACCACTCCAGTATTTTAGCCAAGAAAATCTCAAGTGGAGTCACAAAGAGTCAGACACAACTGAACAACAATAACACTTTGTCTCTTGGGAATTTGCAAAGTGTTTCCATAATGATTTGTACTTTCTCCCTGACTTCACCTGCATTTCTCCCCAATTTATTTGTACTAAATGGTATTTTTAAGGGAAATAGTCTGTATTGCTTCAGTCTAGGGGCTTGGGATCAATGTCAGTTTTGCTCATTTTATTGGCTCACTTCTTTGTCAGTGACAGGGTATATGTCACCAGGAACCAGGTGGAATAGATTTAAATGCCAAGCTATGTATAGCTGTGATTACCCTTTCCAAAAAAGGGTCAAAATGAAGGCAGCAGGTGCTTTGTTCTGCTGAAAGCTGCCTGACTGCATTTTGAATGTTCTGGAGACTTCAGGAATGCCAGTAGCCTGAAGGGAGCTGTTTCCTCCTGCTTGTTTAGGTATGAGGTCAATTGTTGTAGTATTGTTCATTTGAATTTTTTTCTTACTAGTTTGTTTCTAGTAAGTAAAAATGCAGCAGTATAAACAATTTGCTCAAAGTTGCCTCCCTAAAATGCAAGGTGTTCAGTAAATATGAATGGATTTTCTTTGCAGATCTGTGGATAGAGGTCTGGACCCTGGAATCAGGAAGACCTGAGTTCAAAATTGGGCTCAGACACCTGTTAAATGCAGCTAGGTGGTACAGTGGATTGAGTGCTGGGTCTGGAGTCAGGAAGACCTGAGTAGAAATCTGGCCTCAGTCATTTAGTAGCTGTGTGACTCTGGGCAAGTCAGTTAACCTGGTTGCCTCAGTTTCCTCATCTGCAAAATGGGGACAATAATAGCAATGACCTCCCAGGGTTGTTGGGAGGACCAAATGAGATAAAAATTGTAAAGTGCTTTTCACAGTGCCTGGCACATAGTAAGTACTATATAAATGTTAGCTATCATTATTAATTATTACATATCTCAAGTTGGATTTGGTTGTGTGAGATGGTTTGGAAGGTATTTTTTAAATAGTATATTTGTGTGTAAAATATCAACTAGAAGTTGATAACTACAGCAAAGTGGGGTGATGTTCCAGAGATGACATGCATGGGAACATTTTTCTGGAAAGTAAAGAGAGCAGCCCAACTCAACCAAATAGCTATAAAAACTCGACTTTGTCACTCATCCTCTCCTGGTTCTTACTTGCGGTTGGAGCACTCTAGTTGTCTGCATATCCTCCTCCTCTGGATGGGGAGGTGGGAGATCTTCGTTCTTAGATATGGATGTCATCCAAGACTTTGTCTGGGGTGCTTTCTCTTTCTCTTTTTTCCCTTGGTGATCCTTTTGGTACCTCTGGATTTAATTACTGTCTCTATTCAGTTGACTCCAAAGTATGTATCCAGGCCTAATCTCTCTCCTAACGTCTAATCTTGGTATCTGAATACCTGCTGGATATTTTCACTTGAATATCCTACTGGTACCTTGAATTTTGGGGCAGCTAGGTGCTACAGGGGATAGAGTACTGGACCTGGAGTCAGAAAGACCTGAGTTTAAGATCAACCTTTAGACACTTACTAGCTGTGTGACCCTGGGCAAGTCACTTAAACTGGTTTGCCTCAGTTTCCTCATCTGTAAAATGAACTGGAGAAGGAAATGGTAAACCACTCCAGTATCTTTGCCAAGAAAGCCTTAAAAGGGGTCACAATGAGTTAGACATGACTGAACAACAACAACAACCTTGAACTTAAAATGTCCCAAATTAAACTGGGAATGGGAAATGGTGTGTTGGAGTGGATAGAGAGAGCACTGGCTTATAGTCAGAACCCTTGGATTCAAATCCTGCTTCTGCTACTTGCTGTGTGACTTTGGGAAAAATCCCTGAACCTTTCTGGGTCTAATTTTCTTTCTCTACAAAATGAGAGGATAGGACGATGCTGTATTATTTTAACATTCTCTAAAATGTTCAGTGAACTATATAAGCAACTGTATAGGCAGTTTTCTCTTTAGTTGACCTGTGACAGAGCAGATACTGAAGCATGGACAAGGAAATGCACATTTGTGTTTTCATTGTATTTAAGCAGGTGGGAACAGAAAGTTTTTTGGCCTCTTTTTCCCTTTGTGTTTTTGACCAAAGTTGCTATTAAGACCATAGGAGAGCATTCTTCAGTGGTGAAATCACTTTGAGACAGACCACCTTCATATGCACTTTCTTCTTTTTCTCAGTAAAAATTTTTATATAGATGTCCCAGAAGTCTTAGTGCAACTTTCAAACTTTTAAACGTCTTTTAAAGCTTAAAACTGCAACTATAATTTTTTGGGACACTTGATATAAAGCACTATTTTAAATGACAGAGCAATATACAGACATAAGCTACTATTAATAGTCATAATAAGAGGAAACATTAACTTTGTATGTGTATGTGCACACACGTGCCGGCTAATGATTAGTTGTAAGGAACATGGTGGCAGAATTAACATCTTCTATAAATCAGGTCTCTGCAGGTGGCACAGTGGCTAAAGAGCTGGCCTAGATTTAAGGAGATAAGAGTTCAAATCTAACCTGAGACACTTACTAGCTGTGTGACCCTGGGCAAGTCACTTAACCCCTGTCTCAATTGTAAACTAAACCCATCCCATAGGGTTATTGTAAGGATCAAGTGAGATAACATTTGTAAAGCTTTTAGCACAGTGCCCGGCACATGAGGAATGTCTATCCTCCTTTCCCCTATCAATCTACTCTAGTCTGAGTGGATCATAGGTTTTTGAATTAATTGTTGCTATCATCAGTGATGTCAACACTTTGTGACCCCGTGAACTGTAGCTAATACTGTCAGTGGAGTTTTCTTGGCAGAGACACTGGAGTAGTTTGCTATTTTCTTCTCCTAGAAGGAACTTCAAAGGTCTTCTAGTCAGTCTTTGATTTTACAGATATAGAAACTGAGGCCTAGATATGTTAAGTGACTTGCCTGAGGTCACATATGTAACAGGCAGAGCTCAGATTCCAGCCCAGGTTTTCTCTCTCCAAATCTTAAACTCTTCCAGGCATTTATGCCCTGGGGAGGTACCTGTTTGGCATGGCCCAGACCTAATGTTGATTCTTTTTAGAGTCTTGGTAACAGGTAATACAAAGAGTCTTGAGGGAGATGGGTCATGAGATTTTAGATCTCAGAAGAAATAAGAGGCAGTTTGCTTTGTGCTTAAGGATAGAGGAGTTACTATTTAAACAATGGTATAATTTGTATTGAACCAAAAAAAGGTGAAAACCCCTCCTTCCCTACTTTGCTCAGTGGGTTGATGATCTAAGAACATAGCTATGGGTGAGCCTGGATTAGACTGTGGAACTTTCTTGAAATCAGGTGTGTTGTCATTCTTGTCTCTTTACCTTGGAGGTGCTGATAATGATAAACATACTACTGATAAAAAGAGGATTCTGGAATGGCAAAGTGTTTATAGAGGGGGAAGGTATTGACATAGAAATGAAAGGGTTGTGAAATATTTCGAATTCAACCCTCTTACTGATCAGGCTAAGTCTCAGAAAAGAGCTAGGTCTTACCCATTACATTGCTATATAGTTAAATTCTTCATCTAGCACTCCAAGGCTTGCCAGAAAAAGATTATGCAGTGTGAAAATTGCCATGTTTTGGCCCTGCCAAATGCTAGCTGTGTGACCCCTGGGCAAATCACTTGTGAACTCAGTGGCATGCAATTCTTTTTTTTTTCTTTTTTCTTTTTTCCTTTTGGAGGGCAGTTGGGGTTAAGTAACTTGCCCAAGGTCACAGGGCTAGGTTTTTGTTTGTGTGTGCATTTAAGTGTCTGAGGCCAGATCCGAACTCAGGTCCTTCTGACTCCAGGGCTGATGCTCTACTCACTGCGCCACCTAGCCGCCCGGCATGCAATTCTTATAAGATTTTAAGTTGGAGAATGGTTGCTCATCAGTGTTGATAGAGGGTGTTTTCTCATCATGGTGTCCTGAGTAGGAAGAAAAAAAAAATCAACCATCTTAATGTGATTTCACCACCTGAAGAGTGCCTCCCAATGGCAGATCTTGAAAGCAACTGCAGCCAAAATTCCATTTATCTATCAATGAAATAATAGATCCTGGGAGCTCTGGGGTGGGTGTGGGGGAAGCATCAGACAAAGTCTCCTAGTCTTAGTGCAGTTTTAAGCTATTGAAGCTATTCATGTAGTTTTAAACTATTAAAACTTAAACTATTAAATCTATTAAAGTAAAGAAGTACCCCAGTCTTAGTGTACTTTTAACCTACTAAAGCTTAAGACTACCCTGAGATTTTTAGGCAATTCTGTATTAGATGAGACCCAACAAATATTTTTCACAGTGGCACTCGGGATTTTCTTTTCTGGAGGGTAGGGAGGGAAGTAAAGAGGGGTGTGTGTGTGTGTGTGTGTGTGTGTGTGTGTGTGTGTATGTGTGTGTGTGTGTGTGTGTGTGTGTGTGTATGTGTATGTATTCAGCCTCAAAAAGGGAGACAGATTTTCTCCAAACATTTTTCTTTTTAGGAATGAATCCAGGAATTTTTGTTTTTTATCTTTTCAAACTATATCTTTTGGGTCAAGGATTCAATAATACATCCCTCCCTGACCCCAACCTTGAATTTAACTCTAACAGTCTGTAAGAACTCTTCATTGAAATATAGGAAATCCCCAATGTTTGAGTAGTCTGTTCTGAAAATTCATAGTATTATCAATTTAGAGCTGAAAGGAATGTATGATGATTTTGTCTAATCTCCTTATTTTATAGATGAGGTTACATATAGATGAGACTAAATGACTTGTCCAAGGTGACACAAGGTCTATAGAGTACAGCCAGAGATTAAAACTCGGGTCCTCTGAGTCCAACTTCAGCAGTCTTTCATTATTTTTGCAGCATCATGTGTGGTTTCCCAGGACAGATCATAAAAGTATGTTTAAGCTACTTGTGATGTCAGCTATCATTTCCAATTCAGTTCAGGTGCTTGTGTTGAACCTATTGAAACAAATTTTAATTTCATCACCTTTTCCAGTAGAAAGACTTTTCATGGCATGGGTGATAAAATTTAACCAGTATTTACAATGTGCTGGACTCTGTGCTAGGCTGAGGATAGAGGCATAAATAAAGTAGTCCCTGCCCTGCAGGAGCCCACATTCCATCATCCAATTCAGTAAACACCAAAGAAATATGATATTATGCAAAGTACTTTGAAGAGGGAGAGAGAGTCATTTTTTTCTAGGTGATCATTTCCCAAGTGTCAGCTCCTAATACTAGTAAAAACCTACAGAGACAGTCACATTTAGATGGGCCTAGCAGATTCTTATTGACTTATATACAAAATACCCAGGACAATGGAATAAAATTCTGCTCGAGTGACTAATAATCAAAGGGAACAGAAAGGTGACTCACAAATCCACTTTGACTGTCAACAGTATTTTGCATCTAATGTCAATATAATGAATTGGGTAAGACAAACCCAGATAACATGGTGGCATTGATGGCTGTATGTTGGCAGTCTAAGTGAGATTTATTGGTTCTATCTCAGTAGTCTGTAAAGAAAGCAGACTGGCAAGGAAATACTTAGGAATTCTTGTCCTCTACTTAATTATAAACTGAGATGATTTTTAACATTTCCCACATGAGAGAAAGGGTCAATTCAATTCAATAAGCATTTTTTTTGAGTGCCCTTTATAGTCTAGGTATTCTGGGTATGGTGGTGTGGGGTGCTCCATTAGACAAGCCTAGTAGGACAGACACAAGTATATGACACATGGTCCCTACCCTGAAGGAGCTGAGAAGCCAGTAGGAAGGGAAGCATGCATGGAGATAACTTCACTAGTGGTAGTGGAAGCAACATTCCAATGTAATGCTCTTTCTAGAGCCTTCTATATTTCAGAGATAGACAACCTGTGGCCATAGGACTATGTGCAGCTCTTCAAAGCTCCATGTGTGGTACTTGAGACAAATATGTAGGTCTAAAAAAAAGTTAATCAGGTGCAGCTAGGTGGCGCAGTGAATAGAACACGGACCTGAGTTCAAATCTGGCCTCAGACACTTAACACAAAAAACTAACCATGTGACCTTAGGCAAGTCACTTATCCCCAATTGCCCTACCTTCCCCCTTACAAAAAAAGGAAAAAAAAAGGTAATCGGAGGAACTGTGTTCAAAATCTCTGCTGCTGGCCCTCTAGCAATTCCAGTTTAATATTGCACAAAACTGATCTCCTTCCTACCCAACTCTTAGTCCCCCACTTGCTATGTCTCCTTCTCCTGACTCCCTATTTCTGTCAATATTGGTACCAGGCTACCAGGGAGAATTGCAGTGCCATTGACAGAAATAGGAAACTAGCCTACAGATAGTATTCAGTATAAATTTAGTAACATTAAAAATTCATAGGTTAAAAAAAATGCCTCCTCTTTATTCTTGGCTGTTGGAAAGCAGTGTTGGGTATATCTTCAGTGTAAACTTTTAAGTGGCTGTCAGTTGGTAGTATAAATGTTCTAGCCAAGTAATTCTTGGTGAGGACATAACTTGCTTACTGTTCTATCAGCTCTCAATTGTTTGACTTTCAAACAGGAAATATTTCCTGTTATATCAAACATCAGTACTGCTTTTAAAATGGTGGTAGATACCCTACTGAGTTTATACTTTAAGATTAATCCAGGGGGGCGGCTAGGTGGTGCAGTGAGTAGAGCATAGGCCCTAGAGTCAGAAGGACTGAGTTCGGATCCAGCCTCAGACACTTAACGCACACACAAAACAAAAACCTAGCTGTGTGATCTTGGGCAAGTTACTTAACCCCAATTGCCCTCCAAAAGGCAAAAAAAAAAAAAAAATTCAGATAAGAACAACAACAGTCCACCAGAGATAAGGAAGAAGTCTTTGATATGATTTGCCAATGGGGCTGTGGTTGTTTTGGTTTCCCACATTTCTTGAGGGGCTTGGAGGCTCTCTGAAGGACTTGGTTGGCTAACTCAGATATCCAGAAGGTACATTTTATAGAGAAAGAGGAATCTCAAAAGGATCCTACTAGTTGGTCTACCTAGAACTGTGGGAGTAGGCGTTGTCAGGACCTTTGCCGTAATTTCAAGGGAAAAAGTAAGTGAATGCCCCATTTAATGTTCCCCCTCCATATCCAATCATTTGCTTTTCTCTAGGGCAATATTCAGGATTAATTCCTCAAGAGTTCTTTGATTTGGTTAAAATTGTTGAGTATATGAGAGCACCCCAGTGAAAAACTACAGAGAAAACAGAAGAAATACAGAGTATAATTTTAGGACAAGGAAGAGAATGAAAAACACAGGAAAGCCTGTGGAGAGAAGGAATTGTGAAAGCCTTGTGTCATGAAGGGACTACTCCCATTCTATTCCTCTGCTTACCCTGTTACCCCCAAGGAACATCTGCTTTATTATGAAAAAGCTCCTGTGTCTTTAATCTTTTCCTTGAATGTGCCTTCTGACTTCTGACCATAATTTGAAACCTGATTTTTCTTCTAATGAGAGCATTTCCTCAAAGCTCTGTTCTGGCCAAAGGCCATTATTCATTGGACTCTGGGAGAAACAAATATACTCACATCTCTACTGCCATTTTTAGACCATTGTTCCCTCCACCATTGTTTCTTTTTCTTTTTTAAATGTTTATTGCTCTTTTGTTTTTCCAGTACCTTATTTCCCAATATATTCCATTCACTCAACCAGCCCTTAACACAGAGAATAAAATATGAGGATGGAGAAAAGAAAGTTTAGTTCAACTAACCAATAAGTTCAACATTATATGTAGTGTTTCACGCCCACAGGTCCCTCACATATGCAAAGTGAGGGAACGGCAGTCTTATCAATCTTCTTTTGAACAAACTTAGTTGACATTCCATTTTAGTTTTGGTTGCTGTTTCCATTAACATTATTGCATCATTGTGTGTATTGTTTTTCTGGTTTTGCTTATTTCAATTTCTTTCAGCTCATATAGGCATTTTTATGCTTCTCTGGAGTCATAATTTTCATCATTTTTTACATTGTAGCAATATTCCATGTAAGTCACATGTCAAAAATTTGTTTAGCCCTTCCCGAATCCATGGGCATCCATTGTGGTTCCAGTTCTTTGCCTATACATACGAAAGATGCTGCTATAAATAGTTTGCTCATTGACTTTTCAACAACCTATCCTTTTTAAAAGTGCATCCCTGCAAAACCCAATTCAAATGTCAGATTCTCCATAATTGCTTCTATGACCCTCTTAGGTGGAAGTGTTATTTCCTCCTTCTGACTATTTTGCATGGTACATGATATATTTTATTCTAAATTATCCCTATTTTTTTTTTTACCTATGTCCTATTCATCTGAGGTACTTCCTTTGACTCTGTGACACTAATCTTTCTGGGTTCTCTTCCTTCCAATTTGACTATGCCCGCTCAGCTTTCTCTGCTGGATCACCATCTGCAGCAAGATTGCATGTGCTTGAATTCATATTATTTGAAGTTATAATTATGTAAAATGTGGTATTTGGTTCCAAGCCAATGTCAATATGCAGTACAAAATTGAATAATAGTAACTTAGTGGAATTTATTATTAGCACTAATGGGGACCTAGCTGTATGCCTATCCTCCTAAGCCTCAAGTTCCTAACATTCTATGCTGTATCCCTCTTCTCTGTGTATAAACTCTTAGCCTGACATTAGAGGCCTTCCACAATCTGACCCTAATTTATATTTCCAATCTTATTTCATTTTAATCTCCTTCGTACACACTAAATTCCAGGAAAATAGTCTAATGACTATTACTCAAACTTCCTTTGTCCTCTTCTACCTCTGTACCAAATAGAAGCTTTCCCTGTGCCTGATATTCCCTTAGAATCTTTGCCTTTCGTAATTCTGAGCTTCCTTTGGGACTCAGTTTACCTGATCTTCCTAGTCATTAGTGCAATCTTTCTAATTACCTTTTATTTTCTTATCTGTGTACAGCTTATCTTTTCTTAGCTTCTTCAAACCAGAGACTGATTTTCTCATTGTATGCCAAACACCAATCCAGTGATAGACCTTTACTGATGTCTGCTGAATTGTGGTCGAATTTTTGTTAAGTCCAAAGTACCTACGTAATATCTTGCACGTAGGCATACACTAACTTTTTATTGATGGAATGAACGTCTAGCTTTGAGCCAAAAGGAATTTAGAAACTAAGATATAGATAATTTTAGTAGAGAAAAATTGCTAAAAAGCAACTTGGTATAAAGAGGTTAACAAATATCCTGGGCAATGGGTACATCAAGATGTATGTTTGGGGGCGGCTAGGTGGCACAGTGAATAGAGCAACAGCCCTGGAGTCAGGAGGACCTGAGTTCAAATTTAGCCCCAGACCCTTAACATTTACTATGTGACCTTGGGTAACTCACTTAATCCCAATTGCCCTGCCTTCCCCCCTCCAAAAAAAAAAAAAAGATGTATATTCATGAATTCCATGAGATTATTATTTGACATATGATGGCATAAATAGAAGGGAATAAAATTCATGAAAAATTTAGGAAGAGATAGAACAAAGTAGGTCTGCTAAAATAGGGAGATGGAAACCATATGGAAAATAAAGAAAAAAATACTATTGTCTAACTTAGAGAAGGGAAATTGTGGGAGTAAGAAGTCAAAGTAGTAAAATGTTATAATTCAGAAAAGACAAATAGGACCAAATAATAGATTGAGTAGAAATAAATTTAACCACAGCTGATAAATGAAAGTGTTACAACCCCAAGGGTTAGGAAGGAAAACAGTATTAGAATAGAATCAAGAATCCTTCTAATCAGCTTCTCCAGGATTTCACACTGTCTGTCCAGCATACATGTTCCTGCCAAGGCTTCACTTGATTCAACAGATCCAAAGGAGTCAGCCATAATATGACACCAATCACTTTATAATAGATGAAGAAATGATACATTCGTAACCTGCTTATTTTATTCTAATTTAGGTCATTAGTGGTTAACAAAAACATTTAAAAAATAATCTAAAGAGATTTATCATGACTCTATAGTAAGAAGAGACGACTCAAAACATTCCACCTCCCTCCCAAATCAGTCAGTAATCATTTATAAAGCACCTACTATGTGCCAGGCACTCTGCTAATGCCAAAAAAGGCCCCAAGACAGCACTTGCCCTCAGGGAACTCACAGTTTAATGGTGGTGACATAAATAGGAAATAATTAAGGAGAAGAAAGGCACTGCAATTAAGAGGGGTGAGGAAAGGCTTGCTGTAGAAAATGGGATTTTAGATGGGACTCACAGGAAGCCAAGAGGTAGAGAGGATGAAGGGAGGTATTTCAGGCATCCGGGACAGCCAGAGAAAATATCTAGAGCTGAGAGATGGAGTGTCTTGTTCTAGGATTAGCCTAGGAGGTCAGTGTAACTGAATGGAAGGATATATGGTGAAGAATAAGGTGTAAGAAGATTGGAAAGGAGGCTAGGTTATGAAGGAGTTTGAATACCAAACAGAATTTTGTATTTGATCCTGGAGGTGATAGGGAGCCATGACATTAGGAAAATCACTTTAGAGGCTGAATGGAGGATGGGTTGGAGTGAGGAGCAGGTAGAACCACTAGGAGGCTATTTCAATAGTCCAGGTGTGAGGTGATGAGGGTCTATGTATTTGAGAGATGTTGCAAAGGTAAAATCAACAGGCAATTGTTTGGGTGTTGGGAGTGAGAGATAGTTAGGAGTTAAAGATGACACCTAGGTTGTGAACCTGAGGAACTAGCAGGATGGTGATGCCCTCTACAGTAATAGGGAAGATAGGAGGGGGAGATAGTTTAGGGGGAAAGATAATAAATTATGCTTTGTACATGTTGAGTTTAAGGTGTCTTCTGGACAGCTAGTTTGAGATGTTGGAAAGGCAATTGGAAATGCAAGATTGGGGGACTAGAAGAGAGGTTGGGGCAGGAAAGGAAGACCTAATCTTCATAAGCATGGAGATGGTAATTAAATCCTTGGGAGCTGATGAGATCATCAAGTGAAGTAGTATTGAGAGAAGAGAAGACAGCCCAGGACAGAACCCCGAGGGACACCTGCAGTTAGAGGGCATAGTCAGGAGGATCCAGCAAAGGATATTGAGAAGAAGAGATCAAAAAGGTAGGAGTTGAACTAGGGCAATGCTGTGTCTCAAAAACCTAGAAAGGAGGAAGTATCAAGGAGGAGAGGGTGGTCAGCAATGTCCAAGCCAACAGAAAGAGAGGAAAACAAGGATTAAGAAAAGGTCTTTTTGTTCTGTAACTAAGATATCATCTTTATCAACTTCAGAGAGAGCAGTTTCAATGGAATGGTAAAATATAAATCCAGGAGCACACTCTCCTACAAATCCAAGCAGGTTCATGGGAAGAGTGGGCTCAGTAATAATAGCTATCACGAATGTTATGCTTTAAAGTTTGCAAAGTGCTTTACACATGTCTCATTTTATTCTTAAAACAACCCTGGGAAATTAGTCATATCATAATCCTAGTTTTACAGAAGAGGAAACTGAGGTAGTCAGAAGTTAAATGACTTGCCTAGTAAGTGATTGAGGCAGTATTTGAACTTGGGTTTTTCTTTTTTTCTTTTTTTTGTATTAAGCAAATGCTTTATTAACTTCTGTTTTACATCATTCATTTCCACCAGATTTTGAGTTACAATTATTTTTCCCCCCTGTTTTTCCGCTACCCACCCTCCCAGAATAGCAGTCCCACAAGATATCACTTCCTCCAATCTGCTCTCTCCCATATCTTCTCCCATACCCCCTTCGACTTTTCCATTAGAGCAGTGTGAATCTCTGTGCCCCAATGCCTGCACATCTTATCTCCCAATTACAAGCAAAAGAGTATTAATAATAGTATTTATATATATTTGAAACATTTAGTCTTAAAACCTCAAATTTCAGATCCATTTCCTTCCTCTCTTGTCACCCATTCCCTCTGGGAAGATAAGTAATTCAGTATATGTTGTACATGTCTAGCTATGCTAAACATTACCATAGTAGATATATTGTACAAGGCTGCTTATAATTCCCTCCCACTCATCCCACCCCCCACCTGGTCCATTCCCTACATGATCCTGTCCCTCTTCTATAGTGGGTACTTCCAACCTCCCCTCCCCCCAAGGATGCCCTCCCATCCATCATCCCTCCTCTCATCCCCCTTCCCCCTATTCTGCTGCAGGTTGAGATATCCCATTTAGTATGTATGTCATTCTCTCCCTGAACCACATTCAATGAGAATGTGGTTTTGCCTTTTTGCCTTCCTATTCCTCCCCCCCACCCCTATGTAACCTATGCTAAGACTTCAAGATGAGAAAATAGTATTGTATGGTGAAATGAGAACGCCAGTTTGGTTGGATATTCTACAGAATGTATGAACGGAAGTGATGTTTAATAAAGCTAGAAAGATATGTTGGAATCAGGTGATAAGAGCTTTAAATAACAGACAGGAACTTGTATTTGATCCTAGAGGGAAGGAGCTGGACTTTGTTGAACAATAGAGTGACATGGTTAGGACTCTGTTTTAAGAATATTGATTTGGCAGCAACGGGAGGATGGCTTGGAGTGGAGAGAGAGATGGAGCCCAAGTAGGAGGCCATTTCAGTAGGGGAGGTGAGAAGATTGTAGATCAGATTGGTGGTCTGGGAGTAGAGAAAAAGGGAGCGATGGAGGTAGACAACACAGAATTGAGGTTGATTCCAAGGTTCTGAACCTGGAGTGGAAGGATGGTGATACCCTGAAGGGCAAAGATCATGAATTCGTTAGTTTTGGACATACTGAGTTTGAGATACAAACTCATTGAAATGAGAGCATTCCGTTGGCATTGGGCAATGCTGAGCTAACACTTAGGAGAGAAACTAATGTTGAATATATGGATCTGGGATACATGAATGTATTCTGATGCCCTGTGAATTCTCAATAATTAGTAAATAAAATTGAAAATTATTGGCTTCTTCATTTTCTCTGGGCATCCTTATCAGTTTAATGGGATGTGCTTTGTAATGGATAGAGCTGATCGTCTTGAAAAAAGAATGTAATAGGAAATATGAAACTTATTAAACATGTGGTATTTCAGAAGTCAGGTTTGGGGAATTTTTTTCCCCTAAATAAACAGTTATCAGATACTATGTATTCTACCTCTTGGGCAAAGGTTCTTCACCTGAAGTCTACAAATCCCAAACAGGGCCATGTATAGATTTTAGGTGGGTCATGAATTTGGATGGGGAAAAAAAGACATTTATTTTTTCTAACCTTTGGTTTCTTTTGTTAATCCTATGTATTTTCTTTTACACATGTAAAAACATTATTTCAAGAAGTCTTTAGGTTTTACCAAACTGCCAGAAGGGTCCCTGATGCAGAAAAAGTTAAGAACCTCTGCTCTGTAATGTCTCTGCAATCTGTCTTTCTTCATTATCCTAGTTTCTACCTTCCCCCACTCCTTTAAGGCACTTACCACATATTATATTGTTTGTGATTATTTATTATTTTCCCTACTAGATTGTAAGTTTCATGAAGGCAGATACCATGGCTCATCTCAATTGTGTTTCTTCTGTTGACTTATTTAGGACTTTCCAACCTGGGGTATGTATGCCCCCTGGGAGTATGAGAAGCTTGTCAAGGGGATATAGAGAATATTTGGTAAATAAGGGTATTATCAAATTAAAATACTCCCTATTTAATAGAGTTAGGGGAAAACTGAGTACTGAAATGAGAATGGTGAAGAGGCAGGAATAGAATAGGGGAAAAAAAAGAGTATTGTAACTCATCTGAAAAATTTGAAGTGACAAGTTGAAGGAATAATTTCTAGTGACTGAAACCAAATGTGTGAAGTTTGTCTATGAAACTTATTTCATATTAAGCTAGGAAAAAAATAGTCAGCAACAACCCAGTGGAAGATGACCTGATTGATTACCAGAATAGTCAGAAACTCTAAACTGATTTCCAGTCTATGAAGTTAGAAAGTTTTTGGAATAACTTTGAAGAAGCCTCTTCCATTGTTGAGTACAGCTAGGTGCCATAGTAAATAGAGTGCCAGGCTTGGAGTCAGGAAGACTCATTTTCCTGAGTTCAGATCTGGTCTCAGATACTTACTAGCCCTGTGACCTTGGGCAAGTCACTTAACCTTGTTTGCCTCAGTTTCTCACCTGTCAAATGAAATGGAGAAGGAAATAGCAAACCACTCCATTATCTTTGTCAAGGAAACCCTATATAGGGTTATGAAGAGCCTGACAGGAATGGGGAAAAAACAAAAAAACAATTGAACAAGTTCCATTGCTAGTAAACAAACATGCTAGTAAATAAACATGAATCAGGATTTTCAGTCCAAAGCAAGATAAAAACTGGAGGCTGAACATGATACATAAATGTCTCTTTTAAAACCTTGAGAAGTATAATACTATTGGTTAACAACAGGATCAGGGATCTTATTTTTTTGGCTTTCGATAAAAATTTAGCAATGTATAATGTTTAAAAGGTATACCACATAGAGTTTTCTTGGTGAAAAATGGATCTTTTTATTTTTAAGTGCATATGTGGGGTAGACTGTAGAATTTATTTCCTTTCATATTGAATAGGGTATACTTGAAGGTTTAATGGAAACTGAGGACTACATGGACTAAAAAAAGTTGTTGTTGGTAGTGGGGGGGGCGGGGTTGGCCCTGGCTTAATGCACTGCTCTTTATAAAGCAGATACTTGCAGTAGAATTCGTGGGAGAGCATCCTAGTCCCAGAGCTGCAGGGGGTCTCAAAGACTATCACTGCCTTATTTTATAGATGAGAAAACTAAGGCATAGAAAGGTTAAATGACTTTCCCAGTTTCACCCAGAGAGTAAATATTGAGATCTGAACCCAGGTCTTCTGATTCCAAGAGCAGTGATCTTTTGTTGAATGAATGTGTTGGTGTTTTTGTTAAATCGTTGCAGTTATGTTGGACTCTTTGTGACCCCATATGGGGTTTTCTTAGCAAAAATCCTGGAGTGTTTGCCATTTCCCTCTCCGGCTTAATTTACAGATAAGGAAACTGAGGCTAAGAGAGTTAAGTGACTTGTCCAGGGTCACACAGTAAGTGTCTGAGGCTGGGTTTGAACTCAGGATCATGAGTCTTCACTTGCACCACCTAACTGCCCTGAATGAATATAGAATACTACTTTTAGAATTTCTGACAAAAGTTGCTTTAAAACTATGATACTTCAATAATCAGCCTATACCATTTATTATCTGTGGTGTGGATGACCTATAGAACTGGACAGATATTGTAGAGAGAATATTGAATTTGGAGCCAGAGGTCCTGGGTTTGAATCTTGATTTTGCTATTTACTTGTCATATGATCATAGGCAAATCACTTAATCTCTAGGTTTGGTTTCTTCATACATGATGAATGAGGGGAGTGGCCCAACTAATCTCTAAGGTCCCTTCCCAGGTCTCTAAATCCTATGATCAAAGGCTTATCCTCAAGGCTAAGCCCTGCACAAAAACAATGCTCCCATTGTACCTTTAACACAAATTCACTTTCTCTTGTTTTTCATACACTTCCTATTTTCTTTCAGTGATCTCAGTGCTATTCAGTTATCTTCTGAATTTTATTTAGAATTTACATTTTATTTAAAGTGCCTGGTGCTGAATCAATATTTATGTTATAACCTACTTTTGAATCACACACACATGAAAACAAATGCTCTACAGTGTTAGGTGGGAACAAGTTTTTATTAGTTGCTTCTCGTTTATACAGGCTATTGTTATCTTACTTTGATAGACCATCTATAATTTTCCCTACTACTGAAAGTAAATACAGTCAACTTGAGTAGTTAGGAAGGGGTCATCTGACTGATATATTATCGAGGCCTTTTGCTGTAGTTCCTACCTCTTCTTGCCTAGTTTTTGGCCTTACATGATCATATTCTGTTCTTTATTGTCTCCCTCAGTGGGGGAGCATGGGAACTAAAAGCAGACAAAGGCCAAATCACTGGGCTCTGTACTTAGGGGCAGCCGGGAGAAAATCTTAATTTAACGTTGAAGTTTTGGATTGTCTGTGGGTTTTAGCTCATAAATCTACTTTATGTCATACTTTTGAAGAATTCTGTTCAACTACAGTGCACAATAATATCCTGTGCTTGGCTTGGGGTTAGGAAAACAACAGACAGCGATCCCTGCCTGCAATGAGCTTATATTCTACTAGAGGGGAACACTATAGAAACAGATTAAGTACAGGATCTACCATTGACATTCTTGGGTGGTGTGATGTATATAAGGTTGCTACAATAAACTTTTCAATCCAATTTCATTAAATACCTACAGTGCCTTGATTAGATTGGTTGTTAAAAACCTTCCTATAGGACTTATCCTTTTATTTGGCTATGAATCTGCATCTAACGAACCTTAACTAATTGATTGTAATAGACTTAAATGGATCCGGGAAGTACCTTATTTCTTGTTGCTTGAGGTGATTTGTAAAATACATTGTTATTTAAAGTTTTATGAAGACTCTTGAATATCCTTATTTTCAGGAGACAATTCCTTCTGCTCTTGGCTGCAGCTTGACCTTCTACCTGCCAAGGTCTAAAATTATAGGATGGGTATTTACTATCTACTCATAAAGGGTAACTAGGACACCAGGGAAGTGTTAGTTCTATCTTCCTCACCTTGTTCGGAGGTGAGGGAAGAAGGGTATTGAAGGTGTAAATAAGGTGGGTACTATGTTTCTTAAAGCCAAAAATTCAATTATTTATTGTCCATTCATGTGTTGCTACTTGCTGGATAGACTTCAGCACTTTGAGCTGTCTCTATAGGGAAAATTCTTTTTCCTCCAATCACTTTTTTTTTTGGGTAGAAGTGTGATTATTGAGGATTTATATTGTCCAAGATGACTGACACGAATCTTAGGTGTCAAAGCTGAGGCGAAGAAGATTTTGTTATACTTACTGTTTATTATCATCTACATTTCTAAATGTATTCCTTCCTCTCCTCCTAACAGAGAGCAGTCTCTTTTAAGAAAGAATAGAAAAGAGAGGGGAAAATACCTCAGCAAAACTAGATATAGGACATCAGCTGACTGTTTATATATAATATTCCACACCCATACCCTACCTCTGCAAAAGAAAGTAAGTTCATTTTCTCATCTCTCTTTTGGGGACAAACCTGGTCATTTTAATTACATAGCATTAAATTGGGGGGAGGGTTGTTCGTTCCATTTACATGACAATCATTGAATCATATATAGTATTAATGAGACACTTTTAACTGTTAGACAAAAAATATAAAGGTAGGAATTTGGTTCATTTGTCAGATTTTTCCCCCGAGTCCTAGGTTTCTCAAACTCTGGCATACATAATGATACAGATGTCATTGCAGCATTCACCAGATGGCCTGTGACCATTGTGTACAGATGACCCCTGCTAAGATAACCCAGGGGGTGGATGCAAGTGCAGACTTCTCATATAATTGACAGCATGAATCAGCACAAACCCTCTGTCAGTCAGAGCATATTGGTGGCTGGAAAATCAAATGCTGATCAAACACTGCAACATGGCCATCCATAGGTAAACATGAAATCTTGGCTAATCTGAGTTTTACCAATACTACAAGACACAAAATGGGGGAAAGTATACCAACTATTCAAAGTTAAAAAATGAAGATAATGTGTGGGAAGCAAATTATATCTGCCTCTCTTGCCTGTACCAACTGATCTTCTGGACCAGTTGAGGGGGAAAGTCGCAGGCTGGGCTGAAGGGGCCTGTGTTTCCTTATCTGCCTTTTCCCATAGTGAGTTACAGGGATGTATGGAAGAGTCAGGAGCAAAACAAGTAGGCCAAAGCTCCTCTACTAGAGCTTAGGAAATGTTGAATAAAGGGACTTGTACTGTGAAAGTTGGTAGCAACTGAAGATAGAAAGCCAGTGTGAGACTATAGAGTTTCTAAATAAATCCACTTTTCTTCAAGTTGAACTAAAGCATACACACACACACATACACACACACCCCTTTAATCAGTTTTTTGCTAGATTTTTAGTATCAGAAAAATGTTTTCTTTGCTTTTTCCATTGCAGTTATCATAGTGTTTCAGCCACCTTCTGGGATTTAAAAATACAGGATAAGGATACAGGTGATGTTATTGTCACTGCTGTCCATTCAGGGTAGGTAGAGACTTTAGAAGATAATGGAGAATATGGTTAAGAAAATGGTGTTGGTGAATGGGATTTGGATTTATGGGCCTTGGCTTAACATACAGAAATGGCAGAGAATATATTGACCTATAGATTTACAGTCCTCATTCAGAAGTCTAAAAATGGAGGAAGAGAGGGAAAACCATTTGTATGTAAAATTACCAGACTTGACATAACAAATAGCAGCAGATTTGATAGGGAAAAATTGCGATGTTTGTTGCCTGCCATATGCCAGGCACTGTGTTAATATGAAGATTAAAATCTGGAGATTAAAAATGGCAAAAGTCACAATCTTTACTCTCAAAGGATTTCCATTCTATTGAGGGAGACCACATGAACGAAGCATATACAAATCTACTAAAGGGTAATTTTAAGAAAAAAGGCACCAGTGGTTGGAGGAGATGACCAGGAAAGGTCACCCACAGGAATTGCTGCTTTCCCTGAGTCTTGAAAGAAACCAGGAATTCCAGGATCCCTAGGTATGAAGTAGGAGAGCCATTATATGTATTAGAAACTCCAAAGTGATTGGAGAGGAGATGTGGAGCATTGAGGATGAGGAAGAACGAGTAGACCAGAGAGTCTAGATTGTAGAGGTTGTAGAAGTGAGTAATGTGTAAGAAGACTAGAAATACAGGAGGAACAAGGTTGTAAAGAGCTTTAAATACCAAGTTATATTTACTTATAGGAGCCACTTGAGTTTGAGTAGGGAGCATGACATGATCAGATCTGCACTTTGGAAATTCACTTTGGCAGCTATGTGAAGGACAGATGGGAGTCTGGAGAGACATTAATTTTTAAAATATTTAACCTAATTTTATTGATGCTTGCTTTGGGATAGGGAATAGATTGTTCAATGAAAACATACAGTAAAAACAAAATATGTCTTTCCATATACAACTTGTAACCTACAATAATGCCATCCCTTAATTATGTCCATGCACACAAGTATAGCATTGCAACCAGAAGAAAAAAAAAGAACGATTAAGACTTGTAGGAGCATTTTATTATTCTGGAAAGACTTTAAAGAGGGAGATTGAACAGGATGTGATTGCAGTCGCCAAAGTATGAAGTGACAACTAGGATGGGGTCTCACTGAGAGAAGGGAGCATATTGTAAAAATGTAGGGATAAAAGCAGCGAGGTGTATCAACTGATTGACTCTATGGAATGAGCAAGAGGGAAGAGTTGACTATGATACTAGGGTTGCTAACCTTTGTGACTGGACCCGTGGTGGTATCTTTGATAGCAGTTAGGAAGTAAGGAAGAATTATGGTTCAAGATGGCCTCTGGTTTGAAATGTCTAATAGACAATATGATTTTTCACTGTAGCTTAAGTGATAGAGTAGCACTGTATATATAGATCTGGGAGTCATTGGGCATAGAGATGATAATTAAACGTGGGAGTTAAAGGATACCAAATGACAAAGGAGAACCAAATCCTCCTATGCAAAAGACACACGGCTTGTCCCCTTAGTTTACTAAGCTGTTTGAATGATAGATAGATAATTTTTTCTTAATATCCCCACAGTAATTAGTTTTCAAGATTTGTGTTAAATAAAAGCCTTAAGATGGATGTAACTCATCTGAAGGGCTTGTCTTAGGTGTCCAGTAGAGTAGACCTTGGAGTTGGCCAATTGTGTTCAGCTCTTGCCTCAGACACCAGCTGTGTGACCATGGTCATGCCACTTAAAAGTTTTAGAGGCTTAGTTTCTTCATCTATAAAATGAGGTTAATAATACTTATATTTTCTACTTCACAGGGTCATTGTGAAATCTCTTTGCAAAACTTGAAACATTGTAACAAAGTTAGAAGCTATTTTTTTCTATAATTAATGTAATTTAAATGACAGTTGCTCTCTTCTTCATCACACCCTAAATGGGAACTCTGCTACTGTTTCTTTGGGGCAATCCAATTAAATTTTCATATTTTAAGAATAACGAATCCAGAATCATTAAGATATCAGAGAAGTAATGCACTGTATAACTGATAGGGAGTAAGTCTTAGGCATCTTCTACCTTGTTCAAGATTCAGTAATCTATGGATTGGTAAACTTGTAGATTCTCGGTAAAACTCTAGTGTGGGTTATTAAAAGCTTAGTTCAATCAACCAGTCTTCAAACTTGTTTAGAACTTATAATGGATCGTACACTTTCCTTATCTGTAAAATGAAGGGGCTGGGTGAAATGATCTCATTTCTGGTTCTAAATCTGTGAACCTACACTAGCAGTGGTGCTGGTCGTTCACTTTTCTTTTAGGGAGAAAGTAGTTTTTCTTTCTCAAAGACTCAAGTATCTGAAACCCATCATGCAGAAAGTCATTGCAAAACTGACTGTAATCCAAAATCATTTTGACAGTTTATCTGAACATGGGAAAGTGATTTTGGCTTTCTCTGGCAGAACTGCTTTTATTCATTCATATCATACTTATTAACATTACATTCTGTTTTCCAATTTTAACATTGCACTTTTCTTATGAGTCATTTTCTGCTCTTCCTTGTTAATAAGTAATCCTTTGTTAGAAATAAGATTTTTTTGAGTAAAGGTGATAAACGTAAGTGAATTTTTTCCTTTTCTTTTTAAAAATAAATTTTATTTTATTTTTACAGAAATTCAACTCTTCTCCCTCCTACCTCACTTCCATCCTTCCTTCACTGAGCAAATGAGGAAATAAAACTGGTTACAAACATGTATAGTTAATTAAAACTAATTCCTGAATTGGCTAAGTAAAAACAAAATACATATATATGTATATACCTTATTTTGCACTTTCATTTTTTTGGTGATTGTGATGTTTCATCATGAATTCTCTGGGATCATGGTTGATCATGGTGCTGATTGGAGTTCCTAACTCTTTCAAAGTTGTCTTTGCCATATTGTCTGTTATTATCTAAATTATCCTCCTAGTACTTTTCACTTCCCTTTTCATTAATTCAAAAAAGTCTTCCCACATTTCTCTGAAACCATCCTGTTCTCGTTTCTTACAGTACAATAGCATTCCATCACATTCATATATCATAACTTGTTCAGCTGTTCCCCAATTAATGCATGCTCCTTCAATTTCCAGTTCTTTGCCATTGTAAAAAAAGCTACTATAAATATTTTTGCATCATTGGGTTCTTTTCCTCTTTCTTTGATCTCACTGGGTTATAGACCTAGTAGTAGTATTCAAAAGTTTGTATTAAATTGATCTATAGTAGGTCAAAAGACATGCACAGTCTACTTGCTTTGGGGTGACAGTTCCAAATTACTTTCCAGAATAACTGGACCAGTTCACAGCTCTACCAACAGTTCATTAATGTACCTATTTTCCCATAGCTTCTCAGCATTTGTCATTTTCCTTTTTTGTCAACCATGACAATTTGATGAACGTGAAGTGAAATCTCAAAATTGTTTTAATTTGAATTTCTCTAGTTATTAGTGTTTTCTGAGCATTTTTCATACAGTTATTGACATCTTGAATTTCTTCTTTTGAAAAGTATTAGTTTAACTTGCTTATTTTACAAATTTACTAACTCAGGCCAAGGGAAGTAAAGTGGCTTTCTCAGTGTCTTTCAGTGGCTGAACTTGACTTTGAAATTTAATAGATTTTTTTTCTCTTTTGTACAATACTGATAATTACCAAAACGAATTAAATAAGTTCGTCAAACATTATTAAATGTATGTTTGTTTTGTATAAGTTGCTATGTTATATTAAAGCAAGAAGGAAACAGTCACATAGATTGAGATCTAGAAGGGACCTCAAAGGCCAAGCTTGTGATTTTGTAGGAAATTCAGGCCCAGCGTTAATAAGTAATAGGGTGGGGATGAACACCCTGCTCCTTTAACTTCAGATCTAATGCTTTAAGTACTATAACTAAGTATAGGAGGGACAGCTGAGTGGCCAATGGATAAAGCACTGTGCTTGGAATGAGGAAGACTATCTTCATGACTTCAAACTGGCCTCAAATACATTCTAGCTGTAGGGAGTAGTAGTAGTAGACCTGGGCTAGTCATTTAATCCCGTTCACCCCAGTTTGCCATCTACAGAATGAACTGCAGAAGAAAATGACAAACTACTTCAGTATCTTTGCCAAGAAAACTACAAGTGGGGTCACAATGAGTCAGACATGACTGAAAACAATTCAACAACAATAACATAGGCAAGGAGAGTAGGGGCAAAGCCAGTAGGAGGGGCTTATGTTTGGGGCCCTTCAAGGGAAGGCTTTGTAGGCAAGGTAGAACTGGAGCCACTTCCTGAGGTATGAAAGGACATACTAGAGTAGAAGGACATGATCTGGGAGCAGCTAGGTGGTGCAGTGAATAGAGCACTGGTCCTGGAGTCAGAAGTACCTGAGTTCAAATCTGGCCTCAGACACTTAACACTTACTAGCTGTGTGACCTTGGGCGAGTCACTTAACCCCAATTGCCCTGCCCTCCCCCCTCCAAAAAAAAAAAAAGAAAAAGAAAAAGAAAAAAGGACATGAGCCAAGGTGTGGGATAGGAAACTTGGAAGGTACTTCTGGGAACTGGGAATTTGGGTATGGAATAATAAGAAATGAGACAGGGGCTGAATTGTGGGTATTCTGCCATACCAGCTAGAGGATCTGGATTTTTTTTTTTAATTTTTTGTTTTTTGGAGGGCAATTGGGGTTAAGTGACTTGCCCAAAGTCACATTGCTAGTAAGTGTGTCAAGTGTCTGAGGCCAGATTTGAACTCAGGTCCTCCTGACTCCCAGGCCAGTGTTCTATTCACTGTGCCACCTATCCACCCCAAAGATCTGGATTTACTTCATGATCACTGGGAAGCTAATGACAATTTTGGAGCAAGGGAGTGACACGATCAGTTCATTTTTTTTTTTTTAAGAGGGTTCTGGTGTTGGCATAGAAAATTGATTGGGGAGGGGAGAAGCTGAAGCCAGGGAAATCAGTTCAGAAATTATTCAGGTGTGAATTAAAAACCTACATTAAAGGGGTGGCTAGGTGGCTCAGTGAGTAGAGTGTCGGCCCTGGATTCAGAAGGACCTGAGTTCAGATCCGACCTCAGACACTTAACGCACACACAAACAAAAACCTAGCTGTGTGACCTTGGGCAAGTTACTTAACCCCAACTGCCCTCCAAAAAAAAAAAAAAAAGATTAAAAACCTACATTAAACTTGAATTAGTGGGAGTGAACAGGAAGAAACTGAGGCAGGAGAGGAATTATGGTGAAAATATTAAGCAGGGTTGATAACTGGCCTAGTCATTTGATGACTAGGAACCTTGGTGGTGGGAACCTTCCAGCCTGAAGAAGTAAAAGATGACAGAGATTTTGAACCTAAATGACAAGAAGAATGATGGTTTTGAATAAGGAGATCAAGAGGAGGAATAGTCTTTTCAGGTACATTGATGAATTTGCTTTTTTTTTTTTTTATATTGCCTCCTCCACCTTTTTGTTTGGATTTGTGATTTCAGCAATGCAGAGATTTCCTATTCTGGGGACTCCTGTTATGACTCAACTGTAATTTATAACTTTAGGAGTGTTGCCTGTGGGCACTGAAAGGTTAAGTGAGCTGCTCAGAGTCAAATAACTGGTATGCATCAAAGGCAAGATATAAATTAGAGCTTCCTGACTCCAAGGCTAGCCCTTCATCCACTGCAGCGCTCTCTGTTCTCTCTCTCTCTCTCTCTCTCTCTCTCTCTCTCTCTCTCTCTCTCTCTCTCATGAACTGGATTTTTGAATCTGTTAAGTTTAAGGTGGTGTTTGCACTCTCCTAATAGAAATGTCAGGGAGTGCAAAGTGAAAACTAGGTATGTAGGAGTCCAAGCTTAGAGATGTAGTTGAGGGGATCTTTTCCTCAAGGTGATAGTCAAATGAAGGAGGATAGATGTTCAGTAATGAGCCTTGAGGAGTGCATATGAGGAGGAAGAGGAGGTAAATTTGGGGTGGAGGAAAAGGGTCAGGGTTGTAGGAGCAAAGCCAATATGGTGGCATATTACATATTCTGAAGGGGGAGTGGTCATCAACATTAAGTGAGATGGAAAAGTTATAAAGAATGAAGGATGAGAAAGGGCCATTGAACTGATTTATTTTTGACTTGAAAAAGAAATTTAGATTGAGTGGTTTGTGTCTTTCTGGAGTGCAATTTCAGGAGGTTACTGAAGCCAGATTGAGTAGGTGGTGAGAAAATGGAGGGAGTCAGTACAGACCACATATTTGAGGTTTGCCTGGGAAATTTCACAAATTAGAAATAATTTATTAATTTTAAAAACGGACTTATTTTGCCCTCCATAAATAGCCATTAAATTTATCTACATTCAGAATCTGTCAGCCTCAGTTACATACTCTGTAAAATGAAACAATTGGCCTGCCCTGTGGTACCAGGGTCCTGTCAAGCTCTACAAACCATGATCCTGAAGGGAACTGCTCATGAAGTCACCAGATCTCTACGAGATAAAAGCATTCTTTTTTCTTAGCCCAGGTTACTAGCAGGCATGGTTCCTATAGAGTCACAATTTTAGAATGGGGTGGAGACCTTCCTGAAGCCCCCAGTTCAGCTGCTTCATTTTGTAGACTAGAAAACTGAGGCCAGAGGAGAAAAAACTTGCCCAAAGACCCAACACCAAAATCCAGGCCTCCTGATTCTGTTCACCAGCCTTTTTCCATTGTACCATAGTAATTTGTCTGATTTGAAATCTAGCCTCAGCTGTTATGGGCAGGGGCAGAGGGGGAAGTACAATTACCCTTCCACATAGAAAGAGTTAGGGGTGCAGTGCCCCAGGACCTGGAAAATCCACATAAAATTTTTGACCATCCTTTCAAATGAGAGAAGTCTGAATTTGTTCTTTCCTTTCATGGGGTGCTTGTAATACTTTACTGTAAAATTTGGATTTTGTATTTGGTCATGGGCTCTATGTTATCTGCCGGTCTTCATGTGTTGTCTGGCTTCTGCAAAACTCCCCCAAATTTCTCATTTATTTTTTTATGCCACCATAGCAAAGCTGTGTTGGGGAAAGTTGTAATGTGGAAGACACAACTGTAGCTATGTTCTCTGTGTCCTCTAGAACCATACCTTTCAGCATTCTGAAGGACAGGATAGAAAAGCTCACTTATGTGGGTTGCATGCCCTTTTTTCCCTCTAATATGACTAAGGCAGCCAGTATTCATAAGGAATAAGACAGTCCTTTTGGTTTGATTTCATCATCTATTCTCTAGTTTTGGTAATTTAAGAAAGCATTCACTTTAATACCCTATAAACATCCTTCTGCCTCTCCCTAAGGCTCATTAGTTTCCAGTCATATTTGAAATCACTATTAATTGAAAAGTCACAATCTGCTTTCTATCCTATGGAACCTAATTTAATGTTCAGTCCAATACAGAAATTAGTTTTCTTAAGGACTGTGATTGCAATTGAGAGAGACATATAAGAGATCATTGTCTTTGTAATGTCTCTGGATTCTGCACTTAGAGAAAAGTTGGTTAACGTCACTGATTGTACCAGTGATGGTAGTACTGGACATACTGGTGATAACAGTATGTTTTTCCTTATTTGGAAGGTGAACTAAGGTGAGCTTAACTCCCTTCCTTGCCTCAATCCTGTCTGAAAAAAACAGAGGGAAACCCTGATTTCCCTGCAGAAGCCTCAAAGCAACCATCCAAAGCTTCAAATGCTTCCTCTGAGGCTCTGAACAAGGAAGGCACTTATATACTAGTGGAGGAAGGGTAGTTGATGTGACTAGAAAATGCCATCAGCCTCTATCATTCCCTTCTCAAGGCTCCATGAAGTGCCACCACCAACCTTTTATAGTTATTCCTCTATCATGAGGGTTAGAGGAGCGATGACCTGGGAACTGGAAAATCCCCATAAAATTTTTTTGGCCCTCCCTTCATACCAGAGAAAAAAATCTGAATTTTTTTTCTTTTTTTTTTTGAAATGTTTACAGTAACTTATTGTAAAATTTGGGTTGATATTATACAATACTATATACAAATTTAATGCATTTCTGAGTTTCTAAACATTTTCTGTATCATCGACTAGCATTCATGTGTCATCTGCGGCTTCCCACAAAGCTCCCCGAAAATTCCTATTGGTTTCTTATACCAGCTCATGATATATTGAAACTGTGATGGGGAAAGTCACAATGTGGAAGCCATAGCTGTACTTCTTATTGCAGTGACTTATATTGTTAATGACCTTACCGTTCTTTTCTCCCCCACCCCTTACTAATGCTAAATCTTTTTGGGGATTGGAGGGTTCCTCTGGGGGACTGGTTCCAGTCCCTTGCTTTAAGCACTTAAATGCTTGGTGAATTAAAGGCAGTTTTTCCAGAGGTACAGATGGGTTGTTCTAAGCCATCTGTGTTCTTCCTGGTCTGTTCTCTCTTATTGATAAACATTTGTGAGATGGAGAACTGGGGTTCTTGTGGTCCCACAACAGTTTTTCTAGAGTTCATGAAGCACTAATGGACTTGTGGGGAATTGTTGATCTGTGACTTTGGTCTTGTTAACCATTGTAATAGCCCTGGTGATGGAGATGGGGTTGGAAGGGACTCATTCATTCCTGCACCTTAGCAGCACTTTGCAAACAGATTTGTAGCTGCTGCTGTGTGGATAGTAAGAGTCACTAATAATTCTATTTCTATTTGTCTTTTAGGGAATGTAGTACAGTGGAAATAGTGCTCCATTAGGATTCAGAAGGGCTTGAGTTTAAATCCTAGACCTAGACTCACGCTCTGTGTGAACACTGGCAAGTCATTTCCTTATTCTGGGTCTCATTTTCCTTATCTATAGTAAGAGGGGATTGGACTAGACTTGTTCCTTACAGTTCTAAATCTGCCATCTGATGAGTGCTAGCTCAGAGCCTGAAAACCTAGACTCAGATCCTTGCTATCATCGGCACTTAGTTGTATAATTATGGGTATGTTTCCCTGTCTATAAAATGGGGGTGGTACTTAGTATTGCCAATTTTATAAGGTTGTTGGGAGGAAAACACTGCAAACTATAAAGCATTATCTATCTGTCTGATCTCCCTATATATCTATATCTAGTTATAAATATCTTGGTATCATGTCACCCATGAGATATTGCAGCTGGCCTTCTACATACTATTACTATGCAATGTTTCACTGAGGTCATTTGAATTACCAATGAATACAAAAAGAATAGTGAGGGGGAGGGAGGGAGAATAGGGATATTGTTTAATCAATTGGAAATTGGTTAGATTTTGGTGCTTATAAGACTAAGCGTGAGATTATATTAGATGGGATGGTTAGCTCCTTTGGGCTCTCACCATATATGCTTTTGGGTTGGATTATATGTTTCCTATGTATGTGATCTTGGGCATAGGAATGTCCAGGCAAATGAATCATTTTTAAATCCACAGTGGCCAGAAAAACAGCTCATGTTGTCCAAATGGTTAGTTAGTGTTTTGATTCTTTTGTGTAATAAAGGATAGCATAGGTTTTTTTGTTCATTTAGTAGCAATGGTTGCTTGTTGTCTTTTGTTTTTGAAGAGGATCAAAATGACAGCACTATGTTAGAGTCAAGTTATGGTGTGTCCCACTGTGACTAATCAGACCTATACCAGCTCGGAATGCTCTGCCACAGGTTGGGCACAAATAATCCATGTGCACATTTGGAGTGGAGTCTCTAAAGTTTCGTATCTCACGTTTCTTTTGAGCTATCTCAATTCTGCTTTGCTCACAGAGCACAGCACCTTCTCTGAGGGCACACCATGCTGCAAGGGCCTGTGCCAGTGTCTTCCATGTCACAAACAATTTCAGAGTTCATAAGAGAGACTTTAAGAGTGTCCTCGTATTGCTTTTTCTGACCACTATGTGAGCACTTGCCCTGTGTGAATTCACCATAAAATAGTCTTTGTCAAGTATATGTTTGGCATTTGAGGAGCATGGCCAGCCCATTGGAGTTGTGCTCTCTGCAGTAGAGTTTGAATTCCTCACAGTTTAGTTCAAGAAAGGTCCTCCGTATCTGGTATCTTATTTTGCCAGAAGATTCAGAATCTTCATAAGACAATTCGAATGTCAGTGATTCAATTTCCTGGCATGGCACTGGTAGACTGTCCAGGTTTCACAGATATACAGTAATGAGGTCAGCACAATGACTCTGCAGACCTTCAGTTTGGTAGTCAGTCTGATGCCTCTTTTCTCCTGCACTATCCTTCAGAGCTTCCCAAACACTGATCTAGCTCTGGCAATGAGTATGTCAACATCATTATCAATGTGTACATCCCTGGAAAGTATACTGTCAAGGTAAGTGAATTTATCCACAGTATTCTAAATTTCTCCTTTTGCTATAACTGATAGTTCCACATATGGATGGTGTGGTACTACTGGGTGGAGTACCTTTGTTTTCTTGGTGTTAATTGTTAGGCCAAAATTAGCTAAGCAGCTGAGAATCCATACTTGTATCTCAGCTTCAGAGGCTGCATTGAGTGCATAATCATTTGCAAATAAAAAAAAATCACGCACCAACACTCCCTCCACTTTGGTCTAGGATTCACAAAGAACAAATATAGCCATCACATAGCCATTTTGGATGCCATTTGCTTCCATATATAAAATAATAGAAATTATTTTAATTTTTAAAAAATGAATTTTTTTTCTTTTTGGAGAGGGGAAGGTAGGTAGGGCAATTGGGGTTAAGTGACTTGCCCGAGGTCACATGGCTAGTTTTGTGTTAAGTGTCTGAGGCTAGATTTGAACTCAGGTCCTCCTGACTCCAGGGCCACTCTCTATTTACTGCACCACCTAGCTGCCTCTGAAAAAAATTTTTTTTTACAAATTTTATTGATGATATTCATGTTTATGTCAGTCATTTCCTGGCATGCTTGTACCATCGAGTCCTATGTTATAGTAAAGGAAAAGTTAAGGCAAGAATAATCAACACAACAATTTCATTAAAAAGTATATGAAGCTAGTTATCTCCTCATCCCAGATATCCCAGATAATAATATATCTCTATTAATGTCATCTACCTCTGTTTCTATAATCTTGACCGTTCCACTCTACTAAGAGAAGGAAAGTCTTATTTGCCATCTGTAATGAGATTGGTCATTACAATTAAATAGAATTGGGATTATTTTTGTTGTTGTTTTTGTTTATATTAAAATGAATATTTATAGTTCTACTAGTTCTGCTTCCTTCATTCTGCATCAGTTAATCTACCTCTTCTGAGGAGTCTCTGAATTTCTCATTATGTGAGTGGCAACAGGGAGTGGTGCATAAAACACTGGGATTGGAGTCAGGAGACACATCTGGTTTCATATTCTGACTCTGATAGTTACTAACTTTGTGAAAATGGGAAAGTTGCTGAATCTCTCCCTGCCTGTTTGCTTGTCAGTAAAATAAGGGTTTTGGACTTGGTGTCCTTTAAGGTCCCTTTTGACCCTAAATTTATATCCTATTTTCATAATTTCTTCATAATGTAATATTTTCCCATTATATTCATAGACCATAATTTCTTCAGCCTCTTCATTCAGTGAACACATTTTATTTCCTGTGGTTTTAACTTTTTAAATTTAATTTGCTTGATCCTATTTTTATTATACTCTTCACTTAACATGGGATTTCATGGTTTTGCCCCTTACTGTCCAAGTTACAGCTTGAATTCTTACTATAGTCCTTATACTTAAATATCAGTCTCTCAGTGGAAGATCTAGATGATGTCTAGAATTTGGAATCACATATAAATTTAATAAAGTCTGTTATGACCTTTAGAGCATAGCATAGGACCTTTCTTACTCTGTGTTGTTGGCAGAATTTTTAGCTGTTGGATTTAATAAGCATTTTATTTTGACTTATAACCTACTGCTTGGAATTATCCTCCAATGAAGCTTGACTTAATTAAAAACAGTGTCTACTGCCCACATTTACTTATTTTTTTGTTCTAAAATTCATTGGGTCAGTCTTTGACCTACAGAGAGAAATTATTGGGATGGAATTAATATAAGTCACTGGTTATGAAGCTGACTTTTTACAAAAGATATGATGATCAGATAACAGCACTAGCTGAAGGGAGTGAAAGTGGAGGTTTGAAATGCTAACACCTGAATTCTCTGATATCTTGGCTTTGAATTACATCTTAGAAGGGTGAAAGGTTAATGGAATAACTGTGGTCCATGGAGGCTAGAATGAGAAATACTGAGCTTTTAGATAAAATCATCACACTGAAGTTTTACAGTCGTATGCAGTTTGGCTCCTGACCTATATGGGTAAGTTTACTTATTAGAAAACATGGCTTTCCCTTTTTCTTTTTCTAACTTTGCCTTTTTCTAACTAAAATTTTTTTAGCTTCTAGTGATTTCTTAATTAATCGGGGAGTCTGTTTCCTCTACTGACATACATCAGAGCTCTTTTCTCCCTTGTCCTATATATTTCTTACGTTTTACCATAGTGTAGTTGCCAATTATGTTGTAGACTTTCCTTATATTTAAATTTTTTTCCCCTGGGGGAGGGTGTTTCATGTTTCTTGAAGGACAACTTACCGTTTCAATGAGTACCATCTACCATCTCTAATTCTTTCCTTTCTAGTCATACTGATCATTGGTGAAGCATCCCACTTGTGAGCAAACTATCTTTGGAAAGCTATAGTCCCAGAGCATGTCTCTGTATTTGCCCTTGGGGTTTGTGATGTTAATTTTTCTGAGAACTTTGTATTCCATGATTCACAGCCATATATTACCAGTGGAAAAATATTGGTGTTGAAAACATGGATTGTTGTAGTGTTGTGAAGTTTGGGAACATCAAAAGCATTATTCACCTTCTGAAATTCTCTCTCTTCTTGCTAGTCCATTTTGAACCAAAGATGTCATTGTTATAACTCACACTGAGACTTAAGAAACAATTTTAGTTTGTTAACTGATCGGATTCTCACACAAAGCTAGTAGGCAGTAATAGGAATTACCACTACTTTGTAGATGAAGCAACTGAAGCTTGGAGAGTCCATGGCAGATTGTTGTTGTTGGTCCTTTGTTCCTGAAGAGGACCAATGACTTCAGGAGGGTGATCTTTGGATGTGCAAGTGAATTGGATTTAAGTGAGGCTGAGCTGTGCAGAGTCATCAGCCTCACTCTCTCCTCTAGAGTCATTTGGATTCCAGTAGCAAAACAGATCAGGATGACTGGTGATGGATAGTAAATAAGTATCAGAAGCAAGCTTGGAATGTAGGTCTTTGCTAGTTCCTAATGTAAGGACTCTTTTAAACAAGTCTCTCTTTCTTGGATTATCTATAGTACTTGTTCATACAAAGTTCTCTTCCAGGATCTTGAGTTATGGATGTGATCCTGGATCCCCTAAGGCTATGACTGGAATATAATAAACTCTGGCAGATACTACCATAGTAGCAAGGCTTTGAATATGGTCCCAGCAAGAGATTGTATCTACCTTTTGAGGAAGAGTCCAGCTAAGTCTAAGGAAGATTCCAGCTAAGTATAGAGAGGTTCATCCATAGTTGTCTGGTGGCTTGGTGATAAGTTATTTGGCACTGGTCAGCTATGAAACTAAGAAAAATAAAAATGGCACTTAATCCTGGGTGGTCACTTTTTGCTTCTGCAGTGATAGAGGCAGAGTGTGCTAAGAATCATCACACAGTTTTTAGTTGATTGAAAAATATTAACTTAGCTGTTGGTGCTCTAAATGTGATACCTTCATCCAGTAAACAAATGGACAAAGGACTGTAGCAAAGAAAACATGAATCTTGACATTCTTGCCATTGATGAAATTTGAAGACAACTGGGAAGTTGTGGAAAGATCGCTCATGCCTTGGAGAAACAGACAGAGAAGTTGGCAAGAGTTAGTTTTGTATGTCCAAAAGTGACAAGAGACATAATTTCATGAGACATTTACTTGTCTCATATTGAAGTGTTCTTCATTGTCATTTTCAAAGAGATAAAAATGAAATACATGGATACACGAATATGTATATGTGCAGCCCAAATGAACTATTCCATGTAAAGTGCTTTGTAAACCTTAAAGTCCTTTCAGTGATTTTTATATCATGTATATTTGGTCTGGACCTGTGATTTCATGGGTCTAGGGCTCTCTCTCCCAAGGAGAAAACTCCCTCTAATAATAGGAAAAATATCTAACATCAATAAAAATCTATTAAAATTAAACTGAGAAATTTTAAAATAGTTACCACACATATATGCACATTAAGTTTTGCAAGATATTTTCTATCTATCAACTCATTTAAGCTTCCAAGTGAGCCCTTGGGGGAGATGATCTTATTGTCCCCATTTTACAGATGTTGATTAGCAAGTGGGCAATTCTTTAATTAATAGTCTTGGAGAGTTTTCTGGGGGGTTGGGATAGGACCAGGAGGTTAATTAGTGTTAGAAGTAGAACTTGACCCCAGGTCATCATAAGCTCAAGTCAGATCTATAGTAATTATATAACTGCCTCTTCTATATAGATGCATGCATTCTGGTCCAAATATAGGTTATATTTCTAAAATGAGATTTCTTTAAAAGGAAAACTGTATACACACATATTGCAAAATAACATTGATTATACACCATGATCAAGTTTTACTGAAGTCATATTTGGGAGAAAAAATAAATGAAGTCTAGATTTGAACCAGTACTGTTGACTATGAATTAATTCATTGGACAATATATTCATCTGGCTATACATTTATCTAGGTAATGTTCATTAAATTTTTTTTATTTTTCTAGTATTAGTGGTTTGACAAGTTTCTTTCATGTAACTGATTTTAGCTGTGGAGACTTGGTAAAGTCCTGGGTTTGATGTGTTAATTGGAGCATACTCAAGGTCACACAGCTAAGGAAAAGCAGCTGGGTATGAATGAATTCTGGTTCTTTGAATTGAGATCCATTGTCCTTTGCAGTCTGCCACACTGTCTTTTATCTTTTGTGACTGGAGAATACCTTTGAAGGACCTTGTATCACCCTGTTTAATACCTTGCCTTATGTCACTGCCTTGCTATTGGTGTCTTCTATGAATGTTGATTATTGCTTGCAACATTAGAGGCAGGTTTGTTGCTGCTGTAGGTAAATAGTTTAAAGTCCTATGTGGGACATTTCCAAAGTTCAAGGTCTATTTTAAAATAGAGGGTCTATTTTAAAATGAAGTTTCTTCTGGTTGGCTCCTGTGGGTCAGTGCAAGAACAGTTGTCTGACCATACTTGTTTTTTTGGCAAATGTTTCTGTGTAGGGCTATTTTGATAGCCTTTGGTTCTCTGATGCATTATCCTTGTCTCTGTGGGTCATTATCTAAGACAGCAGTGATCATTTATTTCCTCTGTGACTTTCATACTTCCTGAAGTGTTTATTTGGAGTTAAGAATGCATTATCTAAAAGAATAACACCCTGTGGTGCCAATTGGGCCACTGGAGAGGCTAATGGCTTTGCAATATTCAGGGGGAGATTTTTGAGTACCATGTGAACAAAACCTAGATGAAGCAGAAGACTGGGGAAGTCTTTACACTAACCTGAAAAAGAAGGGATGGAAAAAAACATGGTAAATATTTAAATATGTTAAGTACTTCTAAGCATTTGACTTAGGAACACATAGTACGTTACAAAGTTCTCTTTCCTCCTCTCACAAAAAGAATAAAATGTGAGAGGATGGGTGAAAGTGTACCAAAGACATCTTACCTGGGACTTGCTCTTCATTCACAACCACCAATTAATAGAATCAAGTAGAAATGGCTTTACCATTCATTCACTGATTCAACAATCCTACTCTCTGCACAGATCTATACCAATATCTGTGAAAAGAGATATGGTTTCAGAAGACAGCCTTTCCTACAAATGGATTTGCCAAAAGCAACTATACATGGTTGCATTAATAAGGGGAATGATGTAGAAACTTAAAACTCACACAAAATTTAGTTTATTTGAAAATTTGAGAGTGCATAAACTTTTCTTTAGAGTGAGAGTGGTCAGTAAGATACTATCTTTCCCCAACACCATTTTATTAGTGCATGAGTAGTTTGTATTGAATAGTTATTGTAATAGTTTTTTTATTTCAAGAGTTGAATGTGTAAAAAGGTACGTAGCACCTATCATAAAATTGTGCCTGTCATTTAATCAATCACCAGCTTTTATTAAGTGCTTTCCATGTGTTAGAGATTATGCTAGGGAGACAAAGAAAGGCAAAAAACCAGTCCCTTCCTTCAAGAAATTAACATTGTAATGGGAGAGACTACATAGAAACAACTAAGTCTACACATGATATACAATGTGAATTTCAGGTAGATAATCTCAAAAAGAAACAAATTCAGCAAGGAGGATCACAAAACATCTCATGTGGAAGGTAGATTTGAGTTGAGTCTTAAAGGAAGCCCTGGAAGCCAGGAACTGGAGGTGAGAATGGAAAGCATTCTGGGCATTGGAGACAGCCGGTAAAAAGGCAAGGAAGGAGTTGGGGGATGGAAAGCCATGGTCAAGGAATAGCAAGAAAGCCAGTTTTACTGGATTGTAAGGTTTGGGAAAGGGGATAACATATAAAAAAAATACTAGAAAGGTAGGAAGAAGTCTAGATTGTGAAAGGATTTAAAAGTCAAACAAGATAAGTTCTTAATAAATGCTTGTTGATTGATACCTTCGCACACTGTAAATACCAAATGGAAGATTTTACTTCTTGGACTTACTTGTAAACTTCTTGAGGGCAATGACCTTGTTTTAGACATTTCTACATCACCAGCAGTGCCTTGTATTCATCAAGCAAATGAGTGAACAGGAACTTAATGGCTATTGACATGGCAGTGAGTTTATAGCAGAGCAGATACAGTCAATCCTCAAGTTTTGCAGTTAATGTTCCTAGAAAATGGCATGAAAGTAAAAAATAGGGAATGTTAATATAGTGAACCTGTGGTAAATAAGGGGTTAAGTTCCCACAACCACCAAAAACTGTAATCTTTCACAAGAGATTGCTGAAGACACACTTTTCTGCATAAAGTTCTTCATAGCAAAACATTAATTCTGATAATATGTACTTTTCCTAACACAGTAACCATGAAATAACCCATAAAATGTGGTACACAAAATAAAATTGACAATATGCAAAACATTTTTTTTCTTGCTAGGGATTCCCTAGAATTCTGTGACCTTTTGTGCTAACATCTCAATAAAAAATAATTGAGTGTCATACCAAACTACCAAAAAATTTATTTTATAGAGCTAGAAAAATATTAACAGAATTCATCTGGAAGAACAAAAGGTCCAGAATATCAAGGGAATTAATGAAAAGAAAAGCTAGGGAAGGTGACCTAGCCATACCAGATCTTAAATTATATTATAAAGCAGCAATCATCAAAACTATTTGGTAGTGGTTAAGAAATAGAGGGGTAGATAGTAGAATAGGTTAGGTACACAAGATTGTCTTGACAAACCCCAAGACCCCAGGTTCTGGGACAAGAACTTACTACTTTACAAAAACTGCTGGGAAAACTGGAAAATGGTGTGACAGAAACTGGGTATAGATCAACGTCTTATACCATATATAACAAGGAAGTCCAAATGGGTACATGATTTAGATAATAAAGGATGATATAAGCAAATTAAGAGAGCAAGGAATAGTTTACCTGTCAGATTTGTGGAGAATGGAGGAATTTGTGACCAAACAAGAGACAGGAAACATTATGAAATGCAAAATGGATAATTTTGATCACATAAAATTGAAAAGTTTTTGCACAAACCAAGCCTATGCAACCAAGATTAGGAGGGAAGCAGAATATTGGGAATTCTTACAACCAGTGTCTGATAAAGGCCTCATTTCTAAAATATGTAGAGAACTGAGTCAAATTTATAAGAATACATGTCATTCCCCATTTGATAAATGGTCAAAGGATATGAACAGGCAGTTTCTAGAAGAAGAAATTAAAACTATCTATAGTCATATTAAAATATGCTCTAAATTGTTATTGATTAGAGAAATGTAGATCAAAACAACTCTTAGGTACCCTATCACACCTATGAAATTGGCTAACATGACAAAACAGGAAAATGATAAATGTTGGAAAAGATGAGGGAAAATAGGAACACTAATTCATTGTTGGTGGAGCAGTGAACTGATCTAACCAGGTTATTCTGGAGAGCAATTTGAAATTATGCCAAAAGGGTTAAAAAACTCTACATACCCTTTGACCCAGCAATACCACTTCTAGGACTGTATCCCCTAAAGAGATCATAAAAATGGGAAAAGGACCCACATTTACAGAAATATTTATAGCAGCTCATTTTGTGATGGCCAAGAACTGGAAATTTAGGTGATACCCATCAATTGGGGAATGACTGAACAAGTTGTGTTAATGAATATAATGGAATTCTATTGTTCTGTAAGAAATGATGAACAGGTAGACTTCAGAAAAACCTGTAGAAAGTTATATGAACTAATGCTGAGTAAAGTGAGCAGAAGCAGGAGGACATTGTACACAGTTACAACCACATTGTGTGATAACTGACTTTGATAGACTTAGTTCTCAGCAATGCAAGGACCTAAAACAACTCTAAAAGATTCATGTTGAAAAATGCCATCTACAATCAGAGAAAGAACTATGGAGCCTGAATAGAGATCAGAGCATACTATTTGCTCTATTGTTTTATTTGTTTTTTTTTCTTTCTTTCTTTTGGATACTCCAATTTGTTTTAATTTTTTCTGACAACATGAAAATATGTTTAATAAAAATGTATATGTAGAGCCAATATCAGATTGCTTTCCATCTTGGGGGAGAGGAGAGAGGAGGGAGGTAGAGAAAATTTAAAGTTTATGGAAGTGAATGTTGAAAAGTAAAAATAAATAATTTATTTTAAAAAAATATTGATTTGAAGGCGGAGCCAAGATGGCAGAGTAGAAACAGCACCTCCAAGCCATTCTCCCCCCAGATCACCTCCAAACTATGTAAAAGGGGACTCTGAACAACTTCTGGAGCCCCAGCACCTACAGAACAACACAGAGAAGCTAACCTCCTGCTGAGGACAGCCCAGCAGCCCGGCAGGAAGGACCAGCGCAGCACTCTGGGAGCCGGCAGTGCAGTGTGCAGTGGGCGGAGCGGAGCCCAGGTCTGCCTGAGCCGGGGTTTTAGCCCCAGGGCGGCCAGGCCAGCAGCTGGCTGGAGGGAACCCAGAACACCAGCAGCTGTGGCGATTCCAGAATTATCAACATAGACATGCCTAGGACAAAGTGAGAGGTTAGTGTCCTATGGACTTTGGGACCAGTATTTGGGGAATTCGTCGGCTTCCTCCCCTGGGGGCTAGAAGCCACTGAGGAGACACGCCATTTTGCAGTTTTTCAGAGGCAGCTCCAGCTCCTGGCCTGCGAACTGTAGGGAGATCCAGAGATCAGTCTTGGGGGGGTAATCGCTCTTGCTTTAACCTCCCTGGATCTGGTTTGTGATCTGGGGTGGAGGTCGTGGGGTGGATATTAAGCTTGCCAGAAATGGAAGTTGTCCCCCCACACCTTTGGGACAGAAGCTCCCCTGTCTGGTGGCATAGTCATACTGTGGCAACAAGCCCAAAAGTCAAATAATTAAGTGGCAACATGCCAAGGCAAAGGAAACAAATTAAACAGAAAAATGCAACCTTAGACTCCTACTTTGGGGGCAAAGAGGATCGAAGCATAGAACAGGAGGAAGGCTTGTGAGGTCAGAAATCCTGCTCCAAAAGCCCCAGAGGAAAACATGAGTGGGTTACAGGCCATAGAGGACCTTAAGAAGGACTTTAAAATCAAATAAGAGAAGTGGAGGAAAAATTGGGAAGAGAAATGAGAAGGATGCAGGAAAAGTATGAAATGAGGGTCAACAGCCTGACTGAGGAAAACAACACCTTAAAAAATAGACTAACTCAAATGGCAAAGGAGGCCCAAAAGGGCAATGAGGAGAAGAATGCCTTAAAAGTCGAATTTGCCAGATGGAAAAAGAATCTCAAAAGTTCACTGAGGAGATTCATTCCTTCAGAGTTAGACTGGAGCAAATGGAAGCTAATGACTTTATGAGAAATCAAGATGCTGTTAAGCAGATCCAAACAAATGAAAGAATAGAAGGCAATGTGAAATATCTCATGGGAAAAACCACTGACCTGGAAAATAGATCCAGGAGAGACAATTTAAAAATTATTGGACTACCTGAAAGCCATGATCAAAGAAAGAACCTAGAAATCACCCTTCAAGAAATTCTCAAGGAAAATTGCCCTGATGTTTTAGATCCAGAGGGCAAAATAGAGGTTGAAAGAATCCACCAATCACCTCCTGAAAAAGATCCCAAAAAGAAAACTCCCAGGAATATTATAGCCAGGTTCCAGAATCCCCAGATCAAGGAGAAAATACTACAAGCAGCCAGGAAGAAACAATTTCAATATTGTGGAAACACAATCAGAATAGCCCAGGACCTGGCAGCTTCTACAATGAGGGATCGAAGGGCATGGAATATGATATTCCAGAGGGCAAAAGAGCTGGGAATGAACCCAAGGGTCACCTACCCAGCAAAACTGAGTATTTTGTTTCAGGGGAAAATATGGTCATTCAGTGGAATAGAGGACTTTCAAGCATTCTTGAGGAAAAAACCAGAATTGAATAGAAAATTTGACATCCAGACACAAGAAGCAAGAGATGCCTGAGAAGGTAATCAGGGAAAAGAAATCAAAAGGAACTTATCAAAGTTGAACTATTTACATTCCTATATGGAAAAACAATAACTGTGACTAAGGAAACCTTTCTCAGTATGAGAATAATGGAAGAAGGTGTGTGGTCATATGAATACATATGTGAATGTGTGTGTATATGGTTACAGTTATATATGGATAAAGAGCATAGTTTGAATTTGTTGGGAAGGGAGGATTCTCAAGGGGTGAAATTATGAGGTGAGAGAGGAAAGTGGCAAGAGGAGATGGGGAGAGACAGGGTAGGGTAAACTATCTCATGTAGAAGAAACAAGGGGAAGTGGTTGCAAGGAAGGGGAGGAATAAGAAGGCAAAAAGGCAAAACCATACTCTCATTGAATCTGGTTCAGGGAGAGAATGACATACATACTAAATGGGATATCTCAACCTGCAGCAGAATAGGGGGAAGGGGGATGAGAGAGGGGATACTTGGGGGGAGGGGAGGTTGGAAGTACCCACTATAGAAGAGGGACAGGATCAAGTAGGGAATGGACCAGGTGGGGGGTGGGATGGGTGGGAAGGAATTATAAGCAGCCTTGTACAATATATCTGCTATGTTTTGCATAGCTAGACTTGTACAACATATACTGAATACATGTACAACATATCTTCCCAGAGGGAATGGGTGACAAGGGAGGAAGGGAATGGATCTGAAATTTGAGGTCTTAAAATTAAATGTTTCAAATATATATAAATACTATTATTAATACTCTTTTGCTTGTAATTGGGAGATAAGATGTGCAGGCACTGGGACACAAAGATTCACCTTCCTCTAATGGAAAAGTCGAAGGGGGTATGGGAGAAGATATGGGAGAGAGCAGATTGGAGGAAGCGATATCTTGTGGGACTGCTATTCTGGGAGGGTGGGTAGGGGAAATTGTAACTCAAAATCTGGTGGAAATGAATGATGTAAAACAGAAGTTAATAAATCATTTGTTTAAAAAACATTTATTACACATGAAATCTACAGTACTATAAATATTGTATAGCAAATAAAATTCTTAGAACTAAAGCATTTTTTTTTTTTGGAGGGCAGTTGGGGTTAAGTAACTTGCCCAAGGTCACACGGCTAGGTTTTTGTTTGTGTGGTTAAGTGTCTGAGGCCAGATCCAAACTCAGGTCCTTCTTGACTCCAGGGCCAGCACAGCCACTCACTGTGCCACCTAGCCACCCCGAACTAAAGCATTTTTAAGCCTGAATCTTACCTTTCACTATGTGAGATAGCAGTGTGAAGGCATCATATGGTATATTATATTGTTATAAACCTCTCTACCTTGACCATCCTCTGAAAACCAAGGGAGAGATTACTGGGACTTCAGTCACTGCTGTCAGAAGACACTGAAGCTGGTCTTGACATCACTTCTGACACTCCAAAACACTGTTTCTACTGCTTACTTTGCAGTAGATGAAATACTACTATGCTATAAGAAATGACGAACTCATTCATTTTAGAAAGTCATGGAGTGAGGAAGAGCAAAGTGAGTAGAATGAAGAGAACATTGTATACAGTAACAATATTGTTTTAAGAACAACTTTATGCAACTAAGTAATTTGGACTGTTATAAATACACAAATTAACAATAAAGGACTTAATGAAGAAAGCCACTATCTGCATCCAGAAGAAAAAAAAACTGATAAATTGAAGTATATATAGAATAATTTTACATAAATACACCTATTTCTGTCAAGTGGTAGCCATTTCTAGGATGGGTGAGGGGAGGGAAGGGAAAAATAAGAAATTTGTTTGATAACTATTTGGAGAGAATAGCAAGTTGTACATGGTAGTTGTACATGTAGATTTGCAGTTTCATGTGCAGTCATCTTTTTTTTATTGTACTATGTTATGAAAACACTTGTTTTGTTCCATGAATTGAAAAGAAATATTGTAAAAAAGAAAGTGAAAATGAGATTACAAATAAAATCATGCCAGTGCTTGAAGTCAGAAAGTTAAAAGGGGGAGTGTTGAAGATCAATATCATTTTTTGTTTTTGTTTTCTGTTGTTATTTTGGTGAAAAGTTGGAATACTGTACAGTGAGATATCAACATTTTTTGATTCCCCTAAAGTTCTCTGAAGAATTCAGTATTCTCTCTGAGGGATGAATATTATCTCTGGGGAAAAGGGAGGTGTGAGCTAAATTACTCAAGGCTACATTTGCTGATCATTTAGTAGTAGAGTTTAGATTGAAATTGGTAAGTTTTCAATCCTATGTATAACTCACTATGGCCACTGCACTGCATCTGTCTTGTTCATATTCCCAATATTGCCCATCCGATAAAGGCAAACAAAAGGTTCCTAACTTCTCTATGAGACTTTCTTAAGGACTAGAGTTGAACAACATTTATTAAGATTCAGCTATTAGTGGCATTGTCCTAGGACTCCCTTTTCTTAAGGGGATTTTTTCTGTGAAGTTTAGATTCAGTCAAATGGCCACACTTGAGGATCTAGAGGGCCACCTCAGGGCTGCAGTTTCCACACCCCTGTCTTAGATGGTATACAGTTTAGCTAAAGCACAGTTTCTTCACTTCTGGACCTCATAATCTGAAAAGTGATATCTTGGTCCTGTCCTCATATAAGGGGAAGCTGGGAAAATACCTAGGATCTTATAGATCAGATGAATCTCGGATCTTTTTTTTTTTTTTTAGCAATTGGGGTTAAGTAACTTGCTCAAGGTTACAGGGTCAGTTATTATTTATGTGTGGATGCTCATTTTCTGAGGCCAGAACTGATCCCGGGTCCTCCCTACTCCAGGTTGGTGGTCTTATTCACTGCACCACCTAGCCACCCCTGAATCTAGGATCTTATGATCTGGGGGCTGCTTTGGATCCAAGAATGATTCTGGGATGACAATAGTCCCTCCAGGCTATATAACCTTTACCATAGCCATTACACTCTCAAAATTGCTGTCCATGTTGAGGATGAGAAGAAATTACTTAGTCCTGGGAACAATGGTGACCAGGCTTTTCCATTCAGACTGTGTTCCTGTCCTTGCCCATCTGAGATTGAGTGATCAGTGACTGGAGGCAGGCATACTGTCAGAGGAGGAGGGCTGGACTCGGAGGTTCCAGCCTCAGCTCTGACACATCCTCCCTATTTGTGTGACTGTGAATAAATCACTTAACTTCTCCAAGTCTTGATTTCTTCTGCAAAATGAGAAGTTTGGACTAGATAATGCCTATGATTTCTCTCCAGCTGTAAATCCTATGTTCCACTTGTCGTCTATGTATTTGGCAACTAATTATGGGTTTCTTTATAACATTTCTCATAGTTAACTAATCTATCACAAACATAAATGCAAATAAAGAATCAGAAACTTAGATTGAATTCTGATTTCCTAACTAGCTAGATCTTCAGTATTAATCAGGATTTGACTAAGGTGAGGCAGAAAGGGAAAGCCTTATTTCCCAACTTTATCTTCTTTTAGACTATATAGTTAATATGCTGCCCTCAGGAAGCTTATGAGTCAGTCCAATCTTTAATATCTACCACTTTCTCTTCATACTGTATAAATCTTTTATCAGTAAATAAGGTTTTATTAATCAGCTATTATCCCTGACTTTTACATCAGGTAATAACACTGTGTTATCCAGAAATCGATCATGTGGTCCATTTTGACTTTCAGGTTCTTTGTTGACATGCCTGTGCATCTGAATGTATGCTTGTATTTATCCTCACTGAACTGCATGTCTTGGATCAGTGACTTGACATTGTAAATATTTGGGAAGACTCCCTTACAAAGTGTTGGTGTCATAGCATTCTTACTCAGATTTCAAATCTAGAATAATTGATTAGTCAGACAATTTTTAAAATTATCTGTTAGGCTACACTGTATTGTAGCTGGGCAGGTTTTTCTTGGAGAACTAGAATTATAAAATATCTGCTGTCTGGGTAAAGAAACTCCCCACCCCAAATGAGGGTGGATGTTCCTATTTTTCACTCATTATCTTTAAGAAGTTTTTCTCATAATAAAGATATTTTATGATTGATGTGCTAAACAAAAGAAAATGGGGCATTCTTTCCTATTATGTGCTTTTATCTTTTCGAAACCAAGGAATTCAAAGTTTGTTCAGAGGTGCTACTTTCTTTCACATCCCCCCATCCCTCCTATTCCTTTGTCTAGGATATCACTTGTATAACTGATGTGTTTATAACTTGCCAGATGAAGATAATTTCACCAATGAGCTTTCTTATAATAATGGAACCATTTGAATCTTAAAGTATTAAAGAAATTTATTTGAAATTTTGAAGGGGAATGGTATATTATGATCATTAATTGATTGATACATTTATATTTAGGGAAATCAACAAGTATTGATTATTTACTATGTACCTAGTTAAGTGCCATGGGGTGGGCAGAGTTAGAAGGCACAGTATAAGCATCAGACATGGTTTCTATGCTGAGGGTGCTTGCAGTATAGTTTTAGAAATATTATCTAGAAGGGATTGCTCCTTTCTTTTAACCTCTTGTACTGCCCTGATCTCTCCTATGCACATAATATTCCAAATTGTGTCATATTTGTGTGAATATGCTTTGCTTAATAAATGTTGCTTGAATTCATGAAATGAATATTTCCAGTTCAGAGGGCTCTTACAGATTACCTAGTCCAACCCTCCAATTTTCAGATGAAAAAACTGAGGCCCAGAGAAATGAAGTCACATGTCTAAGGCCCCAGAGGAAAAGAAAGTAGCAGAGCCAGATTTCAAGCCCCATGCTTTTGCTCTAAACTCAGTATGTTTCATAATGCTAGCTGGCTTTTTGTTGAATTAAACTATTTTCCTTGTTTAGAAGATAATTCATAATAGCATGTGATGAAATAATAGATCTTCTAGTACATACTGAGAAATATGCAAAGAGAGAAGAGGTAAGGTCCTGAAAAGCTTTTATTTATGATGGAAGATGTGGAACTGAAACTGGGCTTTAATGGAAGGTTAGTGTATTGGACATTGGAGACCATTTGGACTGGAGTGCTTAGTGTTGCTAGGAAAGAACGAAAAATAAGGACCTGTTGAGAGGATGAGGCAGATGTGTGGAGGGCCTTCCTACCTGGGCAGAGGAGCTTGGAGCAGATAGACCATCGTTGCACACTTGAACAGATGATGGACGTACTTTGAATGGCTAGATTTGAAAACAGGTGAAGCATTGGGAGACTTTTCCTTTAAATAAAATTGTTGTGTTGTGAGGATGCATAGTTTCAGTGTTTTTGTATTTAAAAAAATGTGGTTTTTTTTCTATTGTCTGATTTAAATCTATATAGAATGTGTGGCATCTATGCATTATTGGGTTTTCCCTGAGGGTCATATCTAGATATTTAAACACAATGGTCATTAGTATGTACGATTAAAATGCTCATAATTCATCTAATGTGAATTGTTGTTATTTTTTTTTCCTGATAGTCTTATCTATCCTCAGGTGGTTTTATGTAAACATTTTGTTAATTTTCACCTGAGGTTTGCCATTCTTTTTGTTTTCCTTTTAGTTTCTCATAATTTATACACAGAACCATTGAATCTTAGTAGATGGTCCTTAACCTTTTTTGTACCATAAGCCCCTTTGACTGTCTAGTGAAGCTTGTAGACCTCTTCTTGTAATAATATTTTTATTTTTATTTTATTTTTTCTTTTTGGAGGGCAATTGGGGTTAAGTAACTTGCCCAAGGTCACACAGCTAGGTTTTTGTTTGTGTGTGCGTTAAGTGTCTGAGGCCGGATCCGAACTCAGGCCTTCTGACTCCGGGGCCAGCGCTCTACTCACTGCGCCACCTAGCTGCCCCGTAATAATATTTTTAAATGCATAAGATAAAACATAGGATTACAAAGGAAGCCAATTAAATAGAAATAAATATTTTCCCCCTATTTAGAGCCATGACCCCTTTGAAATCTATCCATAAATTGTGGTCCCCAGGTTAAGAATACTGTTAGATTGCTAGAATAATGTTAGATAATGTAGTCAAACCCCTTTATTTCCTACATTTCTTATTTTTACACACACATTCACATATGTATTTATATGACCACACACCCTTCTTCCATTATTTTCATAGTGAGAAAGATATCATCAGTCACAGTTATTGCTTTTCCATATAGGAATGTAAATAGTTCCTTTTGATTTCTTTTCCCTGATTACCTTCTCAGGCATCTCTTCCTTCTTGTGTCTGGATGTCAAATTTTCTATTCAATTCCGGTTTTTTCCTCAAGAATGCTTGAAAGTCCTCTATTCCACTGAATGACCATATTTTCCCCTGAAACAAAATACTCAGTTTTGCTGGGTAGGTGACCCTTGGGTTCATTCCCAGTTCTTTTGCCCTCTGGAATATCATATTCCATGCCCTTCGATCCCTCAGTGTAGAAGCTGCCAGGTCCTGGGCTATTCTGATTGTGTTTCCACAATATTGAAATTGTTTCTTCCTGGCCGCTTGTAGTATTTTCTCCTTGATCTGGGGATCCTGGAACCTGGCTATAATATTTCTGGGAGTTTTCTTTTTGGGATCTTTTTCAGGAGGTGATCTGTGGATTCTTTCAACCTCTATTTTGCCCTCTGGATCTAAAACATCAGGGTAATTTTCCTTGAGAATTTCTTGAAGGGTGATTTCTAGGTTCTTTCTTTGATCATGGCTTTCAGGTAGTCCAATAATTTTTAAATTGTCTCTCCTGGATCTATTTTCCAGGTCAGTGGTTTTTCCCATGAGATATTTCACATTGCCTTCTAATCTTTCATTTGTTTGGATCTGCTTAACAGCATCTTGATTTCTCATAAAGTCACTAGCTTCCACTTGCTCCAGTCTAACTCTGAAGGAATGAATCTCCTCAGTGAACTTTTGAGATTCTTTTTCCATCTGGCAAATTCGACTTTTTAAGGCATTCTTCTCCTCATTGCCCTTTGGGCCTCCTTTGCCATTTGAGTTAGTCTATTTTTTAAGGTGTTGTTTTCCTCAGTCAGGCTGTTGACCCTCATTTCATACTTTTCCTGCATCCTTCTCATTTCTCTTTCCAATTTTTCCTCCACTTCTCTTATTTGATTTTTAAAGTCCTTCTTAAGGTCCTCTATGGCCTGCAACCCTCTCATGTTTTCCCCTGGGGCTTTTGGAGCAGGACTTCTGACCTCACAGTCCTTTTCCCGCTCTATGCCCCCAAAATAGGAGTCTAGGGTTACATTTTTCTGTTTCGTTTGCCTTGGCATGTTGCCACTTAATTACTTGACTTTTGGGGCTTGTTGCCACACTATGGCTTTAAGGCCAGCTAGAGGAATTTTCGTCCCGAACGTGTGGGGGGCAACTTCCGTTTCTGGCAAGCTGTAAACCCACCCACGACTTCCACCCTAGATCACAAACCAGATCCAGGGAGGTTAAAGCAAGAGCGATTACCCACCAAGACTGATCTCTGGATCTCCCTACAGTTCGCAGGCCAGGAGCTGGAGCTGCCTCTGAAAACTACAAAATGGTGTGTCTCCTCAGCAGCTTCTAGCCCCCAGGGGAGGGAGCCGACGAATTCCCCAAATACTGGTCCCAAAGTCCGTAGGGCACTAACCTCTTCCTTTGTCCTAGGCATGTCTATGTTGATGATTCTGGAATCGCCACAGCTGCTGGTGTTCTGGGGTTCCTCCAGCTGGCTGCTGGCCCTGCTGCCCTGGGGCTAAAACTTCGGCTCATGTGGACCTGGGCTCAGCTCGGCTCCGCTACCTGCTCTCTGCGCTCTGCGTGCTGCTGGCTCCCAGAGTGCTCCACTGGTCCTTCCTGCAGGGCTGCTGGGCTGTCCTCATCGGGAGGTTACCTTCTCTGTGTCATTCTGTGGGTGCTGGGGCTCCAGAAGTTCAGAAGTTGTTCAGAGTCCCCTTTTACATAGTTTGGGGGGAATCTGGGGGCAGAGTGGCTTGGACGAGCTGTTTCTACTCTGCCATCTTGGTTCCGCCCCCCTTTCCCCCCCCCCCCCCCCACCTACTCTTACAGAAGGAAACAGGCAAAAGAAAGCAGTCAGGGACTCAAAGTCCAAAGCCAATCTGTTTCCTACATTTCTAAATGATTTTCTAATTCATTGGTCTTATCTACTAAAATGGACTCAAACCATTCTCCCCAGAATTAATCAACTGTCTATAAGCATTTAATGAGTAGATACTACATGCCCGGAACTGTAAGGTACTATGTGACATATAGAAATATAATAAATGTTTCAACTTAAAAAATATTTCTGGGCAAGGCACTGGACTGGTTTAGAGGTTCTACAGGACATAGAATAAGAAAATACCTTATCTGTTCCTCCAAGTTGAGAATAAGGCATACACAAATAGCCACAATAACAAGTGTTACCTTGGTACTAGAGAAGCACAAGACAAAAATCACTGCTGTGGGAGTCAGGAGATCTAGGTTAAAATCCCAGCTTTGTGCTACTTCTGGGATGGTGAACAAGTCAGTTAATCTCAGGTTTTCTGAGTTTTCTCTCTTGACAAAATGAGATAGGCTAGATAGTGGGGAAATGTTGGCTGTAGACTCCTAAGGATCCTCCCAGTGACCCTTTGAGGTCAAAAATTATTTTTATAATAACACTAGGATGTTATTTGCCTATTAAAATGCTCTTACTTTTCCCAATTACTTATCTGTGTTAGTGGATGGATTTTTTCCCTATATTTCAACCAAAACACCATATTACAACAGGTTGAATACATAAACAGATGTGAGCATCCAGCTGTCTCCTATTAAACCAAACATTAAAGAGAGCTTCAATAATATGTAAAACGGCATCACTTCTCACTAGTTTTCTTTTTGTTTGGGAAAATGTTACTTTTCATTAAATGTTATGTCAATATGTAGTGGGTTTTCAAATGAATATAATATTTTAAAAATTATTGGTTTTAATTTCTAATTTGGTAAATTTTGATAGCTATAATCCATAGAAACAAAAGTTCTTTAGATCTCTCAATAATTTTTAAGATTGCAAAGCTTTTTGGTCTGGAGACCAAAAAGTTTGAGAACTATTAGACTAGAGTAAACCATCTCTAAGGTCCATTCTGCCTCTAAACCCTACCATCCTTTTGCAAGAGATAAGAGAAACTCAGGTAGAAAAGAATAGAAAGATTGCTTCCAGATAGAGTGATCTAAGAAAGTATCTCGGAGAATGTAGCATTTAAGCTGTGATATGAAGCAGGGGAGGATTTTGATAAATGGCAGATGGATCATATCAGGTAGAGGAAAAGAGAAATGATAAGGGGTGGTGGTTAATGACAACTAAGATTGAATCTTACAGTTTAGGGTCCATGTTGTTTTCTGATCTGCCCTGAAGGCTAGTAGTCTAGGAAATAATACTCAGTGATGATGCCATTATTACTTCATCTTAAACCTTACAGTAACTGTCACTTTTGAGAAATGTATTGTGGAAAATATCACTTTTATTCACATGACGTTTTACATTTAGCTTTTTCTCCTTTACATCTTCTGAATTCAAGATGTTTGGAGGTAGCCACGTAGGAATTCTGTCGTCAGTGATTGACTCTTTAGTTTCAGGCAGTTTGAGATCAAACCGACATCTGAAGAGTTCACCAGTTCAGTTTCAGTGCTAAAAGAAATGTGAGCTGCTGAAAACGAAAACATGTGGTGATTTGTTCGTGATATTCATTTCTCAGTTCCTCTACTAGCAACTTTTTATTTTTGGAGGAAGGAAATGAAACTATTGTGGCATAAATGAGATTTGAGTGTCAAATATGTGACTGATTCGTGCAGTAAGTAATGGTATCTTACAAGACCACTGAGTTTGTGAAAGGAAATCTTTCTGAACCATAGGGTTATTGGTTTGTAGGTTTAGAGTGAAAAGTGACTTTAGAAGACATCTAGGGAAATTGTCTCACTTACAGATAAGGAGACTAAAGTCAGAGGAGGGAAATTACTTGCCCAAGCTCACACAGGTAACAAAGGGGTATGATCTGAACAAGTGCTTCGATGCCATCATTCAGAGCCAAGTAGTGATTTGAATAGGAAAATATTTCTATGATGAACCAAAAGAAAACCTTTAAAGAGATATGCACTTCCCCCCAGATAGTTCTTTTTTTTTTTTTTTTGAGTGTCTGAGGCCGGATCCGAACTCAGGTCCTTCTGACTCCAGGGCCGGAGCTCTACTCACTGCGCCACCTAGCTGCCCCTCCTCCCCACCCCCCAGATAGTTCTAAACAATAAGAAGCAGAGGAGAGAAAACTGATTAAGAGAAATTTTGGCATCAGACCCAATTAAGAGAGAATATCTCAAGAGTATTTGAGGATGACTTTTTAAGGAAGACACCATACAGATAAAAAATAAAAAAGACCTATCAAGTTGTCGTTTACAAATATTTTATTCAGCTGTAGTGTGGAGTATTTGAATATTTGATATTTTCAATATGTGAACTCTAACCTCTCAGTTTTCCAACATGTTGTATGAGAAATAAAAATGGGATTAAAGACAACTGAAGTGGGAAGAATAGCTGGATCAGGACAAGGATAGACTGAGAAGGCATGGGTTGGGGCAATCAAATTCTAATTGCATTAGAAGGAGTAATTCACAAGATTATCTGAAAGACAGGGAAATATCAAACAACTGGAAAAAATTTGTATTATTACTAAAAAGTGATGAAGAGTACTACAGTATCCATCTGCTTATTTTCTTATCTCTACAAAACATTTGAGAGGGATTTGCACATTTATGAAGAATATTCTTCATGAAAATATGAGAAGGGAAAAGGCTTTCACAAATGATCATCTACAGCAGATCAAAACTTTATAATCACATGATTGACTTAAAAGGTACAGAACAAATACAGCTTGCTATATTTATTGTTCAATATTTTAAAAATTGGGTAGCTAAGTGGTGCAGTGGATAGAGTTTTGGGCCTGGAGTCAGAAAGACTCATCTTCTTGAGTTCAAATCTGACCTCAGAATCTCCCTAGCTGTGTGACCCTGAACAAGTCACTTAACTTTCTTTGCCTCAGTTCCTCATCTGTAAAATGAGCTAGAGAAGGAAATCATTGACTATCAAATGCAGTCCATTGACTTTCCTATCAGTATATATTTCTCTGATGGACAGCATATTGCATTATAACCTAGGCTTAGTTTTTACTAGAAGAAAGAATGTAAGGTAGATTTATTTTCAGGAATTGCATAGTACTTTCAGCAATTCCAGCTGTCTTACTGAAACACAAAACCCATTTTTATAAAAACTACAGTATTCTTCTGATATTGCCAAATAGCCATGAATCATGAGATACTACAGATTGTAAACTCCTTAAGGTCAGGGGCTGCCTTTTGCCTTTTTCTTTTCTTTTCTTTTCTTTTCTTTTCTTTTCTTTTCTTTTCTTTTCTTTTCTTTTCTTTTCTTTTCTTTTTTTTTTTTAAGCACAGTGCCTGATTGAATAAAATCTCCTGGTCAAAGAGTAATGGTGAAACAGGTGGCAGGCATAAATAGGTTGTAGTATATCACTAATTATGATATACACAAACAGTGGCATGGAGACATCACGGAAGAGATTAAGAATAGTAGGGGTGGCTAGGTGGTGCAGTGAGTAAGAGCGCTGCCCCTGGAGTTGGGACAACCCAGGATTGGATCCAGCCTTAGAAAATGAGCACCCACACATAAATAATGACTGGCCATGTGACTTTGAGCAAGTTACTTAACCCCAATTGCTTTAAAAAAAAAAAGAATAGTAGATGGACATACTGAATAATGCACTTCTACTCAGGAAATGTTAAAGGATCTAGAGGAATGTTCCCCCCTCTCTCACAAAGGAATAGAAAGATATGGACAAAAATGTCTGGGTTGTGACCTGTAACATTTAAGGGGGATGGCAGCACACTGATGACTGTTTAGGTCCACTGAAGAATTGGAGAAAGGATTCAGTTTCTACCTAGTGAGGAACACTGGAGACAGATGCTGGAGTCCTCAATTATATGTAGATTCAGAAAGATAGGGTGGCTTTTAGTGATTGAATGCAAGATTTCATGAAGATAAATGGTAGCATGAAGGAGATAATTTTGTTGATTGCACTCATCTATATAAAGATGTATTGGAGAGAAGTTTCTAGAACGATGTTTGGTGTGTTATTTCATGGTATTGTTTTGCACATAAGGTTGGACTACAAATTGGCAGGGGGAGTGGATAAGAGCAGGGTTTGGGTGGAGAGCTCAACTAAGATCCACATGAGGAAAGCAACTTTTAGTTGAGGGAAAATTTTTGACATTAAAAAAAATAGAGAGGGTAAAGAAAGGTCAGAAGAGAATAGACCATGTGGGGAAAGTGAAAATAAGGATACAGTGCTGTCTTCAGAGAGGCCTAGAGGAACAAGAAAAAGTTAATTGAAACAGTTAACTTCAGCAAAGTTGCAGGATATAAAACAAATCTACGTAAATCATCAGCATTTTTGTATATTACCAACAAAACAGCAAAAATATCTAGAAAGATAGATTTCTTTCAAAATAACTATAGAAGCAATAAAATATTTGGGAGAATGCCTAACCAAGATTCACTCAAGAACCATGTGAATACAACTATAAAAATACATTGTAGGAATGAAGAGAGAACTAAATAGTGGTGGAAACATTAATTGCTCATAAGTCAATTGAAATAGTATAAGAAAAATGACAGTAACTACCAATGATAATTTATTTAATCAAACTACCAAAGGAATGTTTTATAGAGTTAGAAAAAAAAATAACAAAATTCATATGGAGAAAGAAAAGGTCAGGAATCTCAGTACTAGATCTCAAACTATACTACAGAGCTATCAATAAGATGATTTGGTAATTAATGGCCAAATAGAAAAGAAGGCTTAATCAGTGGATTAGGTATACAATGTACAGCAGCAAACAAAACACCAGAACATAGTGGTCAGTAAACCCAAACGCAGTTATTGGGGAAAGGACTTACTGTGGGACAGAAATGACAACCAAAATTGGATAGCAGGATGGTAGAAGTTAGATTTAGACCAAGCTGTCACACCGTACACTGAGATAAGCCTCACATAGATATATGACATGTAAAAGGTCACACTAAAATAAGTTAGATGAAGAAGGAAGAAATTAGTTTTTCAGATCTTTGGATAGGGGAAGAGTTCATAACTGAGAAGTATATGCAAGAGGAAATGAACAGTTTTGGTTATATAATAAATGTTTTTATATGAATAAATCTAATGTAGTAAAAATTAGGTAACTGGGGAAAATTTTTTTTGCCAATAAGTTTCTCTGGTAAAGGTCTCATCCAGGATATGTAAGGAACTGGCTGCAATTTAAAACACAAAGAGACATTCTCCAAAAGACTTATTTTCGAAGGAAGAACTACAATCTATCAATAACCATATGAAAAAAAAAACCACTCAGAATCACTATTTAGAGAAATGCAAGTTAAAACAACTTTGAGATTCCATCTCATATCAGACAGTCAAAGATGACAAAAGAGGAAATTGACAAATGTTGAAACCACTGTGGCAAACAGGCACAGTCATGCATTGCTGAGGGAACTGTGGTTTGGTCCAGCCATTCTGGAAAGTAATCTGGAATTATCCCTCCCCTCCCCCCACCCCCCCAAGTAAATGATGCATACCCTTTGACCTAGCTATCCCACTACTAACTCCATACCACAAAGAAATCAATAAAAGAGGAAAAGGACCTATATGTACAGAAATATTTTTAGCAGCACTTTTTGAGGCAGCCAAAATTGTAAATTATGGTGGTTTGGGGAAATGGCTAAACAAATTATGATATATCAATGTAATGGAATAGTATAATGACATAAGAAATGACAAAATGGATAGTTTAGGAGGAAACAGAAGATTTCTATAAACTGATGCTGAGCAAAATGAACAGAACCAGAACAGTTTATACAATGATGACAAGGAAAAAGAACTTAGAAATTTTAGTTGATCATAGACCACCACTACAAAACAACAAACAACAACAACAAAGCCATGAAATGCACCATTCTCCTTCTGCCAGAAAAGTGATGAACTTAAAATGTCTAATATGGGAAAGTTTTGCTGGACTATACAGCTATATACTAAGGGCTTTATTTTTGTGTGTGTGCTTTCTTTCTTTTTTGAAAGTTTTATCAATGGTAATAGGAACAGATGAATTTTTAAAAGGATATTTATGTTATGAAACACCATTATTTATTTCAAAATGATCTACTACTGTTCAGTGGTCTTACTCTGAATTGATACCCAGGCATACCCACACTGCCAAAGAGGAATGCTAAAAATACACTGCAACACCTTTTAAAAAGTATTTCAATGCTTTCAAGTATTTCAATGGACTGCTCCTGATATTATTGTTATTTAGAATGAATGGGGAATATTTATGGAAAAAATATGTCTAGTGAAGGATTTAAAATGATCACCATTTGCATTTTAAAAATTATTGCATTGCTAAGATACATGCCATGTATTTAATTAAATACTTGTACTTAAACACTTGTATTTATTAAATGTACTTCTACTAAAATTAAAATGTGATAATATGAAAGCTTATTAAATACTGTCTGGTAAGAGTATGGCATATAGCTTATTACTCAGTGAATCTATTCAAGTATTCAAGTGCAGTGAGGTGAATGCTTGGTTGGATACCAAGAAAAGGTGTGTGAAAGGCTGATAGAACATTTGAATTCCAGTGGGTTCCCTCCTCCTAGGATAATGCCCTGTTTGTAGCAGGTGCAACAGTTCCTTCATGACACTAGGTGATTATTTGACTCACAATTGAAGGCCTTGATTCCATGTAATTCTAAATCAAGCCAATAGTGCATTAAAGGTTCCTTTTGCATACATAATAGCACCTGCCCTAGATCTTTTTCTGTCTCCTTAAGACACTCTATATTAAGTGCCACCCTACCTGACTTGAATTTCAGAAGACCACCTCATCCTCATAGATAACCTTTCTTTTGTGACACGTCTCTCTCCTGATTCTCTTACCTATCTGACTATTCCTTGTGAGGATCTTTTATTGCTTCCTCATCTTCTAAATGTAGATGTCCACCTCTAAGACTAAGTCTTAGTCTCTCTTTGTTTTCTCTATATTATTGGTAGTCTCTCAGCTCCCATAGGTTTTATTAGCACCTCTCTATCATCAGACCTCTTATCTCTGGTCCTAATTTCTCCAGAATTCCTGTACTATATCTACAAGTGATTCCTGGAAATCTCCATTGAAATGTCGCATGGCTACTTCAAACTGAACTAATATTCTTTCACCTGTAACCTCCTCTAAACTTCCCTGGTTTTGTTGAGGGTATTATTAATAGTTATCATATCTAGTTATTAAGGTATGAACATCTCAATGTCAACTTTGATTTTTTTTTCTGTCTCCCTTTCACCCCTTATATACAATTAGTTGCCAAGTCCTGTATATTCTACCACAATAAATCTTGCAAGTGACCCTTTCTGTCCATTCATTGGGCCAACCCTACTTTTTACATGGATTGCTGTATTAGGCCTCACGTTGGTCTTTCTCTTTTATGGCTTCTCTATGTCTGCCAAAACCACAAATTACTCTAGAATTAAATGTACACTCTTTAGCCTGGCATTTAAGGCCATCCATAATTTTTCTCCAAATTACCTTTCCTGATTTATTTAATATCACTGTGTTTCAAACTCTATGGTTCAGTCAGATTTCAATATTAAGCTTAAGAGAGACTTGAGAGTATCCTTTGGAATTGATTGTGTGACATGGGAGACACAGGCACAGGACTGCCCAGCATGGCACACCCTCATCAGAGAAGGTATTGTGCTCTATGAGCAAAGCAGAATTGAAGTCGCTCCAAAAAAATATACGAGATGCACAAATTTAGAGATGTTCACATGGTCTTTTTGTGCTCGATCTGTGGTAGAACATTCCAACCTTTTGTACTGGTCTGGTCAGTCACAATTGAACACACTGTAACTTGACTGTAGCACAGTTATATTATTTTGATTCTGTTCAAGAATGAAGGACAACAGCCACACCAAACTACTGTTGTTTTCCAGGGTTGACATGTCATCCTTCCTAGAATGTACTGCTTACTCAGTTTTGCCTTTCACAATCCTTACTCGAGGCTTATCTGCTTTCCAGGCTAAGTTCCAGTGCTGCCTCCTCAGGGCTGCCTTTTTTAGTTTTCCTAGCAGAAAGACTTCTCTCCTTCCTCAGATATTCTCACCTGGTTATTGCTTATCCAAACCCAAATCTGTTACGTTTTTCTCTTAATACCATTCATGTTTTTAGTTGTTAAAAAAAAACTCCCATCAAAACCATAGAAAGATATTGCCAATTCCATGAATTCTCTAACTTCCTTTCATTTTCATTACTTTTAAACAACTACTTTAGCACTTTGATTTTTGTCTTTGCCTTGTGGGGGGGGGGGGGCGGTGCATGCTATTTGCCAGCTAGTCTTTAGTAGAATATAAACTCATGGGCAGTGGGAACTCTGTCATCCTTATCCTTGTATCCTTAGGACTTAGAAAATAACTTGCATTAAGGTGCTTAATAAATGTTTGAATTGACTTGAATCATGTATGGTGATATTCATCTTACCCATGAGACATTTGCTTTGCAGAAGAAACAGATGCAAACTTTACCACAACACTCTTATTTGTAACTCTCTTAAAAGTAGTCTCTTTGTCTCCATATGGAGTGACCTCAAATGAAAAGTTTAATATTGGTCCTCTGAATATTCTATTTTTCTTTGTTTCTTTCTTTTTTTTTTAAACTTCTGGCTAGCTAGGAAAACCAAAGTAAATACAAAGACATTTTGACATGTCTAGTGTAGTTTTTCTCAACATTTTGGACAAGTGCTTATGTATTTGGATTTTGCTTATTCTAATCTGTTGCATTTTCCTCTTAATGCCATTGACATTTTTTTCAGCGTTTGGAGTAAGAATGCATATAAAAACTATAGAAAGACAACATGACATTTATGAGCTCTATAATTTCCTCTCATTTTTATGACCTTCAATTTAGTTTACTCTCTGATGTCTTTGTGTGTGTGCATGTGTCCAAATGGTTAGAGGTTATACAAACTAAGCTTTTAGGAGTACATCTTTTCATCATACAATTTAGTAAAAAAAAAAAAAAAAAAAGATTTATGGTTTCCCTTGTCAGTAGTACAGTACTATTTCCTCTAAGTTTTCAAGGAGCATTTCCTCCCATTTGTGTGACCTCTGCCCCTTCCAATACAATAAAAAACCTTACCCATATAATTCAGGGTAAGAAGTTACTTTGCTTTTGTTTCTGTATTCACCCTTTGCCTATAGTAACTACTTAATAAATATTTATTGGAGGTTGGGGGTATGAGTGGTTTTAAGCAGAGTATGAATATTATTTCTGAAGGTAAGAACTTGTGCTGACTTCAGGATGAATACCCAAGCATCTTTTGGCATCCTAAGTTATAGTTCAAGCAACTGACTCATCTGAAAGCCAATCTTTATAGATAAAGGGCATTAGAAATTAAGTGATGTGAAGTAGTCTAGAAGTACGTCAGGACTGAAGTCCATTGGGAATTAATTGTCTCTTAAAGTGGAGGCTCCCAAGACCCCTCTTTCTTCTTCCTCTTCATTATCCCATGGACTTTTGATTTTCTGTTTTTGGACAGATGGATCTAAACATATCGTTAAAATTGAAGCATTTAATAATTTGATTTCCGAATTTTCAGATTTTCCTATTCCAGATGGTAAAGGAAACAGCAGTCCTTCCCTTGCTTGTGGTTTTGTGCATATTGTTCTAGCTAACAAAGTTAAAATTGCATCTATGATTAGCAAGGTAGAATTGTAGAGCTTTAGAGCCTCCAGGTGGGACTTGGAGAATATGCAACAACCTCTCTTCCTAATTTTACAGATCTGGAAACTGAGGTATAAAGATGAAAATGACTGGTCCAAGGTTGAGTGACTAATTGGTGACAAAATTAGGAGTTGATGTCAGTTCTGTTGATTCTTTAGTCAGGGCTCATAGTATATCATCTACCAAACTAAACAAAGCTTCATCAGTCAAATTAAAAAGACTTTGTGAATTCTTAGGCAGCTATATACTTGGTGGATAGAATATTGGAATTGGGATCAGAAATATCTGAATTCTAAACCTTCCTCAGACACTAGCTGTCTGACCCTGGAGAGGTTACTCAGAAGGTTCTTTGGGGCACTGTTTTTTCATCTGTATAATGAGGGGGTTGGACTTCATGGCCTCTAAGACCCATTCCTTCTCTAACTCTCTGATACTGTGATCCTATATATTTGATCCTTGTTAAAATGAGAGCATTTTTTCAGCAAATATTTCTTTAGGATGTGCCTGGCACTGTACTCAGTACTACAGAGACAAACAAAGAGAAAACAGTCTTTGCTGTCAAGGAGTAGATGTTATACTAGGGGAAATAAATGCATATATTTAAGTAAATAGAAAAGATTATCGATTAGTAATCAATAAATATTTATTAAGCACCTACTATGTGACAGGTATTGTGCTAAGTGCTGGGGATAGCATAAAGAAGCAAAAAGACAGAACCTGCTCTCAAGGAGCATACAAGCTGATTACAAAGCCTACCTGTTCTTTGTATCCCATAATTAAAATTTCAGATAGTCATAATTTTGAAATTGCTGATCATAGTCTTATTCTCTAGCAAGATAGGCAGCTCTTATGAATTGGGGAGAGAGAATTATGAACTGGAAGCTAAGCGAAGGGCACTGGACTTTTTTTTTTTTTGGATGGCTGTCTCTGCTTTTGGTTAGTGGGAAAGGCCACCAGTTTCTTTTAGCTCTAGTTTGTGGTGCAAAGCCTGAGAACCAATAATGGATCCAGCTCTGTGGTATGAAGGATTAATGAAAAATGTATTTTATGTAAAATTTTGAAGTTCCATGGAAGCTGTCAAAAGAGATTTTTTTTTTTGGAGGGGGGAAGGCAGGGCAATGGGGGTTAAGTGACTTGCCCAAGGTCACATGGCAATTAAGTGTTAAGTGTCAGAGGCTGAATTTGAACTCAGGTCCTCCTGACTCCAGGGCCAGCACTCTGTTTACTTCATCAACTAACCACCCCAAAAGAAATTTTAAAAAAGAAATTTTATTTTATTAAAGAAAGAAATATTGATATTGCTTTGAAAATGCTTGTTAGAGATGAAGAAAACTGCCCATTCTTCACTCATTGTTCTTAATTTAACATGGTTCACTTAACTAACAAGACACAAAAATATTAAAACAGGTTGTTCTAAAAACTAAGCTATTGATATTTCCTTCTGAACAGGCTCAGTATTGCACAGCTGTGTTTCTTTGGAGGGGTGTTAGGTCCTTTAGATACTGTGAATGATTGAACTTATTACATGCCTTCTACAATACATTGTTTCTGAATGCAGGTTTTGTTCAGTTTGAATAATTTGCATTTGGGATCCAGTGAGAATAATCATGTAAAGAGGAGGTTTTTGTTTTGCCTGATGAATGAGGAGGTTTTGAAGTATTTCTCAGTCTAGTCAGTGTCAAGTACCATTTAAGTGACAAGGGACTTAATTAATACTCATTGATCTTTGGTAAATGTCCACTTACAATTAAAATTCTTGTGTTCCCCAATCAGTCTGCTCTGTGATGATATTGTGGAAAAATGGGGAGACAGAAATTCTATGAATACATCATGTCGTTTTTACTTTTTAGATTTCAAAGGCAGATTCTCATGTCTTCTGATGTAATGGTTAAAGTCTATTTTTGGCTCATTTTTCTTAGCAACATAGAAAGGTTTTTCAAATGAATTAGTTGTAGTGGGTTGATATATGGTATATATAGATTAAGAGAGAGAAAATGTGTCAAAACCTTTGCTTTTACTATCTAAATTTGTTGTGTATTAACATAGTTACAGAGTATTTAGCTGCGATGTGTTTATTACAGGATCTGACTTTGGAAGCCTAGATTCCAATCCATCTGAAATGTATAGTAACACTCCTTCCCTAGGCAGGCAGACTTTAGGTATTTGGCATCCTGGTCTAGCTTCCTTTTAAGAAAGGGGAAGATGGAAAAAAGACTCGTTTTTGCCTGGGCTGTTGAGCTTGCCTTTTGAAGGGGCTTTGCCAAAGCCACAGGGCGATTGGAGGAGGAGGGCATGAATGTGCTGGCCTGGCACATGGGGTCCCAATGTGCCACTGCTACTTGTACCTAGTACAAGACTTAGCGTATGAATACTTCAAGTTGCTGACAGCCTAACACGAAAAGAGAGAAGTCTGGAACTTCTCTTGTGGCAGAGGGGACAATGTTAGCAATGAGTATTTTTGTGACTGACAAGTCTCAGTATTATCTATCTTGCAGACCATTAGATTTGGCTCAACTTCCCACCATCTGGTTGGCTGATCATATACCCCTTGAGGCTGCACCAAAGTCCATGCGTTGGGAGACTGTGGATTATTTAAGTGTTTTAATGGAATTGTCTCCAGAGATTGGGCACTGGCCCCCTGAAGATCCATTCTCCTTTTAGTCTGCTAGTACAATTGTTTGCTAATGCTAGGGAAAATGGATTATCTGTCTTCAGGGCTTAAAGAGTGGTCTTTTAAAAAGATGGACAAATACTAAAGAATATCTTGAATTTTCCTTATGAATAGATGAAATAGATGAGGAAAATCCAGGTCAAAGCAATTGTGAACTCAATAGTCAACTGTAAATTGTGCAGAGAATTGGGAGATCACAGTTTTCAGTGGCAGATGCTTTGTGTGGGGTAATGTAGGGTGTGTGTGTGTGTGTGTGTGTGTGTGTGTGTGTGAATATGTTCCTAGTAAAGAGAGAGAAATTGGGAATTTGGGGGCGTTTGAAAGCACGAGTTGACCTTCCATTGTATAGTTCTCTTTAATAACTGTATATATGGACCAAATGTTGTGTTGTGTAACAATGCATTTAGAACTCCTTGGACCTGAACTTTATAAGTGAGGCTGTTGCAATAGAGGCTATAAAATTAACAGATTTTGTTTTTGTTTTTACTTTTACCTTGCCTCCAACCTTGAACTTTAATATAATTTTGCTTGTTTTTCTTTTCAAACCTTTCTAATATAATAGCAAGAAAAGTGGAATGAGTGAGCATGACTGAAAATATACTTTGGCACGAGGGTGGGGAACCTGCAGCCTCGAAGCCACATGTGGCCCTCTAGTTCCTCAAGTTCAGCCCTTCACAGAACAAATCCCTGTCTGGCTGAACTGGAATTTATGTGAGAAGTAGCAGTGGTGTGCAGGATGCTCTAGGCTTCGGGGTAGAGCCAAGATGGCTAAGTAAAAGCTGGATGCTCTACGCTTCAAGTCAAGGCAGAATTTCTTGGATGGAGATTTGAATCCTGGGAATTCTGGCTTAGTCACTTCAGTGAGCTATGCTTATTGTTCAGTCATTTGTTTTTTCAGTTGAGTCTGACTCTTCATGACCCCATTTGGGATTTTCTTAGCAAAGATACTGGAGTGGTTTGCCATTTGATTCTCCAGCTCATTTTAAAGTTGAGGAAACTGAGGTAAACAGGGTGAAGTGACTTGTTTGTGTGTCTGAGGCCCAATTTCACCTCTGGAAGATAAGACTTCCTGACTCCAGACTGGGCACTCTACCCTCATCTCCGGCCACCTTGCTACCCTAAAGGCCACATTGAACCAATTACTCTGAGCACAGGTTTCTTAAATGTAAATTGGGAGGGGGCGGCTAGGTGGCGCAGTGAGTAGAGCACCGGCCCTGGAGTCAGAAGGACCTGAGTTCAGATCCAGCCTCAGACTCTTAATGCATGCACAAACAAAAAACCTAGCCGTGTGACCTTGGGCAAGTTACTTAACCCCAATTGCCCTCCAAAAAGCAAAAAAAAAAAAATTTAAAAAATGTAAATTGGGAGAATAATGTGAGGGAAGTGCTTTGGGAATTTTTAAGTCTATATAAATGCAAGTTGTATTAGAGAAGAAGAGGGAGAAATTAGAGGGGGGAAATTCAGAAGTAGGAGGAAAAAAGTATATTGAACTACAATCCTGATATCTTTCCTATTCTTCACTCACTATTTCCAAAATTCCCTCTAGACCAAGGCTTGCTTGTTTTTGAGGCTGGGTTTCCATATTTCAGCCAGGATGGAAGTACAGTGGCCACTCCTGGGCCTAATCCTAATTCTGATCAGCATGTGAGTTTTAATCTGTTCCTTCTGCACCTTTTTTTTTTTTAAACCAAGTCTTTTTTTTTCTTTAGGCAGCCTTGTGTGACCCTTTGCTGGGAATAGGAAGTCTCACCATATTTGTGCAGGACTTAGTGCAGACATCCAATTGGCTCTTATCCTATTGTAACTCATAAATGGCACTGCTACAATAGAGGATATAAAGTTAACAGATGGTCACAGGTGACCATCAGGCCTTCAGTGGCAGCAGCAGGGAGCAAGGGGCAGGATACCACACTCAGCCAGACCAGGGATTCTTAACACAGTGGTCCATAAATTTCATTTAAAAATGTTTTTGGTTAAGTGAATTTCAAAATAATGTTTAAAAGCATTATTCTGAGAAGAATTCTGTAGCTTTTACCAAACTGCCAAAGGGGTCTAGGATATAAAAGAGACTAAGAATCTTTTTTTGGTGTTGTAATGCTCCAAGATGTAGACCCTAATCAGTCGATCAATCAATGGATATTTATTAAGTATGAACTAGGTGCCAGGGACCATACTATATGCTGGGGATGCAAAAAGTGGCAAATGAAAGTCCCTGCCCTTATGAAGCTTAAAATCTAGTGGGGAACCAATAAGCAAAGAAACATGTACAAAGTGAGCTAAATACAGGATCAATGGGAAATAATTAACAGAAGGAAGGCACTAGAATTAAGAGTGACCGGAGAAAGTTTCCTTTAGAAAGTAAGATTTTCACCAACATTCTCTTAGTTTAGGTGCCATTTTGGGATGAAATGAAAAGGTTTTTTACTTCACCCTCACACAGCAATATGCATCAAAAACACAGTAACATTTAGCTTCAGCTTTGGAAGATGTGGCCTCCGTTGCCTTCTTATAAAAACCTATCTGGTCAGCAGGCCAACAGGGAAGGGTATGGAGACTTAGATGGTCTCAGGCACCCACCAAGTCTGAGAGACCTCTGCTCTGTCTTATGTTATTGATGAGAGAAATGCAAATTAAAACAACCTTGAAATGTCATTTTATGCCTATCAGATTGCCTAAAATGATTGAAGGGGAAAGCACAAATATTGGAGGGGATGTGGAAAAATTGGGATACTCATTCATTGTTGGTGGAATTGTGAACTGACTCAGCCATTTTGGAGAGCAATCTGGAATTAAGCCCAAAGGGAAATGCCTATATGCCCTTTGACCTGGCAATACCACTACTAGGTCTGTTTCCCAAGATGATTAGGAAAAAAGGAAAAGAAACCATATGTTCTAAAAATATTTATAGCAGCTCTCTTTGTGGTGGCAAAGAACTGGAATTTGTGGAGATATCTATCAATTGGGGAATGGCTGAACAGATTGTGCTATGGGATTGTAATGGAATATTGCTGTGCTAAAGAAATGAGGAGCTCAGTGATCTTAGAAAAATGTGGATAGACTTGCATGAAATAATGAAGAATAAAATGGCAGAACCAAGAGAACACTGTATACAGGGCAGCAATATTATTTTAAGAACAAGTTTGAGCCACTAAGTCATTTTGACTATTATAAATACTTCAATTAACTACAAAGGACATATGAAGGAAGATCCTATCTGCATCTAGAGAAAGAACTGGTAAATGGAAGTATCAATAGAGTGATTTTATACATATATAAATATTTGTGTCTAATGGTAGCCATTACTAGAGCAGGGGAGGGGGGAAGAAAAAAAGGAAAAAATAATATGTGATAACTTTATTTTATATTTTAAAAGAATAGTAAGTTGTACTTAATATATTTACAATTTCATGTGCAATCACCTCTTTTTTTTAAAATTATACCATGTTATGGAAATGCTTGTTTTATTCCATAGATTAAAAATGAAATAAATAAAATTTTTCTTTAAGAAGAAGCTTCTGTCTTGTCACTTAATGCATCATGTTTGAGTTATTTTTATGTATCTTTTTTTCTTGTGATCTGTTTGAGAGTAAGGGTTAAGAATTGTGCCTTATAGGTAGTGCCTAGGATTTCATAGGTACTCAATATGTATTTGTTGAATGGATGAATGAATACTTGGGAAAATGTGCTGAAGCCTAAACATAGACATACAAAATGCTTCAAAGCCTGGCTCTGGAAATGTTCAGGTATGCCATATATCTAGAAGACCTTGAGAACTAGTACAAAGTTACTGGAGCCACCACAGAAGGTTGTCTGATGCTTAATGACATAGGCAAAATTTAAAGCAGGAGGTAATTAGTACGTCATTCCACGTGGAAGGGGTGGGGTTCATGCAAAGTGGAAAATTATGGAGAGAGCACAGTGGGTTTTGGAGATGACAGGTTTCTTTTTCTGTAACAAAACCATAGAGGGCAGTGGGCATGAAGCCATTTTGATGGGACTTTCCAGTCACTGTTGCCCGATTAAAAATGTGGCTTATTCTTTGTGCTTAACAGAGCACATGTCTTTATCAAAACTCAGATGATTGGACCATCAGATATGATATAAACATAACCAGGGTGTGGCCAGATGGTCTTCTTCGAACCACGTAACTGTACAAACTGACGTTTTTGTCCATTGAGACTGGGGACAACTTCTAAGGAACTTATTATGCATCCCTCTAAGCTAGACTGTGTCCCCTGTCAGCTATACCATCAGATAGAATGATGTTGCTCTTTTGAATTGAAAAGTTCACCCACTATAGTAGTTTTAGGCTTAATATTAGAACTTGACAACTAAAAGTATTTAAGGAAATACAATATCAGGGTGATTTATGTACATGTGTGAGTAGGTAGTCAAATATTTTATATATAATACAAATAAATTAATTTATGGTAGCATCCATAAGTAAACAGTATCAGAATAGAGCCAACCAAAACAAAATACATAAAAGCCAAGTACCAAAATTTACATCTAAATGGTAATAAATGAGAATGCTTATATTTACGTTTAAAAATATTGTCCAAGTATAGGTTGGGGGGGATAACTGGCTTGGAAAATGGAAATGATCTGGGGGACTTTACTTTCACTGTAAACAATATAAACCTACAGGATGCTGGGGCTGCTGGTGAAAAAGTTGTATTAATAGAAATATAGCATCCAGGGCATGAGAAAGAATAGTCCCACTGTCCTCTGTACTTATCAGAACATGGTTAGACAGTTATGTTCAGTTTTTGGAATGATTTAAGGAGAGAGAATTAAACCAGAGAATTTCTAGAGGATGGTGATCTGAATGGTGAGGGGTCTTGAGACTCTGTCTTAAGAGGAATGATTAAAGGAATGGTCATGAGTCCAGAGAAGAAAAGACTATGAAGTATTAATTAAGGGGAGATATTGTGGTTCCTGTTTATTGATTGATTTCACAAGGCATGACTCCTCATCCAACTGGGGCCTTTAAACAAATGTGCCCTTGAAAGTTCTGTCCTTGGCTTTTTTCTCTTGAGTTTGGGGCCTCTAACCACAGTGCTTGGAATGTGGGCTCTGGGTGCATTGGAGGAGATTTAAAGTGAAAAGACTTATTCTTTTCCTCCTACCCTAACCCAGTCTATGCAATAGAGAAAGGAAAAGGAGAAATCCCACAATAAAACACTTCCTCAGCTGCCATTGCTACCTAAGACCCAGAAAGAAAGTTCTTACCACTAGAGTCCTTGTCAGTGTCAACTCTGAATAGATAGGGTTTTATTGATAGTGATACTAAAGAAAGACTAGGGATCATCTTCTGCCTTGCTGTTATTACCAGTAAGTCTTTCTTTCAGCCCTGAGGCCAAACCCTCCTTTGTGGGTTGTCTCTTCCATTTGAATGTAAACTCTTGGAGTGAAAGGACCATCTCACTTTTCTGTGCCACCATAAAGCTTAATTCTGAGACAAGTATGGGTCTAAGAGCCCTGAGGACCAGTGAATACCTGCTCTAGTCACCTACCATGTTTAAGCACATGGTTATGTCAATTATTTGGTCACATTACTGAGGCTTAGTTTCTCCATTCATAAAATGGCTATCATGCTTGTGTCATCTAAGGAAAGTACTCAGTAAGAACTATACTGCTGGGAGTTATTCAAGGTGGTGCTGTGGGGAAAACACTGAATTTGGAATCAACTTGTTTCTTTTTTTCTTTTTCTTTTTTGGAGGGTAGTTGGGGTTAAGTGACCTGCCCAAAGTTACATGGCTAGTAAGTGTGTTAAGTATCTGAGGCTGAATTTGAACTCAGGTCCTCCTGACTCCACAGCCCGTGCTCTATTCACTGTGCCACCTAGCCACCCTCCCCCCCTTTTATAAATTGTCATTCATTCATTCATTCATCCCTCAGAGGAAAAATAACTCTTGCAGTTACAAAATTCTAGGAAGCAAATGCTAGTATTCAGGGCCTATCACAATCTAACTCTAACCTACCTGTCTAACTTTTTCTTATACAACCACCCTTCCAGTAAACTGCATTCTGGCTAAGCTAAATTACCCTTCATTCTTGTTCTGTTCTTTTCTATCTGCTAATTCTGTCCTTTTGTGGCATAATTGAAATGACCTTTCCCCCCTGCCCTCCATCCCATTTTCTATCTTTTGAAATCCATTTCTTGAAGGCCCAACTTGGCTGACTGCCATCTCTTCCAGGAAGTTTTCTTTAACACCTCTTCTTCCTGAAAAAGCTGAAAGTATTCTCTTTGTCCTCTGATTTCTTGAGGACTCTTGAGGACTTTGCCTGAACCTCTCCTTTGCCTTTACTATTTTTTTTTAATATTGTATTCTAGTTAATTGTATACATATCTTTTCTCTATTAGATTTTAAGTCCCTTGAAGACAGGATTATGTCTTCTTTGTATTTCCAGGGCTAGCAGAATGCCTCATGCTTAATAAATTCAAATTGGAGATAGAATGATAGAGTTGGAAGGGAAGGCAGAGACCTGTCAGCTTCAGCCTTCTTCATGTTTAAAATGCATTAGCTGAGGCTTAGAGGGGGTAAGTGGCTTCTCCAAGATGACACAGATAGCAAATGGTAAAGACAAAGACTTGAATTTGGGTCAGTTCCGGAGTCCACAGTTGTCTTCCCAGGACCACTTCACTTTGCTACTACATTCTCCAAGGATTAGTCTGACTATATGTTAGTAAAGTTATATAAGGAAATTTCTGCCTGCCTGGAAGATGAACAAAGTGACCTCTGGGGGCCTTTCTGAATCAGAGTCCTGTGATTCTAATTTCCTCTCGTGGTGCCCTTTAAAATATCCTTGTGATTTTTATGGGGCATGTACATGGGATGTATCTTGATTTGATAATTTGTGATTCAATTCAGCTACATGCCATCCTTCTGGCTGAACACCAAGAAGCACAGCTGATTTAATCCTCTTCTCACCCAAATAACCATATGGAATTTCTTCAAGAGATAAGGCTACTAAACTGGATCTCTTATTTTTCAGTCTGGCTAATTATTTGGTGATCTACTAGGCCTTATAGTACTATACCTGCCTGAACTATTGAATATATAGCCAGGAGTAATTTTCAGAAGCTGGCAACAAATGGTAAATAAAATCATGGGAGCTAAGAAGGTTTTAAGATTCACGTGGTCCAAAGTGTGTAGTGAAAATGCCTTGTCCTGTTCTGAGAGCCACATTTAAATTGAAAATTTTAGACATTTAAACTTGACCGGAGTTCTGTAGGATGTCCAATCTCTATCGCTACCTAGCAGACAAATAACTAAGCTTTACTGGTTATTACATTGATATTGATGAAGGCAGCATGGTATAGGGGAATGAATTTTGGATTTTGAGTCAAGGGATCTAGGTTTGAATCCAAGTTTTACATTTAACTAACTGTGATTTTAGGTCCCTTTCCCTTTTGTTGTCGTGTTTAGTTGTTTTTCAGTCATCTTTGTCAGATTTTTTATAATGGGGGGGGTGGTTGGCAAAAATACTGGATTGGTTTGCCATTTCCTTCTCTAGCTCATTTTACAAATTGGGAAACTGAGGCAAACAGGGTCAAGTGATTTGCCCAGGGTCACACAGCTGTTATGTGTCTGAGGCCAGATTTGAACTCAGGAAGGTAAGTCTTCCTGACTCCAGGTCAGGCGCTCTATCAACCATGCCACTTGACTGCTCCACTCCATCTTAGGTCTTCATCTGTATAATTTGGGTGTTGGACTTAGCCTCTGATATCCCTTTCACCTATAAATCTATGATTCTATGTTCTATTCTTAAACCTCTGTTTCTTCAACTCTAAAATGAACCAGTTAGACTCAGTGACACTGGAAATCCCTTCCACCTATAAATCTTAGCAGTTTATGTTTTAGTGTATTTAAATGTGTGTGTAAATTTTTACTTAGTTGTTGGTCATAGGGATCCTTATGTTGTTATCTAGTAGGTAAAGAGATACAGATAGCTATTTCTCAGTCATTATTTCCTGGGCATAGATTGTATCATAGATTGTACATTGTGACTCTGAAATAATGAAACTCATTTTACTTGTGGTGTATAAAAGTTGGTCTAATAAAATTATAGTGTCCTAGATTTATCAGCAGTTTATTTGGGCAATAAAGATATTAAAATGTCTCTTTCCATCATCCTGGTACTTGTTCACATGTCCATTGCTTTAAATGACTGTCTAAGGATGTTTTGGTAATATTTAATGAATAAAGATGACATGCATTCACAATGAACTTTTTGCACATGTCTAATGCATTAATATTTTTCATTATTTTGCATTACTTTTGTATAGGATGTCCAATTTCTAGTCTATAAATTCTGTGACATTAGGATTCAGGGATTATTATATCACCCACATACACTCACCTGTTTTTTTTTCAGAGTTGGGTGATTGACAGATAGGTGGCATAATAGATAGAATGCTGGACTTGAATTCAGACTTTCCTTACTCCAGATTTTGACTTGACTGTGTGACCCTAAGAAAAGTCAAATAATCTGTCAGCCTCAATTTCCTCATCTGCAAAATGAGGATACTAACAGCACCTATCTCCAGGGTTGCTGCGAGATAATATAATATATGTAAAGTACTTTGCAGATCTTAAAGTGCTATATAAATGTTAGTTATTTGATATAAGTCTCTGGACACAGTTGTAGCTATTATCCTACAACGCTATATACGTAGTTGGGACTTAATGCTTGGTGAATAGAAAGATGGATAAAATAACTTATAAAAATTCTAAGTAAATTTCCCACTGAGTCATTTGACTCCAGTACCAACAGGGTCATAAAATTTAGAGCTGGAAAGTACTTTCCATATCTTCTAATCTATTGTTTACAGATAAGGAGACAAAAGCCAAGAGACAGGCTGAGTTCACATCAAGAAACTATTGGAACTGGGATTCAGAAATGTTCCTTTTTGGTGCTCCACTTTCTCTTCCATAAAATGCCAATTGTCTCTTTTTTTCTAAAGTGTAATATTTGGTGGAGGAATCATTATTTAGAGTTTTAGAACTCTAATACAAGCTTATAAGTACCACTTTTCTGGGTCAATTTAAAACCTAGATGGTATTTTACTAGTTGTCTATCTTCTCAGGAGAGAGAGAGTAAAAAGAAAACCAGAAAGGATCATTGAGTCTTATGTTGTTATCTAGTAGGTAAACAGCTAATTGGAAAAGCAAAGGGGTAGTCCTCTCCTACCTCTCTGGTCTTCTTATACCTTATTCTGTGCTACGTACCCTTCAATCCAGTGACACTGATCCTGGCTAGTCTCAGAACAAGATACTCCCACTACCAGCTTGGGCATTTTCTCTGGCTCTCCCTTAGGCCTGGAACTCTCTCTCTCCTCAACTCCACCTTCTCACTTTCTGACTTCCTTTAATTCATAACTAAAATCCCATTTTTACAGGTTGCCTTTCTCAACTCCTCTTAATTCTAGTGCCCTCCCTCTGTTAATTATTTCTTATTTATTCTGTATATCAGCTTGCTTTGTGTATGTATGAATGTTTTCTCCCCCATTAGATTTAAGCTCCTTGAGATAGGGGACTGCCTTTTTCCTTTTTTTTTTTTTTGTTTGTTTGTTTGTTTGTATACCTAGGGTTTAGCATAGTTGCTGGGCATATAGTAGACACTTAACAAATGCTTATTGGTTGATTTGAAAAGAAACTCCTTGATAATAGTGTTGACCAGGTTGAAAACAAAATTCTTTTTTTGCTGTTGCTGTTGAGTGACTTTGGGCATAGAGTGATGTTAGGAGGTGTGGCTGATATAAAGAAGTTACTAACAATTACAACTGCATAGCAGAGTGGATAGAATTTTGGACTTGAAGTCAGGAAAATCTGGGTTTAAATCCTACCTGAGATACTTGTTTAAGCAGCTGTGTTATCTTAGGTAAGCTATCCAACTTTTCTGGGCATCACTTTCAAATCATCTATAAAATGAGCCTTCTGAGAGACCCTTTCCAGCTGTAGGTCTATGATCTGATGAAAAGTAGAAGGCCTCAAACAAAGGCTGGATAGTGACTTGTCTGGCAGCTTGTTAGGGAGCAGTTCAGGTAAGAGCTGGAGTAAATGAGCCTTTCTGTGTGACTGTGAGACTCTATTAAGAGACAAAGCCCTGGTCTCCTTAGCACTGGCCAATGAGTGACAAGGGAGAATTAATTACACGTGATGTTCGAGGGCAGGACACTGGGGAGTTAGAGAACTAACATTTCTATGAAAACTCCACAAAGAGTTGAGTGAAGACTTTTCTCATAGTCCTGTCCCAAAGAGGCAACAATCAACATTTATGTATTTGCTGAGAGTTTGAAAAGCCACATGTTCGGGAAGCCAGGTTACTAAAGGAGCTGATAATGTTGTCAAGGAAAGTTGGATATACAGCCCTGTCATGTGGATTAGAATGTGATAAGTAAAGCATAGAATGTGGTCTGAACAATTGGACTTGAGAGATTTGAGGGGGAAAATGTTTCCTGGAAGGGGAGAGGAGTGGAAATCAGAGAAAGCTTCAGGAAAGAAGAGGGGACTCTGAGCTGGGCTTAAAAGATGGGAAAGATTTCAACAGACTAATGAACCGAGTAATTCCTGGCAAGCCACTTTATGCCATTGGGTCTCATTTTGTTATCTGCAAAATGAGCTTAGATTTGATCATTCTGCTTCCTTCTGGCTCTGAATTTCTGTGAAAAGCAGTATTAAAAAGGGGTTATTTGGTTTTGTCTTTATTTTTTTTAAGAATCTATTTAAAGTGACATTTACGTCTGCAATATAGATTCTCAATCTTAATGCCACTTTTAAAAATTTTACCTTAACATGAAGTGGGTTTTTGGAAGGTTGTAAAAGACCCAAGAGAATAAAGGTTTTGATCTGGATTCAATCCTGTCCTAGCCTTGCCTTGTATTATGTCTAGCAGATCCATTCAAGTGTTTGTGAAATGTCTCCCTCTAGTGGCAATTGGATGCTCCCAAACCCTAAAACACAATTGGACACAAATTGGAAATATTTCAGCCCAATCTCTGTCTTGCAGCTTATGAACATGTGATCATCCCTCATTTGCTGATAGGTGTTGAAAAATATAATTGGGGTGAGCTCAGGTCTTGGTCTGCCTTTTGTACAGCAAGCCTTCCCTAGTGGAATTGTAATATCAATTAATGAGGACTTTCCTGATGTAAAGCTATGTCCCTTTATAGACTGCTTATAGACTATGTGTCTGTGTGTGAGATCCTTAAAATTAAATGTTTTATCTGAAATGTAACATTGAATATCAATATAACTAATTAAATTTGCTTACTGCAAATTACTTGAATAAATTAATTTCAATGCACAAAATTTCATAACAGTTTTTCAGTCATAACGTCTTATGTCCCTATCGAGATTCTTTTTCTATTAATTTATGTTCACATTTCCTCTCGTGTGGTCATAATTAATGTGTACTCCTTCCTTTTGCTTTTTTTTTACTTTACATTATTTCATAGTGGTCTTTCAAGATTTCTTTTATATTCCCTACACTTATCATTCTTAATTTTTTCTTTTTTAAAATCACTTCAAATTTTATTGATTTTTTTTATATAATATGCATTTAAACATTGTTCCCACTTTTTTTTTTTTTTAAAGCAATTGGGGTTAAGTAACTTGCTCAAGGTTACACGGCTAGTCATTATTTATGTGTGGGTGCTCATTTTCTGAGGCCGGATTTGATCTCGGGTCATCCCAACTCCAAGACCGGCGCTCTTACTCACTGGGCCACCTAGCCGCCCCTTTAGGGCAATTGGGGTTAAGTAACTTGCCCAAGGTTACACGGCTAGATTTTTTTGTTTGTATGGATTAAGTGTCGGAGGCGGGCTCCGAACTCAGGTCCTTCTGACTCCAGGGCCGGTGCTCTATTCACTGCGCCACCTAGCGGCCCCCAATTGTTCCCACTTTAAGAGGTCTTTTGTAATAAAGGAAAACAGTTTTAAAACTAATAATATGGTGAAAGTGCATGCAACATTTTATATCTGTAGCATTCTCATACCTCTCTATTAAAAAAAATTGAACAGAAATATGTTTTCTCTTCCTTCCACCTTCTACTTCATTGGAAAAAAGAAAAAGAAAAAAATTCTTGTAAAGAAAATTGGCAAGCAAAGCATTTTCTCTCAAAGACCATGCATAAAATGTCTCATTGTTTTATTTTAAAAATTGTATTATTATTTTTTGTCTATTAATTTCTTTGTTTACTTTTAGTTTATAAGATTCAGTTCTACAATCCCTTGAGTTTCAAATTTTCTCCCCCTCTCCCCCATCCCCCTCCATGGCAGCATACTTTCACATTAGACATTAGTCAGGTTGTAAAGAAGAATTATAGGATGGAATGAACAATGGGAAAGAGGAAACAAAACCAAACAAGAAAAAGACAGAGAGCAGGTAGTTTGTTTCAGTCTGCATTCTAACTCCGTTCTTTCTAGCTCTTTCTCTGAATGTAGACATCTCTTTCTATCATGAGTCTTTTAGAGTTGTCTTATAACCTTGCATTTCTGAGAAGAGCCCAGTCTATCAAAGTTGGTCGTCACACATCCATTGTGTCTGTAATTGTTTACAAATTTCCTCCTGGTTCTGATTTTCTCACTCAATATCAGTTTGTATAAGACTCTCCAGGTAAATATGAAGTCTGTCTGCTCCTCATTTCTTATAGCACAATAGTATTCCATTATATTCATATACCACAACTTGTTTAGCCATTCCTCAGTTGATGGGCATCCCCTTAATTTCCAATTCTTTGCCATCACAAAAAGAGTTGCAATAAATTTTTTTGAACATACAGGTCTTCCTTCCATTTCTATGATCTCTTTGGGATACAACCCTAGAGGTATACCACCTGCTCGGTTCAAAGGGTATGCACTTATTTATAGCCCTTTGGGCATAGTTCCAGATTGCTTTCCAGAATGGTTGAATCAATTCTCAACTCCACCAACAATGCATTGGTGTTGCAATTTTTCCACATCCTCTCCAACATTTCTCATATTCCCATTTTGTCATCTTAGCCAATCTGGCTGGTGAGACGTGGTACTTCAGAGTTGTTTTGATTTGCATTTCTTTAATCAATAGTGATTTAGAGCATTTTTTCATATGCTTATAGATATCTTTAATTTCTTCCTCTGAAAACTGCCTGTTCATTTCCTTTGACCATTTGTCAGTTGGGGAATGACTTGTATTCTTCTGGATTTGACTCAGTTCTCTGTATATTTTAGAAATGAGGCTTTATCAGAGACATTGGTTATAAAAATTCTTTCCCAATTTTCCACTTCCCTCTTAATTTTGGTTACATTGTATCTCATTCTTAAACTACGTATACCACCTTGCTGTCACAGATAGCATGTTTCATCAAAAGTCCTCTGGAATTCCCTGGTGTGATGAAGGCACTCCCCTTGACCAGAGGTGGGGAACCTGCAGCTTCAAGGCCACGTTTGACCCTCTAGGTCCTCAAGTGCAGCCTTTTGACTGAGTCCAAGTTTTACAGAAAAAAATTCTTTTATTGAGGATTTGTTCTGTGAAGTTTGGATTCAGTCAAAGGGCCTCACTTGAGGACCTAGAAGGACACATATGTCTTCGAGGTTGAAAGTTCCTCCACCCTTGCTGGCCTTGACTGATGTTGGATGTTCCCTTGATGGCCTGTCCCTGAAACTTCCCATAAATTCAGCAAAGAACTTGCACCTTGAATCTTCTGACATTCTGTGGATTCCAGTGGAGCATCTGTAATGCTTGCTGCATGAGCAGTCCATTTCCCCCCTCTTCATACATTGATCTGAAAACTTCTTATACACAACCCCTCCCTTGCACTGTTTTATTGCCTATTCATAGCCACTATGTAGCTCTCCTTCATCCTTAGGGTGCACTCCTTTTCTTTTTAAAATTTCCATATTAGTCATGTTGTGAAAGAAGAAACAGACCAAAAGGAAAAAAAAATGAAAATAGTCTACTTTGATCTGCATTCAGCCTCTGTCATTTCTTTTTCTGGATGTGGATGGCATTTTCCATCATGAGACCTTTGGAATTGTCTTGGATCATTATAGTGCACTTCATTTCTACAATATTCCATGACTTGAAGCACTATGTAATCACTGAAAGAGCATTGTAAATTTTAAGTCAGCATGAGGCTTTGTTGTTGTTTTTTATTTACCTTACTTTATTTCCTATTATAAAATTTATTAGAAATTTCACGATTCTTTCCTGGTTTTTGAGAAAGACACATCTGACCCCCTCAATTTATAGAAGAACAAACTGAGATCCTGGGAAGTAAAAATGGGTTGTCCAAAGTCACAAAGCTAGTCAGAGAAAGATTTCCTCTTCTGACTTTAGCCCTTAAGCTCAGTTTGAGGTTTTAAAGAATTAGTCATTCATCTTATTAGAAAACATCCAGAATGTGGAGTTATAACAAAGGCTTTTTTTTTTTTTTTAGCTTTATGTAAAATGAAGGATTATTTGGTGTCTTCTTGTTTTCCTGGTGAAGCTGGCCTTTGGTTAATGAGGGAGCTCTCCCTACTCTTCTTAGTTAATGATTTCCCATCTACAGTAAAGCTTTCTGCTGTCTGAACCATTGCATGGTATGCTTAGTTCAAAACTATAGGACTTTGGTTAAACATGTATGCAAAGCTGCCTTCATGAAACAAAGGCTATGTTTTAGGTAAGAAATTTGCAGCATCAGTTCCTCAGAACTCTTAAAATCCTAACTGTGGTCTGAGGAAATTTTTACTGGTGTTGTACTTTATCGTTTTATTTAAGGCATGTAAATGTGGTGGATCTCAGAGTTGTTCTACTAGTTGCTTATCACACCCCAGAACAACAGAAGTATCTAAGCTCCTTCTGTAGCAGCTATTAAACATTATTGTGTCTAGTCAGTTTTCAATTTATTCTCAGAGCAGAGTGTGCAAAGACATGGATAATTCAAAGAGACAAAAAATCCAGAATTCCCATCTGTATTTGTCTTTGGAATGTGATTTTATGTGAAAATTTGAGTGTAGGTGTGTTGGATTGATATTCTGAGAATTCATTTCTTTCTTTCTTTTTAAAGCTAGAAACCATGTTGTATGGACTTGACTCAAGAATCTTTTCCTAGGCCTTATCCTCCTCCTCTCATTCTGGAAATAGGCAGTATCACACCTCACACATGCAAAGCACCAGAATCTGGTTATTAAATGTTTTGTTTCCTGGGTGGCAAGGTGGCGCAGTGAGTAGAGCGTCGGCCCTGGAGTCAGAAGGACCTGAGTTCGGATCCGGCCTCAGACACTTAACCCACACAAACAAAAACCTAGCCGTGTGACCTTGGGCAAGTTACTTAACCCCAGTTGCCCTAAAGGGGCGGCTAGGTGGCGCAGTGAGTAAGAGCGCCGGCCTCGGAGTTGGGATGACCTGAGATCAAATCCGGCCTCAGAAAATCAGCACCCACACATAAATAATGACTAGCCGTGTAACCTTGAGCAAGTTACTTAACCCCAATTGCTTATTAAAAAAAAAAAAAAATGTTTTGTTTCCTAAGCCATTTCTTGCTTCCTATGAAGTGAAGTGACTATACAACTTATGAGATCAAGATTTAGACCTGGAAGTAAAGTTAAAAATAATCTAGTTTAAAAAATGCTATGGTGGGGGGGGAGGGGGTGCAGTAAATAGAGTACTGGCTCTGGAGTCAGGAGGATCTGAGTTCAAATCCAGCCTCAGACACTTAACACAAAACTAGCCGTGTGAACTTGGACAAGTCACTTAACCCCAATTGTCCCTCCAAAAAGCAAAAAAAAAAAAAAAAATGCTATCTGCCTGAATTAATGTTATTTAAATACAGATTGAAGCATGCCATTTTCTTTCTTTCTCTCTCTTTTCCTTCCTTCCTCCTTTCCCTCCCCCTTTTTCTCTTTTTTCCTCTCTTCCTCTCTTTCTTTTACAAAATGAATAATTTGGAAATGTTTTACATGATTGCACAAACAATATCTGATTTACTGTCTCAGGGAGGTAAGATGGAAGGTAGGGACTTGAAACTTAAAAAAAATTTTTTTTAATTCTTTTTACGTGTAATTGGGGAAAATGTTATTTTTAAAAATGCAAAATAAAAATAATCTAGTTCAACTTTCTTATTTTAGAGATAAAGAAACTGAGATCACAAAAGATTAAGTGACTTGTCCAAGGTGTACAGGTAGCCAGTCATAAAGTAGGGATTTGTACTAAGTACAAATTTACTGTATCAGGTGTTAGCCAAAAAAAAAAAAAAATTAAGCAGAAGAAATTGTTTAAAAGTACTTGTAAGAAAGCAAAAAGTTCTACAGATGAGCTCAATTGTAGATGATGTTACCTCAGTAATTAAGAATTGACTAAAACTTTTTTTCCAATATTTTTCCAGAATTTATTTAATTTTAGTTTTCAACATTCATTTCCACAAGATTTTGAGTTACAAATTTTCTCCCCTTCTCTCCTCTACCACCCACCCCAAGATGGCAAGCATACTGAATACCCCTTCTCCCAGTCTGCCCTCTCTTATATTCCCACCTTATCTTCCTCTTTCCCCCTTACTTTCTGGTAAGTCAAGATGGATTTCTATTCCCCATTGCCTGTGTATATTATTTCCTGGTTGCATGTAAAAATAATTGTTTAACATTTGTTTTTAAAACTTTGAGTTCTAGATTCTTTCCTTTTTTCCTTCCTCACCTACCCCCACTGGGAAGACAAGCAATTCAATATAGGTTATACCTGTGTAATTATGCAAAATATTTCCATAGTAGTCTTATTGTGAAAGACTAACTATATTCCTCTCCATCCTGTCCTGCCCTCCATTTTTTCTATTTCCTCTTTTGACCCAGTCCCTTTTCAAAACTATTTACTTCTGACTACCACTTCCCCCAATCTGCCCTCCCATCTGTTGTCCCCTGATCTTATTCCCTTTCCCCCTACTTTCCTGTAGGGTAGATAGCCAAGTGTGTGTGTGTGTGTGTGTGTGTGTGTGTGTGTGTGTGTGTGTGTGTGTGTGTGTGTGTGTGTTATTTCCTCCTTAAGCCAAGTCCAATGAGAGTAAGGTTGACTCATTCCCTTTCACCTCCCTGCTCTTCCCCTACATTGTGACAGCTTTTTCTTGCCTTTTTTATGTGAGATAATTTACCCTATTCTCTCTCTCCCTTTCTCCTCCTAATATATTCATCTCTCACCTCTTAATTCTATTTTTTTAGATATCATCCCTTCATATTCATCTCTCTATGTATACATATACACATACACACATATGTATACATACATATACACACATATTACATATACATACATATATACACATTATATATTTTTATTTATATATGTTCTCTTCAACTATCCTAATACTAAGAAAAGTCTTGTGAGTTACAATTATTGTTTTTTTCCACATAGGAATTTAAACAGTTCAACTTTAATAAGTTCCTTATGATTTCTCTTTCCTGTTTACCTTTTCATGCTTCTCTTGCTTCTTGTATTTGAAAGTCAAGTTTTCTGTTCAGCTTTGGTCTTTTCATCAAGAATGCTTGAAAGTCCTCTATTTCATGAAATGTCCATATTTTTCTCTGAAGTATTATACTTAGTTTTGCTGGGTAGGCGATTCTTGGTTTTAATCCTAGCTTCTTTGAATATCATTTTCTGAGTCCTTTGATCCCTTAATGTAGAAGCTGCTAGATCTTGTGTTTCCACAAAAATCAAATTGTTTCTTTGTGACTGCTTGTAATATTTTCTCCTTGACCTGGGAAATCTAGAATTTGATTACAATATTCCTAGGTGTTTTCTTTTGGGGATCTTTTTTAAGAGACAATCAGTGAATTGTTTCAATTTCTATTTTACCCTCTGCTTCTAGAATATCAGTGCAGTTTTCCTTGATAATTTCTTAAAAGATGATGTTTAGGCTCTTTTTTTCATTATGGCTTTCAGGTAGTTCAATAATTTTTAAATTATCTCTCCTGGATCCGTTTTCCAGGTCAATTTTTTTGTTGTTGTTATTGTTGTTTATTTTCGTTTTGGGGTTTTGTTTTTTTTGTTCTTGCTTTTTGGAGGGCAATTGGGGTTAAGTGACTTGACTAAAGTCACATGGCTAGTAATTGTGTCAAGTGTCTGAGGCCAGATTTGAACTCGGGTCCTCCTGACTCTAGGGCTGGTGCTCTATTCACCGTGCCACTTAGCTACCCCCAGGTCAGTGGTTTTTCCAATGAGATATTTCACATTGTCTTCTATTTTTTCATTCATTTGGATTGTTTTATAGCATCTTGATTTCATTAGCTTCCATTTGCTACAAACTAATTTTGAAGGTATTATTTTCTTCAGTGAGTTTTTCAAATTCCTTCTTCATCTGGCCAATCTGCTTTTTAAGGTATTCTCCTCATTGGCTTTTTGGATTTCTCTTGCCATTTGAATTAGTCTCTTTTTTAAGGTATTATTTTCTCTGAAAGCTGTTGACTCATCTTTCTTGATTTTCTTGCATCACTCTCATTTCTCTTCCCAATTTTTCATCTGCTACTCTTACTTGATTTTCAAAATCCTTCTTGAATTACTCCATGGCCTGCGACCAGTTCATATTTTTCTTGGAGGCTTTTGATGCAGGAGTTTTGACTTTGTCTTCTGGTTTTCTGTTTTGATCTTCTTTGTCACCAAAGAACAGTTCTGTAGTCTGATTTCTCTTCCTCTGTTTGCTCATTTTGCCAACCAATTACTTGACTTTTGGGCTCTTTGCCACAGAAGAGCTCTGCTTCCAGAGTGGAGAGTGTTGTGTCCCAAATTTCTGGGGTTTTGTGCAACTGTTGTCAGAACTTCTTCTAGGCACTTGCCTCAGAACTGTGAGGATGACTGCTGCCTTAACAAACTCTGCCACATTAGTGTTCCTCACTCCAGGACTGCCATCTGAGATTGCAACTCAGATCCAAGCAGGGCAAAGCAAGAGAATCCTGCCTTAGCACCAGCAAAGGGATTTCTGAATTTGCCCTCTGATCAGCCATTTAGTTCCCTTACCACCTGTGGGTCTAGAGCTCAAGAAGCAAGCGCCTCCCAAGGAACAGGGGCCGGCCCATGTTCTGCTCTCACCCAGGTCCAACAGAGTTTCCCCATTAACTTTTTACTTTCTCTTTGGCATTTATGGGTTGAGAAGTCTGGAAACCACAACTGCCAGTGATTCAGCCCCCTGAGGCCTGCTCTGGCCAGTCTGTGCTGCTGGTCTGTGCTGGTATGGTCCATGTGGGACTGCCCTCCATTCCCAGCCTGGTGCGATAAACCCTTCCTGTCAGCCTGCGAGCCTCCCTTCAGCAGGAGATTTGTTTGACTTTGTCATTTTTGAGTTCTGTAGCTCTAAAATATGTTTAGAGTCATTTTTACAGTTATTGGAGGTGGTTTGGGCATGAGCTAAAACAAGTTTCTGCTTTTACTCTTCCATCTTGGCTTCACTCCTTCTGAATAAGGCTTTGATTTGACTTATTGCATATTTTGAGAGTTTCTAATGCCTCAACAAATGTTTCCTGCACTTATACTGATTTTTAACTAATAGCTTTTTATATTAAACACAGTTATCCCTTGATATAATGAGTTGGTATCTTCCTGAAGTTTTATGCAAAGTGAAATTTAGTGTATTGAACCCAGCTTTCCCACTGGCTTCTGTTATCTAATTCAAAATGCGTTCCTTTTTTCCCCAAAGAGATGGAGGAAAAAAAATCAAAGCTATCTAAGCCACATGAAAAGTGTTCTAAATGAATCTAAAGTACAGAAATGCATATTAAAACAACACTGAGGTTTCACTGCACACACTTCAGATTGGCAAAGTTGATAGAGAAAAAGAGAAATGGTAAATGCTGCATGGGCTGTGAGAAATCAGGTATGTTAACATCACCATTGGTTAATTACTCTAGCCATTCTGGAAACCATGTCCTAAAAGCTATTAAACTGCACATATCCAGTGATACCATTGCTAGATCTATACCCCAATGAGAAAACCCATTACTCCCCAGGGTAGGGGAAACCCATTACTCCCCAAGGTACCCTCTTACTCTTTTGAACACCTCTGATTATCCATTTGTTTTCCTTATATCAGGACAGAATCAAGCTTCCTTAAAACTTCAATTTGAATATAAATTTATCAAACACTTGTTAAAACCAAGATACTGCATAAACATTTGTTTACACGAGTTTGCAGAGAATGCCTTTAGTTTTTATATTATACTTATTTCTAGATAAACATTCCCTACCCATAGTTAAATCCCTGTAACCTGGGAGAACAGATGCATAAAACCAACCAATTCAGTGACTTGTCTGATGTCTTACAACATCCTGCCCCTGTAAATCCCTCATCTCTCCTGAGAAATAGAAGTTATGCTTGACCCAATGAGTTTCTATTTTGATTTGATTTTTAGATTCCCTCTGGTTTTCAGGCACAGTATGGTTTTATGGGTGTGTCAGGTAGCTTCAGAGTCATAAAGTCTGCCTCTGTCATGTATTAGCTGTGTGATTGTGGGTATCTCAACCTGCCTTTGTCAGCTCTAAGACTGCAAGTTGAAGAGATGAGGGCAACTTCCATTTTTGAAGAGCCTGTCCTCATTCAGAGTTCCCTGTACTGATGAGATCAGTCTGGTCTAGTTCATGAAGAAAAAAAAAATCCCTGATCACTATTACTGTGGCTAGTGGGAAGAAAATTGCCTAAAAAATTGTTGTAAACCAAATGCAATGGTCAACCACTAACAAAAAAATAACCCATTTTTCAATTTGTAGTCTGTAGCCAGTTAACCTGGTCCTGATGAGGCCAAAGTCATGGGTTCCATCCTACTGTTGACTAATTATTAGCTTTGCTTTGTCCCTCAGTCACTGATTACCTTCATACTCAGCCAGTCGGGTACAATGGTAACTTCCATTTATATAGTTTAAAGATTTACAAAATGCTTTATGTATATTATTTCATTTATACCATAAATGCATGCCCTTGATTACAAAGGGGACAGGTGAGTGGTGTTTCATAAGCCCATTGTCCTAATGGAAGAATGAACAAGTGCCAACCCATTGCATGCTGCTGGTGAATAGAAGACGAGTGAGCCTTGGATAGATAGTATGGTAGGGATAGTATTTGTTTTACATTTCTTTAAGGCAGCAAGGAGTTCACCTTCAGGTTTGGTTGGTCCAGGGAAGGAAGGATATAAAAATTCCAGCTTGTCTGAAATCGAGACATTGGAACTTGAACTGAATTTTGCCTGCAAGGAAGGCTTTTTTGACCTAGTAGTTGCTGTTTCCATGCCCTAGTGAATTTAGTATGTTGTATCAACTAGGAATTGTATCCTTTTAAATTTCAGTCTAAATAACTTTGTTTTTATTGCATTTTATGGCCTGCAAGTGTTATATTACATTCCAGACCTGAACCTGACCTGGCCTAGGGTAGGTAGCAAGTATTTAGCATCTCTGCCACACCCTTTACTGATAGAGCAAGAACCTGAAACTGTCAAGACTTTTGAAGCATGAAATCATTGTGGCCTTTTTCTTTTGAATGGTGAACACTATTAAAATGAAAACTTCTTTTTTTTGGATGATGCTATAAAAAGCAATTTGAAAAAGCAAAAATGTTGAGAACCACGATCTCTCTCGTCTTGTTCTTCTGAGAGTAAGTTTAGTTCAAAGGTAGAGTCACTTAGGTGTAATAAGGAAGGATGTTTTATGAGCCCTTCTTCTGTCAGGCAGACATACTTTAGTTATGGGCTAACCCAAAGATGAGGATGTGGATTTGATAACTCCTCAAGGATCTTTCCTTCCAGACATAAGATTCTGTGATTTATTTTATAAGGGGCACTTGGTTTTCCTCTCCTTTTCTTCTGCCTCTGGACTATTTAGCTCATGTATGGCAGATATAGTAAAACAGTGTTGAAGAGTCAACATCCACAGCTGAATTCATGTTTGGGTGGTTTGTATTCTATGTCTTCCATTTCAAACTTCATAATTGGTGGCCTCATATCCTTGGTTTAACAAACCAACTTTGCCCACAGCACATTAAGTAGCATTTTTAGATGAGCAAATTAAAATTATTTAATCAAATTCTATGTAGTTTGAAAAAAATGATACACCTGGATAAATAAGTGTGATATAAAAGAACTGGTGTATAAAATAATTTTACACATATATACCTATTTGTGTCTAATGGTAGTTATTTCTTAAGTTGGTCAGGGAGGGAGGAAAAAACAAATTTACATGATGATTTTGTATATTTGCAGGGAACAGAAAATTGTACATGGTAGGCTTGAAGTTTCATGTGCAATCATCTTTTTAATTGTACCATGTTATGGAAATGTTTATTTTGTTCCATGAATTGAGATCTTTATATACAGACACAACTTGATTAACTTTGAAAAATCTAGTACATTTCACCTTATAATAGAAATTAAAGTATTAGGGACTTAGGTACCACATTTGATGCCATAATTTGAACAAAACTGGGATGGACTGTCTTACATAGAAATAACATGTACATTATTTTTAAAATGTTCATGCATTTTGTACATAGTTTGGCAACCAAAGAATTTAAGAGTTGTTAGGAACCTCAGAAACACTTCCAGTCCATACTTGAAAAGAATCTCCACTATAATATACCAGATAAATGGTCATCTACCTTCTCTTAAAAACCTCCAAGGAAGAAGAACCCAAAACTTTTTTTTACCTTGATCTCATTTTCCCCATATCCAGTATGTTTCCAGGTCTTAAACTCCCTTCCCTCCTCTGACACTGCTTCAATCCTGGGGCAGGCTTACTACTTCACACCTGGATTATTGCAATAGATTCTCAGTTGGACTCCCTTTTTCAAGTCTCTCCTTATTTCAGTCTATCCTCCACTTAGCTGCCAAAATCATCTTCCTCAGTCCAAAGGTCTGACCATGTCACCATGCTATTCAGTAAGCTCCAGTGGTTCCCTATGATCACCAGGATCAATTATAAAATTCTCTGTCATTTAACTACCTTTATAAGCTAGCCCCTTCCTGCTTTTCCACTCTTTTTCTCCTTTTTGTCTTCTACAGTCCAGTGACAGGGGCCTTTTTGCTCCATGTTTTGACTCGATGTATTTTTACTGGCTTGAATGTTCTCCTTCCTCTTTTCCACCTCATGGCTTCCTCTAAGTCTCAGTTAAAGATCCATCTTCTGCAAGAAGCCATTCCCATAATTCTCCTTTTTTTGGTACCTTCCTTCTGAGATTATCCCATATACACCTTGTTTGTGCCTAGTTGTCTGAATGATATCTTTCTTCAGTGGACTGAGGGCCTGGTCTGTTTTTGCTTTTCTTTGTTTCTTTAGTGCTTAGCATAATGCCTGACCCTGGGTAGGCGCTTAATGCTTGTTGACTGGCTCTCTTTCCAGCCCCTTCCTCTTTTGGATGGATCTAATTGTTGGTGGCCTCTTTATTGTTTCTCATCATTGTTCCAGGGGGCTCCACACTCCCAGGTCAGTTAGAATGATATTTATATACCTCTTACTATGGGCCTGGCACTGTGCACCTTAGAATTACTATGTCATTTGACCCTCACTACCACCCTGGGAGGTAGGTAATATTGTTATTCACAACTTACAAATGAGGAAACTAAGGCAAACAAAAATTAAGTGATTTGTTCTGGATCACACAACTAGCTAATGACTTACACAGGATTTGAACTCCCAGTTGTCTGCACTCCAGACTCATTCCCCTATCTACTGTACCAACCACTTAGCTGCTTGATTGTTCTTCAGTTTTCAGTCAAGACCCCATTTGTGATTCTTTTGGCAAAGGACACTGGGGTGGTTTGCCATTTCCTTTTCCAGCTCATTTGACAGATGAGGAAACTGAGGCAAACAGGATTAAATGATTTGCCCAGGGTCACAGAGCTAGTAAGTGTCTGAGGCACTGAGGATTTGAACTCAGGAAAATGAGACTTCCTGACTCCAGGCCTGACATTTTATTCACTGTGCTACCTAGCTGCCTAATAGAACAAGTCTAATCCCTCCTACATGTACATATTTGAAGGTAGCTATCATATTGTCTCTGAAACTTCTCTTCAGGTCTCATGCCCAATTCTTTCGTCTCATCCTTATGTGGCCTGTACTAATGGCCCTTAACCACCCAAGTTTATATCCTTTGGATACTCTCTAGTTATCACCTATTGTCTTAAATGAAAATATATGAAACTGAACACACCACTCCAGATTGTGTCTGACGGGCATAGTGGCAAGATTGCAGGTAGATTCCTTTTCCTACTCTTCTCCCCCCACCCCCACCATAAGATCATATTCATCTTTTTGGTTGTTGCATTATGCTGCTGACTCATTGGACCTGCAGTTCACTTAACCCTCCAACCAAAGCCTTTTTTTTTTTCATAACTGTTGTCTAAGCATGTCTCCTCCATCTTGTATTTGTTGTGAGGTTGACTATTTTTTTCCCAAGAGCAAGACTTTACACTTGTCTCTGTTGATTCCCTTAACTACTTGTTCCCTCCCTACCAAAATACCTTGTATTTGGTATTTATTTGTTTTGTGTTCATAACACATAGGCATACTTATACACATGTGTATGTGTGTACATGTATACACACAAACACAGAAGTTTTCTTCTTTAGACTGTAAGCTCCTTGGGAGTAAGGATAGTTTCATTCTTTGTTCTTTAACCTCAGCACAGTGCCTGGTACATAGAAAGTGCTTAATAAATGCTTTTTTCACTGATGTATTGATCTTATTAAATTCAATCCAATTTTCAAATCCTTTCAGATCCTGAGTCTGTTATCTTGTATGTTAACTATTCTTTCTAGTTTTATCATTTGTAAATTTCCTGAGCATGCCATCTATGCTTTTATCTGAGTCATTAATAAATAAAAATAAACAGAGGGTTGAACTTAGGACCCTGGTGCTCTCCACTAGAACCTTCCTGTCATGTTGACACCTTCCTGCCATTGTGAGGCTGACAATGATCAGTAATTACTCATTGAGTGTAGCATGTATTACTCTGTAATCCATATCACTCCATCTTCTCTACAGGAAATGTCTGAGATGATTCATCAGAACCTTTGTTAAAGTATAGGTAAAGTACTTCTAGGCACGGCATTACTTTCACCTTTTAAAAAAAGGAAATGAAATTATTCTGATGTGAATCGTTCTTGATTAAAAACCATTGTTGACTCCTTATAATCATCAATTCTCTCTAGATGTTCATGAACTGTGTCTTTAATCATTCATTTTAGGATTTTCCCAAGAATTGAAGTCCAACTCACTGACCTCTAGTTGACAAACTCTGTACTTTAATTAAAAAACAAAACAAAAACAATTGGAACATTTTCCCTTCTCCAGTATTTTTGGTACCTCCTATTTTGAATGATCTTTCAGATATCAGTAACAGTGAATGACTCACCTATCATCTCTGCCAATTCTTTCAGGCACATAATGATGCAGTTAATTTGAACCTGGTGACTTTAATTCTTCAAGGGTGGCTAAGTGCTCTCTTTCTATCCCCTTACTTATCTTGGGTATTAACTCCCTGTTAGTCATTGTTCTGTCATTTCTAGAGCAAAAGTCAAACTCCTAGGTAGAGAAAACAAGCAAAAGAAAATTTGACCAACTCTGCCTTCTCTCCAGGGTCTGTTATCATCCTGTACACTCCAAGCAAAGGTTCTATCCCTTCATGGATCTTCCTTTTTCCACCTAGATAGTTTAGCCATCTCCTCCTCCTCTTTGGTTTGTCCTTTGACAATAGCCTCTGTTTATTCTGAGCTTTAGCATTCCTAATACTATTTTTTACAGAATCATATCACAAGTCTTATATATTTATTCTCTTATTACCTGGCCTTGCTTTCATCTTCTGCACATCTTTAAAAACATCTAAGTTACCTGAAAAGTTTCCTGTTCACACACAGGGGAAGGAAGGGAGAAGGAGAGAAAGAGGGAGAGAGAAAGATTGAGTAGATGTCTGGATAATAGAAATTCTCCATTATTATTATATCATGACTCTGTTCCAGGTCATGATCTGTTAACCATATACTCATTATAACCTTTCTTTTCAGATTGCCTTTAGTAATTGGTGAAAATTACTTGTATTTCTCTAGCCATTGCCCTTCTGTCAGCCCTGTTTCCCCTTTCTAGTTCCTGGATTTCCTTACATGTGTATATATGGTGCTCCTCTTTCCTGGGCTAACTTATCATTAACATTACCCCTCTCTGTATCTTCCCTGTTTCTTCTGAATAAGGTATAATGTTCTTCCAGAACTTTGATTCAGTTCTGGGTCTCATCCCACGAAGTCTCAATAATATCTATGAAATCAAATTCAGCTTCTTGCAGTTCAGGGCCAAGGTTGGATTTTTGTGTATGGACAGCAAAGCTATGGGTGTTGCTATTGGTTCCTTTCTTGGATCTCATCTACTGTAAAATTTGGGGTATTTCATCTGTTGCCATTTTCAACATGAAGTGTTTACATTTGCCCCATAGTACTCTTTTTGTGACGTAGGTACATAGTAAATAGCCATTAAGTAAGATGACATTTTAGTAGGAGGCATTTTGCCCTGTGTCCATCTCCAAACATTAAAGATGCATTCCTATCTTCCCTAAGGAAGAAGCTAAGTTATTTTTTTTCCTTGTTGGTTTTTTATTTTATTAACTTTGAGGGCTGGTTGTTTTGGTGGTAGTATTTTTTTCCTTTTTTGTAATCTAGATAGCTCAGTCTGACAGGCATAGGTGGTATACTTGAATCAGGTATTTGGGGCTATTGAGTTGAATATCAACAGTACTGTGTTATTTTTTTTTTAAGTAGTTCTATCTCCTAGTTTCATGTACCTGTTGAACTGAAGGCAGATTGGATGATTACAATATTTTAATTTTGTGGAATGTCTTCAAACTTTCTTGGCAAGTTATTTTCTCATTGTGCAGTCTCTTGGAGAATGACTAAGTGTCATGTGCTGCATATTCAGACTATTGATCACTTCCTCCAATATCTTTAATCTGTTTATTAGTAGTTGCTAAATGTTCCCCTGCACACTTTTTTTTAAAATAAGCAAGACCTCATTAAGAGGCTATGCTTACTTTAAAAAGAAACAAAAGTAAAAACAACAAAAAAATCCCCTCTAAAGCAAAAAAAAAAAGTTATTTCATCAAAAGCCAGTTAGACTCAAAATCTTTCATGTCGGGGGGCGGAGCCAAGATGGCGGAGTAGAAACAGCTCATCCAAGCCACTCTGCCCCCAGATTCCCCCCAAACTATGTAAAAGGGGACTCTGAACAACTTCTGGAGCCCCACCACCCATAGAACGACACAGAGAAGCTAACCTCCCGCTGAGGACAGCCCAGCAGCCCTGCAGGAAGGACCAGCGCAGTGGTCTGGGAGCCGGCAGCACGCAGAGCACAGGGAGCCGAGCCGAGCCCAGGTCCCCATGAGCCGAGGTTTTAGCCCCAGGGCGGCAGGGCCAGCAGCCAGCTGGAGAGACCCCAGAACACCAGCAGCTGTGGCGACTCCAGAATTATCAACATAGACATGCCTAGGACAAAGTAAGAGGTTAGTGTCCTATGGACTTTGGAACCAGTATTTGGGGAATGTGTCGGCTCCCTCCCCTGGGGGCTAGAAGCTGCTGAGGAGACATGCCATTTTGTAGTTTTCAGAAGCAGCTCCAGCTCCTGGCCTGCGAACTGTAGGGAGATCCAGCAATCAATCCTCTCTCTGGCCTTAAAGCCATAGTGTGGCAACAAGCCCAAAAGTCAAGTAATTAAGTGGCAGCATGCCAAGGCAAAGGAAACAGAAAAATGCAACCCTAGACTCCTATTTTGGGGGCATAGAGCGGGAAAAGGACTGTGAGGTCAGAAGTCCTGCTCCAAAAGCCCCAGGGGAAAACATGAGCGGGTTGCAGGCCATAGAGGACCTTAAGAAGGACTTTAAAAATCAAATAAGAGAAGTGGAGGAAAAATTGGAAAGAGAAATGAGAAGGATGCAGGAAAAGTATGAAATGAGGGTCAACAGCCTGACTGAGGAAAACAACACCTTAAAAAATAGACTAACTCAAATGGCAAAGGAGGCCCAAAAGGGCAATGAGGAGAAGAATGCCTTAAAAAGTCGAATTTGCCAGATGGAAAAAGAATCTCAAAAGTTCACTGAGGAGATTCATTCCTTCAGAGTTAGACTGGAGCAAATGGAAGCTAAAGACTTTATGAGAAATCAAGATGCTGTTAAGCAAATCCAAACAAAAGAAAGAAGGCAATGTGAAATATCTCATGGGAAAAACCACTGACCTGGAAAATAGATCCAGGAGAGACAAGTTAAAAAATATTGGACTACCTGAAAGCCATGATCAAAGAAAGAACCTAGAAATCACCCTTCAAGAAATTCTCAAGGAAAATTGCCCTGAGGTTTTAGATCCAGAGGGTAAAATAGAGGTTGAAAGAATCCACAGATCACCTCCTGAAAAAGATCGCAAAAAGAAAACTCCCAGGAATATTATAGCCAGGTTCCAGAATCCCCAGATCAAGGAGAAAATACTACAAGCAGCCAGGAAGAAACAATTTCAATATTCTGGAAACACAATCAGAATAGCCCAGGACCTGGCAGCTTCTACACTGAGGGATGGAAGGGCATGGAATATGATATTCCAGAGGGCAAAAGAACTGGGAATGAACCTAAGGGTCACCTACCCAGCAAAACTGAGTATTTTGTTTCAGGGGAAAATATGGTCATTCAGTGGAATAGAGGACTTTCAAGCATTCTTGAGGAAAAAACCCGAATTGAATAGAAAATTTGACATCCAGACACAAGAAGGAAGAGATGCCTGAGAAGGTAATCAGGGAAAAGAAATCAAAAGGAACTTATCAAAGTTGAACTATTTACATTCCTATATGGAAAAGCAATAACTGTGACTGATGATATCTTTCTCACTATGAAAATAATGGAAGAAGGGGGTGTGGTCATATGAATACATATGTGAATGTGTGTGTATATGGTTACAGTTATATATGGATAGAGGGCATAGGTTGAATTTATTGGGAAGGGAGAATACTCAAGGGATGAAATTATGAGGTGAGAGAGGAAAGTGGCAAGAGGAGATGGGGAGAGACAGGGTAGGGTAAACTATCTCATGTAGAAGAAGCAAGGGGAAGTGGTTGCAAGGGAGGGGAAGAATAGGAAGGCAAAAAGGCACAACCACATTCTCATTGAATTTGGTTCAGGGAGAGAATGACATACATACTAAATGGGATATCTCAACCTGCAGCAGAATAGGGGGAAGGGGGATGAGAGGAGGGATGATGGAGGGGAGGGCATCCTTGTGGGGAGGGGAGGTTGAAAGTACCCACTATAGAAGAGGGACAGGATCATGTAGGGAATGGACCAGGTGGGGGGTGGGATGAGTGGGAGGGAATTATAAGCAGCCTTGTACAGTATATCTACTATGATAATGTTTTGCATAGCTAGACATGTACAACATATACTGAATTACTTATCTCCCCAGAGGGAATGGGTGACAAGGGAGGAAGGAAATGGATCTGAAATTCGAGGTCTTAAGATTAAATGTTTCAAATATATATAAATACTATTATTAATACTCTTTTGCTTATAATTGGGAGATAAGATGTGCAGGCATTGGGACACAAAGATTCACCTTCCTCTAATGGAAAAGTCGAAGGGGGTATGGGAGAAGGTATGGGAGAGAGCAGATTGGAGGAAGCGATATCTTGTGGGACTGCTATTCTGGGAGGTTGGGTAGGGGAATAACGGGGGGGAAATGATTGTAACTCAAAATCTGGAGGAAATGAATGATGTAAAACAGAAGTTAATAAAATCATCAAAAGATATGAAAAAAACAAACAAAAAAAGCCAGTTAGAGTATTGGGTTCTTTTCTTGTGATTTTGTATTGTCAGTAGTACTAATATGCTGGTATTTTGAATTGTCGAAAGTTAAGATAATGTTTGGGATGTTCATCAGAGATTTGGAGCTGGAAGGGACCTTTAGAAGGCATCTTGTCCAACTCCCTTTTTATAGATTAAGAATCTCAAACCCAGAGGGGTTAAAGGTCATATCCATGGTCTCACAGGAAGTAAGCAGCACTACAAGGTTTTGAATCCAGGTCTTCTGACTGTAAATCTGTCTCTTTTTCGGCTAGAATACTGGATAAGGATAGTAATGAAATGCAAGTAACTCTTCTGTGCCTACAGGTCAACATCTGTGCTAAATGATAAATACATTTCACAGAATAATTTTGCAGAATGCCATGAAGAAGGCATCTGTGACAGAGTTCAGTAAATATCTTTTGCAGAGGAGGCTTTTGAAACCTAAAATAGGCAAGAAGTTTTTTCTTAGTTTATTATAATTCTCATTCATATTGTTTGCTTTTGTAGAAACAGTGGATTTCCTTGGTTAGATCATTTAATGGGGATCTGATATTGTGTATGAGTCTCTCTTGTGTGTCTGTGGCTCATGCAAGGCTAGACTAGATATAAGCTCATAAATATGGCACCTCTGTTTGATTTCCCTTCATATCTGATTGTAGCTTACCATTTGAATGGAGACCATCTGGGCTTGAGCACATAGATACAAATCATGTTTGTCTTTCAAGGAGCTATGCAAGTGTAAACCATGCGATTCCCAGTAGTGATCTATATCTTTCAACAAAAACTGACCTTTGGTATACTTGGCTAAAGGCAGCTTCTCTTTAATCAATTCCCTACTTACTGCTTATTGGCTTTATTAATGTAATTAGCACATTTGCAAAGTTTTCTTCGTTGGTGTTGCTGGAACATCTTGCTAAGATATTCTGTGTGTCTGTGCACATGTACATGTTTTTCCTTAAGCATGCTTTATTGGTGAAAAGTCAAAAGCAGGCTTGTGTGTAGGAAGAACCAAAGCAGACCTTTAAGGAGGAATCTCTGGGAATACAGAAAATCTATAAGGTTTGTAATAGTTTTCACCTCTTCTTTATGCTCTGTGATGTTAATGCCCTTGTAGTTAGCCAGGAAGTTAAACGCTTTCTCCCCCAAGTGGATAAAAGTGAGTAGTTCTACTTTAACACTAACTAAAAGAAGCTACATTTGTTAGGGAATAAACCACTAGAATTTATTTGTGCTTCATCAGTAGCTCCTGTAAGCAATGAAGACAACACCTACCCCATGTGTTTGATTAATTCTTATTACTCATTTTGGCAGGCTTTGAAGAGCAGGTTCCTATATTCAAATTTAGAGATAAGTCGTGTTTAAGGAAACCTATTCGTTTGGTGAATAGAGGCGTGGGTTTCAACCAAGAAACTAAAACAAGCCTATGCTTGCCCTTCACTGGGGAGGGATGGCTTTCATAGTTTCAGTTTCTCATAGACCTACTGTTAATTATGATCAACTTAGTCAAACAGGAGATACTGTGGGAATTTTAGTATCATGGGCTCAGTCTTGCAATCAGGACTTCTCTGTCATGCTTCCACACCAGACACCCTCGCCCCCACTCCTTTTTTTTCTTTTTTCTTTTTAGTTTATGTAACAAAACAAGCATTCCCATAACATAGTACAAAAAAACCGAGATGATTGCTCATGAAACTACAAATCTATTATGTACAATTTGCTATTCCTTTTAAATATATAGTAAAGTTACCATGTAAATTTTTTTTTCTTTTTCTTTTTCCTTTTTCACTTCCCTTCCTCGTAGCCCCTGCCGGAGATGGCTACCACTAGACGTGTATATATGTGTGTGTGTGTGTGTGTGTGTGTGTGTGTGTGTGTGTGTGTGTGTGTGTGTGTGTGTAAAATAATTCTGTACATACTTCCATTTGTCAGTTCTTTTTCTGAATACAGATAGCATCCTTCTTCATATGAGTTAATTTGGATGTTTATAATACTCAAAATGACTCGTTTGCTCAGAGCTACTCTTAAAACAGCATTACTGTTACTATATGCCGCATTCTCTTTCTTGGTTCTGTTCATTTTGTCATTATTTTGTTCAGGTCTTTCTAGGTCACTCCTTTTCAACTTCCTGTTGTGTGTTATTTGCCCCAATTAGATTTTTCAACTCCTCAAGGACAGACCCTGCTTATGTTTTTTGCGTTTTTATTCCCAGCACTTAGCACAATTAGACCCTTGATAAATGTTTATTGACTTACTGACTGAAAATAAACTATCTTTGGTGCATATATACTTTGCAGAGTGCTATGGTAGGATGGTGTGATAAAAAGGTAAAACATGATCTAGTTTTTCTCATGGAGTTTCTATCCATATTAGGGGAAGAAAGAATAAATTTTTTCAGAAAAAAATATGGCCCTGAGTTTGGGTTTGAGTATCCACTAGGTAATTAACCCTTTGACCTTGGGCAAGTCACTTCAGTTCCCCTGGGTCTCACTTTTCTCCTGGAGAAAGAAGACTGTTTTGCCCAAAGCAATTGCTCAAAGCACTTGCCCATTCTAGCCCTGTTATTTGTGAGCCATGTGACATTGGACATATAATTTAGCTTTTCTGGACTTAGTTTCCTCAACTTTAAAATTAAGCTTGATCATTTCAGAGTTGTCTTCCTTCTCTAAACTTATGGTTCTATGATTATTCCAACTCAAACTAAACTCAGCTGAATAATTTTAGGAACCATCAGATTTCAGGACTAAACTGTATTGTGCTGCCCTAAGTACAACTGGTGTTGAGAAAAAGACTAGATGAGCTGGTTTGATGGGAGAGGAGATTTCATTTAGGCTATGAATATTAGTTAGGGGTTGGAGGATATAAAAGAGCTGAACAAAGGCATTAAAAGGGAAGAAAAGAAAATTAAAGATTGGAATTTAAAACAGTGGAACTGGGTAGGAGTCAGTAGTTCCTTAAACCCCATTATATGAGGGAGTTATGCTTTCATGCACTATTGGAAAGAATGAAGTTTTCTTCCAGCTTAACTTTCTGTAAAAATCAAAGGAGGTGGCTACCATGAGTTTTTTGAATGGAAATAATTTATTTTTATTATCCTAGCAACTGTGTACAGAGCATTTTTCATCATCAATTCACTGGAAAATACTGGGTGTTAATACTTCCATTTTGTATTTGAGGACTATGGGAAAGAACACAGGCATTGTGTTTTGACCAGTGTAAAGCCTCTAGATAATTTTGTGAAACTGGAATTAGAGTTAGGATTTTGCTGCTTACCTTCCTGAGTCACTTTCCTATATGATCTCAGAGCTACAGAGGGGATCTTTTACTGTTAAGTGTTTTAAAACCTAATAAACATGGTTAAGCACTATCCTGAGGTTCCTTTCTTAACCACACATTCTCTCTCCTATTTTTCTCTATCTACCATTTACCTGACTTTTTCCTACCCTCCTTGCCTGTTCATTGAGTAGTGAATACAGTGCTAGACCAGGAGTACAGAAAACTTGAGCTCAAATTTTACCTATATTTACTAGCTCAAGTGACCCTGGGCAGGTTTCTGAACTTTTTTGTTCCTCATTTTCCTTATTTGTAAAAGATGAAGGAATTGGACTCCATGACCTCCATTAAAGAGCTGCTATAAATATCTTTTGTACATATGGGTTCCTTTTTTCTTTCTTTGGGTCTAGGCATAGTAATGGTATTTCTGGGTCAAAGAGTGTGTACAGTTATTAACTTTTTGGGCATAATTATATGCAATTCTAATAATAGTATATTCATTTGCCTGTTTCTTGTAACCTCCTCAGTATTTTTCCTTTTCCTCTTTTTGTCAACTTTACCAATCAGATGGGTATAAGATGGAACCCCAGAGCTGCTTTGATTTAAATTTCTCTGATTTCTCTTTGATTTAAATTAGTGCTTTGGAACATTTTTATGTAAGGCTTGGATTTCTTCTCTTGAGAATTGCCTTTTCCTTTTCATGATTCATGGCCATAAGGATATTGGGAGACTACTGGTCCTGAAAATCGGGTCTTTCATTTGAGCACAGGATCACTAAAGATACTGCCCGAGTTTCCCAAACTTCTCCCACTTCAGTCTTTTTTCTTTTGTTCATTTTGGGCTCAGTTTGTATCTCTGGAGCACATTTGAAATTAGATGTCCTAGTGAACTAACTCAGAAGACTGCCTATCCAAGTTTTTGCCCTAAACTAAAATTATTAGCCTCTTTAAAAAAAAAAAAAGGAATGATAGATTTGATTCTAATGAAGAAGGCCTTTTAAGCTTGATGCAGTCAGCACAATATACTCTTGAACCAAGAGCATAACCTTTCCATCTATAAAGAATGGCCTTTTTGGGGCAGCTAAGTGGTGCAGTGAGTAGAGCGCTGGCCCTGGAGTCAGAAGGACCTGAGTTTGGATCCGGCCTCAGACACTTACACAAACAAAAAAACCTAGCTGTGTGTGACCTTAGGCAAGTTGCTTAACCCCAATTGCCCTCCAAAAAGCAAAAAAAAAAAAAAGAATGGCCTTTTTTTACTCTCCACTGGACATCATCCATGATGCTGGTGATTATCTTTGGCAAAACTGTTTGGTGCCTTGCGTGATGTTGATGCTCAGAGGATTGCTGAGCTGGGACTCTTCTATCATGATCTTGTCTGATCTTAGCCCAGCTCTTTCTCTCAGCTGCTTGTCCTCCCCACTTACTTATTTTTTTTTTTTAGTTCCTAGGTCATGTTATAAGGTGACTAAATAACATCACACTCCCTCCCCCATGTACTAATTTTAATTAAAAAAAAAAAAGATTGGTTTGTTTCTACATCACTTTCATTTCCAATTATATACTTCCTGTATATAATAGCAAAAAAAAACAACGAAACAAAACTAGCCTAGTCTGACAGTGTATGCAATCTTCCACACCCAGAGTCTTTCACCTCTGCAAAAAAGGAAGGTTTACTTTAGCTTCCTTTTTCAGAGAGCCAAAAATTAATGAAATTTCTCTTTTTAGTTTCCATTCCCTTTGTATAGTGTTTCTTAGTACAGTCAATCAGTAAATGTTTATTAAGCACTGTCTTGTGTAAGGCACTGTGCTAAGCACAAAAGAGGCAAAAGACAGTTCTTGCCTTCAGGGATCTCAATATCCCTGGAGGGATCTAGAAGGGAGAGACTGTATACAGGATATATAGGAAATAATTAAGAGGGAAGTCACTATAATTGAGAGGGATCAGGAAAGACTTTCTGTAAAAGATAGGGTTTTAGTTGGACCCTAAAGCCATCCAGGGTAGGCTGTAGGTAGAGATGAAGAGGAAGAGCATTCCAGATATGGGAGACAGCCAGAGAAAATGCCTGGAGGTCAGAGATGGAGTGTCTTGTGCATGGAATAGCCAGGTAAGTGTCACTGGATGGAAGAGTTAGTGGTAGGGAGTAAAATGTAAGAAGATTGGCAAGATAGAAGGGGGAAGGGGGGATGGGGCTAGGCTATGAAGGGTTTTGAATGACAGAGGATTTTATATTTGGTCCTGGAGGAAATAGGGAGCTATCAGAGTTTATTGAGTAGGACGACAACAAACTTGGGAGCCTGTGGAACTGGGAGGATTATTGTGCTTTCCACATAAGGAAAGTAGGGGAGGGAGAAGGTTTAGGGGAGATAACTTTTTTCCCAAAATCTGTTTAGTTTTCACAGAATGACTTACATGGAAATGTGTTTTGCGTGACTACATATATATAACCTATGTCAAATTATTTGCTGTCTCCATGAGAGGGTGAGGGAAATGAGGGAGAGAACTTGGAACTGAAAATTTGAAGAAAAAAAGAATGTTTTTACATGTAATGGAGAAAAAATTAAATTAAACAAGAAAATTAGAAAATTAAATAATAAAATATAAAATAAGAAAAAAATATTTAGCTAAAAGAAAAAATCTATACAGCTCTAAAGAACTGACATTTATTGATTTCTCTAGGTTTTAGAACAATGATTCAAAAACTTTGTGTCATTAAGGATCATATATGTTTTAAAAACAATCTGAAAAATTAAAATTATAATGTCTGTAAGTAATAAAAACAATAATCTATTGACCCTAGGATAAAGAACCACTTATAAAACTTACCTGATCCTTAATTATCTCGTTGGTAAAACAGGGGTAAGAAGACCTGTAGTATCTGTCTCTTTGGGTTATTATGAGATTGTTTGGGTTGTTAACTGAGATTGTAGGATGTTTTGTGAACCTTATAAAAGTCAGCCATTGTTATTGAACAATTATTCTGTGTCCAGAACCTGGGAGGTGTTGTGAGGGATTCGGAAGAAGTAAGATAAAGTCTGTGCTTTTTAGAACCTTATCATTCAATAAGAAAAGGAAAAAAGCATGAATAATACCAACAATTTAAAATACTTTGTTCCCTTTTGTATTTACGGTAGTCAGTATACTGTCTCACCTCCAACCCAATAAGCCCACTCTTATAATAAAGAAAAACTGTTAGGCAAAGCATCCAATAAATATAATGACTGCATCTTATACTATATGAAACATTTTATGTCATTAACTCCATACCTGAGGGCAGATAGGTGGCACAATGGGTAGAGTGCTGGACCTGGAATCAGGAAGAGTCATCTTCCTGAGTTCAGATACTATCTGTGTGACCCTGGGCAAGTCATTTAACCCTGTTTGCTTCAGCGCCTCATTTGTAAAATGAGCTGGAGAAGTAGATGGCAAACCACGCCAGTATCCTTGCCAATGAAACCTCAAATGGGGTCATGAAGAGTCAGATAGGACTGAAATGACTGAACATATTAATTAAATCATAGGTACAGATAAAAAATGTCCAGGAGCTAAGTTAAACTCCGTATGTCCCAAAATGGGTACTCTGTCTTTTCCCTTATATCCTCCCAGTCCCTTAGGCTCACAATTTAGGAGTCATCTGGGCTCCTCACTCTCTCTTACCCTTAATATCCAATCTGTTGCCAAGACATATGATAACCTGGTGCTAGGTCCCCTCTGCCTCTTTCCCTTCTCCAATCCATTCTTCATTCAGACACTAAAGTGATTTTCCTGAAGTGAAAGTCTGATGATCACACACACAAACATACACACACATTCTATTTGACATTTGAAGCCCTTTTTAACTTAGCCCTCTGCTCCCTTTCTAGTGTTCTTATATCTTACTCCCTACCACATACTCCTTGATGTAGTGACAATTTCTTCTGGTTGTTGCAAGGGACAAGACGCTCCATCTTACACCTCTGGAATTTTCTCTGGCTGTTGCCCATGCCTAGAACTTTCTCCTTCCTCTGCTCTGACTACTTTAAGGCTTCCTTTAAGTTCTAACCCACCTATATCCCGCCCTCTACAGGAAGCTTTTCCTTCTTAATTCTAGTTCCTTCCCGCTGTTAAGTATTTTATATGTGTGTGTATAAATATATGTATATATAATATGTATGTATATGAATATAATAAATATATACATGTATATATGTACACAATTACACAATATGTATGCATGTATATATGTGTGTAAATATATATGTATGTATAAATATATAATGTATGTATGTGGATCTATATGTATGTGTTTGCTTTATATATATTTGTATGTTGTCTCACCTTTTAGTTTGCAAGATCCTTTAGGGCAGGGACTATATTCTGCCCTTTTTTCTATTTCCATTACTGAGCACGGTGCCTGGCACTTAGTAGGTATTTACTAAATGTTTATTGATTAATTAATTGAATTCCATTATATTTAATATATAACAGTTTGTTCCATCATTTCTCAGTTGATGGACACTGGCTTGGCTTCCCAAGTAGAGGAATTCTAAAGCAATAAACAAGGGAAGGCAAGCTAGTGTGTTGGATTTGGAATTAAAACCTGAGTTTGTAAAGTGCCATTGGATCACTTAACATCTCTGGGCTTCTTTCTTGGACTGGATGGGTTTCTAAGCTTCTAAATCTGTGTGTCTATGATTCCACCCATTAGAAGGTCATTTAAAAAGTGTGACATGAAATAACCTGTCAAAGTTCTGGCTGTAAGTTAGTGGTAGGATCAAAATCCAACCTCCCAAATCATATTAAAATTTATTGCATGGTCTATAAGTTTGAGTGGATGAAAAAAGAAGAACCATTTGTTTAGAACACTTGTTCAGGCAGTATGCTAAACATTGGGGATAAAGATAAGGATAAAGAAGGACAGCTCCTGCCTTCAAAGAACTTACCTTCTATAGGGGGAGAAAGCACATATGGATGAATGAAAACATATATGTTAAATGCTTCATATGTGCCAAACATGGTGCTGAGCATTAGGGATACAAGGAGAAAAAGTTAAGAGTCTCTTCCCTTAAGGTTCTCCTATGCTAATTGAAAAAAGACTACAAATAACATAAAATTCAGCTGCAGAATAGATGGAAAAGCCCAGAAGTCCTAAGGGTGCAGGTAGGTCAATTTTGCCTAATGTAGGAGTCTCAGGGTATGGAGGCAGGGTGGACAATAGGGCCAGGTGGTCCTTCATCTCATTGGGAGGAATAGAGTTGGTACCCCCCATCTCATCCAAGTCATGAGAACAGTCAAGCAGCCCTGGTGAGTTATGGATTACTCTATGGATGCCTGCTGAGTGGGGGAAGTCCAACGGGCAAAGGCATTCTCAGTGGTGGAGAGGAATGTTTTAGAAATTTATAGGGTCTGGGAAATAGATCCGTAGAGAAAAAAGATTGACACTCCTTTTCCAGTGGCAGTGGTGGTATTGATTTAATTTGATTATAGTTACAGAGCTAGAAAGGAAGGTGACAAACAGCAGGGGTAGATGGCCAGAAAATGTCTCCTGTGTAAAGTGAAGCATAGTTGCAGCTGGTTAGCTGCAGAGGGCCATGAGAGACACTCATCAAAACGGGAGGAAGGGAAAGTTTAAAGGATTAAGTTCTCAAGGCATGGTCTCTGGAAGTGTGGATGCTAAGATATCCAAATATAAATTGAAGCCCTAGATATTTGGTGCCATGAGACATGAACCTATATCTGGAGTTATTATAAAATCTATATATATATATATATGTATATGTTTTGGTGCTGAATGATGTCAGAATTCCATTTATATTGACTTTTTAACAGTAGTAGTCAATGGAATCTTCTATTCATTCTAACTGAAGCACTGCTTTAAATTTCTAGTGAAATATTCCAAGGGTTGCTATCAAAGCAGAAATGCTTTCTTTTGAGCTATCAGAATTTTAGTTGGTTGTATTCTTTTGGTGAGTTAGTGCTCTTTCATATACATAACTAGTGCCATTTCTTCCTTGGATGAGTGATAAGCAGAATTAAATAATGCTTAGAATCCTGGATTACTTTATTTTTTTGGAGGCAGTCAGGATTAAGTGACTTGCCCAGGGTCACACAGCTAGTAAGTGTCAAGTAACTGAGGCTGCATTTGAACTTGTGTCCTCCTGTCTCCAGACCTGGTGGTCTATCCACTGTACCACCTAGCTGCCCCATGGATTACTTTCCAAAGATTATTAGAAGACTGTGGAGGAAGTGTTTTGGCTCACCTTTTCTCTATGATATATATGAACTTAACTAGTTTTAAGGATGAGCCACCCATTCTCCACAAACCATCCCATACTCTTTCTCCTCAAATCATTGTTCATCCACAATGTATGTCTCATTTGTGCATGTGTACACACACATACACACACATACGAACACATGCACTGATAAATCAGCTTTGAAACACATGTAGTTATCAATATGGAATCATAAAATTTTGGAGTTAGAATAATCTTTATGAACCTTGACCCAACTTTCCTATTTTACATTAGGCTCAGAAGTTAAGTGGCTTGTTCAATGTTATGCCACTATTTGCCAGGTGAATGGGAACTAACTAAAACTCCCAGAGCAAATAGTCAAATGCTCTTTCTACCAAACACGGTGCCTCCTTACCATATAGGATGCCAGACAGCAGGTACTAAAAAGAATAAGAATTTATCAACTCAAGTTAGATATAATACCCAATTGTAGTAGGGAATCATAGAATCTTAGCATTGTAAAAGACCTTTGAAACCAGTCCAATTAAGTTCCACATTTTATCAGTTAGACGCAAAGACAAATCCAGATATGAAATATTTTTAAGACATAGAAAGCAGAAAAGAGAACAAGGCACAATTGTTGTTTTTTCAAGAAGTGTGGATAAATATGTTTTTTGGAGATGGCATGAAGTGGTAACAGGCAGGGTACTAGCTTGGAGTTGGAAGACCTCGATTCGGATCTTGGCTCTATATCTATGATCTAATAATTATTTGTTTTGAGTTCATCAGGAAAGGGCCCTTGAAGAGGATCGTATTTGACCTCATATCATAAGACCATAGAATCATAGATTTAGCTCTAAACAGGAACTTATAAACATAGTCAAGCCCCCCCATTTTACAGATAAGGAAACTGAGACTCAGAAGAAGTGAATGGCCCAAGGTCACATGGATAGCAGTTGTCTGGGTTGAGATTTCAACCATGTTCCTCCAGTTCAAAATCCACCTCCTTTGCTGTACTGTACCAAATCACGCATCTGTCAGTTGGAAAGGGTAGAAAGAAAATGAAATATTGACTCTCTTATCAGCTAGATCTTACCAGCAAGCTGGTGCTAGTAAGCCCAACATCAGAGTAGCATGGAAGCCTCCTTTGGCAGATGTGGGCGAGGATGGACACAGGCTGCCGAGAGATGGGCTATGGCAGCAAGTTATTTTTACCTTCTAGTTTTAGTTCTTATGCTCCACAGTGAGGTGTTCCTTAGACCAGAGTTCTTCATCTTTTGTGTGTGTCACAGACACCTTCGGAAGTCTGCTGAAGCCTATCAATCACTTTTGAGAATAATATTTTGAAATCCATAAAATAAAAAACTTAGGATAACTAAGGAAATTAATTATATTAAAATATAGTTATCAGAATATTTCTTTAAAAAAAGCTAATGGACCCCAGATAGGGAACTAATAAAACATTCTAACACATCAAAAATATTGAATAAAGTTTAACAAGGTACATCTATCTATATTTAATTTGAAAGAGTCAAATGTTTTCAATTCAACAAAAATTTATCTTGGTCTTTTTTTTTCTTAAAACTTTGGTCTAAGTAAATTTTATGAAGAAGTAAATATGAGACATTTCTATTATATATGAAGTCAGTACCTTCAGGTTACCCCCTTTTCCCATGCCCCCTTTTCAATTTTCAAATAAAAACCTTAAAATAATCCCAGAACCAATGCCTGTGGTTAGGAGACTTGGCAATCTTCTCACATTCCAGACAACTGGCTGATGAAACTTGAATTGCTTGTGAAAACAATGAGACACTGTTTTGTGAAAGTGAAATATGAGGTTATCATGGTGATGAATTTCAGTTAAATTTGAACGTGACTAACTACTGGTTTTGTCTTTCTCCTTTTAAAAATTTCTAATTGATTTCAAATGACCTACTTTTCCATTCTTATGAATATTTAATGGCTATGTAATTTTTCCTTAGGAATCAGAGATTTCTGACATTTATGTGTTTACCTGAAACCAATACTGACCCATGAAACTCTTTTGCCCACATTTTATAGCCTTAGAAATGAAATCACGTGTGTTAAATCTTGGATTTATTCTGAAGGAGTTATTGTGTCCTGAGAGCCAGGAAGAGCTGAGTTCAAGTTCTGCTTTTGACATTCACTGGCTGTGTGACCAAGGTCAAGCCAAGGCCCTTAACCTCTCAGTTACCCAAGCAACTCTCCAGGGCTGTAATTTGTAGTGAAAGGTGCTGTTGATTTGCATTACCAGGCAGCTAGGTGGCCCAGTAGGTAGAGCACAGGCCCTGGAATCAGGAGGACCTCAGTTAATATATCTGGTCTCAAACACTTACTAGATGCATGACCCTGGGCAAGTCACTTAACTCTGCTTCAGAAGGGGAAGGAGGAAAAGGAAAGGAGAGGTTGTTCCTCCTTGAATTAATGAAATCACAGCTCTGGTTCTTCACAAAATGTTTTAAACTAAACTTATCCTGTAAAAATCTTGTTAGAATCCTTTCCTGCTACACATTTTTTTTTTTGTTCTCCTTTGCAGAAATTTCACTTACTACATTTTTCATCCATTAGCCTACTTAATAGAGAGAAGAGACCTATTCTTTCTTGATTAAAGCAGTGGCTTATTACTAAACTGTCCAGACAGATCCCCAAACCTGATAATTCAATGTCTCATCTCCTGTTCGCAACAAAAAATGTAATTTGAGAATGGCAGGTAGAAAGCTAATCCTTTCACCTGCAGTTGTGATTCTAAGTGGGCTTTATTTATTTATTTTGGTGGTAAATTTAGGAAGTGATGTGAAGTCTTAGTAGTGATGAAGCTAAAAACTTGCTTATAAAATGTAGCTCATTAATATTGGAGAAGAGTGGGGGAAGAAGGGGGGAGAAGGGGAGAGGATGGTTGTGAGCCAGACTGAGCCTCACTTGGGAATACAACATTGGGATTATTTGAGAAGATGAGATGAGCACCAGTTCAAGAGATCGAAAAGCTTGGATGTGAGTCAAGGCTGTTTCACTTAGCTGTGACTGTCTGAGTTTGGGCTCTTCATTTCACTTAAGGGACTTGTCTTCTCTTCTGTAAAATGAGGGACTTGGACTAAATAATCTTGAAGGCAGAGGTTCTTGACCTGGTGTCTGTGAGCTTGTTTTCTTTATTAAATTTTATTTTTAATTTACAGAACAAAAGCACTTTACTAAAAAAATATTGCACATGAAACTGCAAATCTGTTGTGTACAACTTGCTGTTCCCTCCAAATATACAAGTTATCAGGTAAATTTCCTTCCTTCTACCCCCACCCCCCACCCCAGCCCTAGAGTTGACTACCATTAGACACAAATAGGATTATGTGTATGTATATAGATAGATATAGTAAAATTATTCTGTACATACCAATATTTGTCAGTTCTTTCTCTGGATGCAGATAGTATCTTTCTTAATATATCTTATATTTTTAATTTGTGTATTTATAATAGTCAAAATGATTTAGTCATTCAAAGTAATTTTTAAAACAATATTGCTTTAACTGTATACAATGTTCTCTTGGTTTTGCTCACCTCACTCTTCATCATTTTGTGCAAGTCTTTCCATGCCTTTCTGAAATCACTGAGTCCATTATATTGTATAGCACAGCAGTATTCCATCACAGCCATATATCACAACTGGTTCAACCATTCTCCATTTAATGGGGATCCCAGGAATTTCCCATTCTTTGCCACTGCAAAAAGACCTGCTACATACATTGCATTCACATTCAAACTTGTAACTACTATTTGTGATAGGAATTGATAGTAATTAAGTTTGTTTTCTTAAGAACTAGTTTATTAATTGTATCTCAATGTAATTGGCATTCTTTATAATTCTCTGTATTTTATTTTACTCATTTTAAAACATAATTCTGAGGAGCCATAATGCTAATGGGATATAAGATTTTCCCTACCCATTAATAGAGCTATGTGCCCAGCTATGGTAAATCTTGAATCACACAGAGCTCATTGGGGGAGGAATTTGCATTAAGAGAAGCTTGCTTGTAGGAAAGCTTTCACACCTTTTGGTACTAAGTTGATTAGGCACTGAGTCATGGGGGTTGTGATGCCTTCTGGCTCTGAAGAGTATATATATACTCTGAGTTGGTATTTTGCTTTGGGGGCTTGCTTATGAGAAGGATTGTTTGATTTCCTGGTCGAGACTCTGAGTAGCCATATGTTCAAACCCCCAACTGCTCAGATGTAAAGGCTCTCTCAATCCAGTGATGTTTGTAAAATGTATAGCAATATTGCTTTGATTCAGGCAGTCCAAGCCCTGTCTATTGGTTTTTATGCTAATTTCTCTGCTTGTATTTTTTCTGTTGTTAGGGTGCGGACCCTTCCCCTGAACTAGTGAATGTAATAAAAAGCAGGATTATTAACACCTTTTTGAGCAGCCTTTCCTAGAAAAGCAGATCAAAAAACCTGTACTAGCAAGCCATCCTGTATATGCTAGGGTGCTTGCTGTAATTGGGGCTCAGAGGGTTTACCAGACTACCAAAGAGATATGTAACATACAGAAAGTTAAGAACCTTTGCCCTAAGGCCCCTCCCAAATTTAGTACCCCAACTATACAAGTTTAGACAATATAAAGACCTGGGGACTAGTTCTGGCTTTACCAGTAGCTAGGTAGCTCTGGGACAAATCATTTTATTTTTTGAGGCCTCTTATTTGTAATAGTAATTGAATGACTATCTTCTAGACCCACACTAAGGCTGAGTAATAATATATACTAAGTGTTCTAAGTACACAGTTAATAATGATAACAAATTAAACTAGCATTTATATAGCATTTTAAGGTACAGAAAATACTTCCGAAATATTTTATTTTATTCTCACAACATTGGGCAGTGGGTGTTATTATTATCTCTTATTTTATGTATGAGGAAACTGAGGCAGGCAATGCCTAACTGACTTGCCCAGGGTTACAGAGCTAGTAAGTGTATGGTGCTATATCCAAACTCATCTTCCTGATTCCAGGTCCAGAGCTCTATCTACTGAACTGCCTAGTTGCCTCCTAGGCCATCCCTGGCCTAGGCAAATAGAAGTTAAGTGACTTGCCTCAGGTCATACAGCTAGTACGTATCTGAGGCTGGATTTGAGCTCAGCTAGGTACTGATTAGTATAAATAACAGATCCTTTGAAATGGTCACATGTATTTGAATTCATATTCTTTGAAGTCATAATTAGGTAAAGTATGGAAGTGGAAATATGCAGTGAGAATTTGAATAATGCAACCAAGTCAGAGAACTGATTATACAAACTAATGGAGTCCCTACTATACATCTTGGCCTTTTCTACTATAGAGAAAAAAATAATGGTTGAAAATAAGTATAACTCCAAGGATGATGTCAGGGTTATAGCATAGAGCAAACCAACATGCAAGAAAACAAATAAATCTACCACAATTTGAAATTTCCCTATTTCTATTGACATCCCATCATTCTTTAAGTTACCTAGATTCAAAACCTAAGAGTCATCAATTCTTCATCTTCCCTTACAACCTTCACTTCCCCCAACCCCAGCCATTTCCAGTTCCCTTGATAACTCTTACATCAGTCACCTTTGTAATGTTAATGGATTTAAGATCTTCCCTAGCCCTTAATAGAACTCATGTGGAGCCCATTAAGGTCAGCTTGCTTAGGGAAGATTTGCTAGCAAGGCTTTCACACTTTTTGCTAATTTCTAATTAGGTACTGAGTCAAGAGGGTTGTGATGATGCCCTCTGGCTCTAAAAAGGGTATATATACTCTGAGGTTAGCATTTTGCTTTGGGGCTCACTCTTTGGAAGAGTGTTCTTGTGATTCAGCCAGATGAGATTCTGGGTAGCTGTTAAGGAGCTCCTGGCTTTGAAAAACCCATATGTTGGTGCTTCTCTCTCTGGTAACTATGTATACATTGCCTTGGTCAGACAGTTGGATCTGTCTGTTGATCTGTGCTAATTTCTCAGACAGTTAGAAGGCTCTTTCTGTTGGTCTTTATTTCTCTGCTTGTATTTTCTGTATTTTTTTTTTCTCTGAAGTTCAGGGTGCTGACTTTTTCCCCAGAACTATTGAATGTAATTATAAAAGATTGTTGACCCCTTAGACTTAAACCCCTTAAAATATTTCCTAATAAAGCAGATCTAAGAACCTGTACTGACGGGGCGGCTAGGTGGCGCAGTGAGTAGAGCACTGGCCTTGGAGTCAGAAGGACCTGAGTTCAGATCTGGCCTCAGACACTTAACACACACAAACAAAAACCTAGCCATGTGACCTCGGGCAAGTCACTTAACCCTAACTGCCCTCAAAAAAAGAACCTGTACTGACAGCCATCCTGGGTATGCCAGTGTGGTTGCCGCTATGCCCGTTTCTCTACTTATACCACTGACAAGGGAAGAATAGGTGTAGTGGGCAGTCTGGAATGAATTCATAGGCTCAAGCATTCTGAGTCAAGTTGGTAGAAGTTTATTGTTATGCTTTACAGCAGGCATGAGTTCTTAAGGAACCTGCAAACTTAAAGAAGTCATAGGTATAGTCTATAAAGAGTTACAATAGCAAATCAGCATAATCGACATCTGATTTACTATTGTAACTCTTTACAAACTATACCTATGACTTGTACTACACAGGCATATTGCCCATAATTCACTGGGAAATAGCCCAAGGTGGGGCTACCTAGAGGTGTGGTTTTAGGCCTGAAACATCACTAAGTCAGCTAGAAGTCAGGGCTGACTGAGAAGCGCCCAGTCTGCCACCCATCAGTGTCATGTTTGGCAAGATGGATATTGGGAACCTAGGCTAATGGAGATTCAGGATGTGTATAATTGGCTGATTAACTTACAGATAGTGCATTGAAGGATTCATAGGTGCAACTGGCCATTATACTAGGGGGAGATAAACGGTTCATGAATTGTTGCTAGGCAGAGTGCTGGCAGGGGGGAAGGGGCAGAGTTAATGCTCTGAGGCTTTATGGGGGGGGGCAGGAGAATGTGATTTTACAAACTGATTTTACAAACTGATGTTACAAACATAGATACACCAAGCACCCCATCACCACAACTATCCTAGTCCAGGTCCAGGTCACCTCCTGCTTGGGCTATTGCAGTAGCATGCCAATCCAAGCTCTTTATTCTTCAGCCCATTATCCACACAGCACTCAAACTTATTATATGCCTAAAAATGAATTTCTTGACTTTCTTTCCCTAGGAAACTCCAGTAGCTTCCTTTCACTCTTGGGATGAAATACAGATTTCTCTGGAATCAAGGATAGATTATAGCAAGTAGCAAATTAGAACATAACAAATTAGAACTACATCCCTTGAATAGTCATTTGAGGGAGAAGAAAGTATTTAAGCTGGGCCTAGGTGACATCCCTACCACTTCCTTGATTCCATCTAGCTGAATGCTTTTATAGAGGACCCAAAGGGTACACCAAAAAAACAAACAAAAAACCCAAAACAAACAAACAAAAATAAAACCACTCCAATTGGGACAGATTGCCTGTCTGATATCCTTTCACTTCATCTGATAACTTTTTTTCTAAAAATGTTTCAGACTCTTCTTTATTAATGAAGTTCATCTTTTGCCTTATATGGTTAGGGTCAGATTTGTAGGATAGGTCCCTGTGGGATGTATCCTGAGCTCCTGAGATCTTTAGCACACATGATTTCGTCTTTCTCATATCTTTTTTTTTTTTTTTTTTTGCTTTTTTTTGGCGGGGGGAGGGCAACTGGGGTTAAGTAACTTGCCCAAGGTCACACGGCTAGGTTTTTGTTTGTGTGTGTTGAGTGTCTGAGGCCGGATCCGAACTCAGGTCCTTCTGATTCCAGGGCCAACGCTCTACTCACTGTGCCACCTAGCCGCCCCCGTCTTTCTCATATCTTGAAGAACTTTAAGATCTCTGAATTGAATTGTTGAATTTAACCACTATTGTGTCTTGGAGTTTTTTTCTTCAGGCAATTTGTGAATTCTTTCAATTGGTATTTCATTTTCTATGTTCCAAATTTCTGGACAGTTCTTTTATTTCTTTCATTAGGATATTAAATTGTTTTTGTCCCGTGGGTTCTTCTGGGAGATCATTAGGTTGTCTCTATGTACCTTGTTTTCAAGATCTGTATGTTTTGCTTGCATAGTGAACATATATTCTCCCCTTCCCCCACCAACATATTTCTATTTCATTAACTATTTATCAATTACATATAAAAATTTTAGCATTTTTTAAAATTTTGAGTTCCAAAGTCTTTCCCTCCTTCCTCTACCCTTCCCCATTTTTAAGAAGGCAGACAATTTGATATAGATTACATGTGCAAAGTCATGCAAAATCTGTTTCTGTATTAACTAGGTTGCAAAAGAAAACACAGAACCCCAAAAAATATAAAGTAAAAAAAAGTATATTTCAGTCTTCATTCAGAATCCATTGCTTATTCATCAAGAGGTAGATAGTATTTTTTATCATAATTCCTTCAGAATTGTCTTGATAATTGTATTGATGAGAATAGCTAAGTCTTTCATAACAGCTCATTGTATAATCTTGCTATTTCTGTGTACAATGTTCTAGTTCTGGTGAGCATTTATTCTTTTCATGTTTTTGTTTTTGCTTCTTTTCTAGATTGTGTTTCACTTCTGTATTTACATTTCCAGTTTATTATGTTCTTGTTCCTTTCATGAGGATTGCCATTACAGATGAAAGTTTTTCTGTTCTGTTCATTATTTTGCTGTGTAGGACACAAATTCTGCTTTCATAATTTTCCTTTTTTTTTCTTTAAAAAAAAACACTCAGGAACAGTATACTATGGTTATATGTTTTCCTCAACTTCCACAGCATTCTCTTTTATCAATTGTTGAATTAATTTCCTTTATTTTGTAGTTTTTATTCATAGATGCTTGAATTCATTTACTAGATCTAGAGGCCATATTTCCTTTACTTTTTTCATATTTCCTTACTTCCCAGCTTATCTTTTGGGTGGTTAAAACTGGTCCCACTTGAACACTGTGCTCTTTTCTCAGTCTTGGTAGAGTGCTGTCTAGCTTCCCACATACACAATGTCATGTCCCAGTGACCTGTCCCATTTCCTCTGTTTCTTAGTTCTTTTCACTGGCACTGACAGTTCACAGGCTGCTTTCCTTGGCACTGGTAGCTCAGAGTTTCGCAGACTTAGTGCTTCCAGGTTGCACCCCCAGCAGGTTTTTGCTCCTGAAGGGCTGTGACCAAGCTAGCTGTTGAGGCCTGAGAAAACTTTCATAACAAAGCTAAGGTCTCTAATGCACTGGAAGGAGGAAGGTAGGGACCAGGATGTAGAGGTGGATTTTGATGTAAACCTATACCTTGGATCTGCTAGTGAGGCCTTGTTGTAGGTAGCATGCAAGGTGGAGAAAGGGTGCTGAGTGAGCTAAGGGTCAGTGAGCATCCCTGTCTGAGGCTGAAGGGGAGGTTAACCTTTTCCCCTCCCTCCCTCCCTCCCTCCCTCCCTCCCTTCCTCCCTTCCTTCCTTCCTTCCTTCCTTCCTTCCTTCCTTCCTTCCTTCCTTCCTTCCTTCCTTCCCTTTTATTTTGATTCTTGATGTCTTAGGCCATGGAAATAGCTGAATTTGCTTAATCTTTGGTGCATATTCTCTTTAGGTAAGGTTTGAGAGGTCATGGTGATCAGAGAAAATGTCTAGTCTACTGTCTCAATACTCATGTCACCAATAAGTCCCTCCAATATCTTTCAAATACTTTCCACACCATCCCTTACTTTTGAGAGAAATAATTATTTCTTTCATAGATTAAAAACAAATTATTGAATTAGGACCAAGCTCTCTCCCCCACCCCCCACCCCTCCCTCCCAATTTTTCTACTTTATCCAGAAATCAACTAGTATCAGAAATCTTGGGCAGAGACTTACCCAGGCTAAAGTGTAATCAAAGACAGTAAAGAAATTCTAAGTTTAGGTGAATGAGGTAGATTCCTGCTCATTGTGTTTACTCAAACAGGTCTGGGAAAATGTGGATTCTCCCTTTTGTCAGATGGGTGTTATGGATATTGAAAAATTTCTTAGATGAATATTTGGGTTCTCAGTATCAAGTACTCCAAGACCCTCATTGGAATAAGCCCACCTCTCATTATAATATTCATTCTCTCATTAATTGCTAACCAATCAGAGGTGATTGTCATCTTCAGGAACACCCACTCTTCCAAGAGCATATAAACTGTGAGCCCACCACCATAAGTTGTCTTTGGTCCAAGAGCGATTCCAAATGACCGTTCATTTTATTGATAATATGCATTATTAATAAAATGATTGATTACTCAGAAAATATATCTCTTCAATTTTTTAAACATCATACTTTGAGACAGGATGACTTAATTGAGTCACCATCAACCCTGCCTTTAAACAAAGATGGTGGGTTGATAGAGATACTTCTAGGAATTATAATTTCACTTGTGTATTTCAGCCCTCTAGGCAGCCTTACAAGGGCACTGAAGATTGAAAGCTCCTATGCTCCAGTGTAGAAAGTCTTTGTTAGTTGCTTTTGCTAAAGAAGACATTCACATGCCTTAGTGGATAACTTCTTGATGATGAAGCTTTTTTTGAAACCTATCTAGCTAAATCCTTTGCAGACAAATGTATAGACTTTCTCCAGGTACATGCTTGAATTTTTTTTCAATTTGGTAGGACCTACCTCAGCCTGAACCCTTTTAAAACCTTTGGGTTACCTCCAAGTCAAGAGGGGGTATTGGAGCAGGATTTAGCACAGCTTAATAGTGGAAAAAGAAGAGAATTAAGCAGAAACAGAGGGGCAGCTCAATCCAAGCTGTCAGTAATAGCAAGAAATGAGGGCAGCCTGAGAAACCAGGGCCTTGGAAAGCCCGTGGCATGTGATCAGGAGTGCATTTGATATACTTGAGTTTGCATTGTTCTTCTCTCCATAGGTGGCACTGTGCTAGCTATAGTTATTCCTAGTACTTGCTGTCAGTTCCTACCTAAACTCTAAATCTATGATCAGAAATCTTACCTGTCTTTCATTAATAAAAACAATAATAATGAGGGCCATCTCTAGTCATCCTGATCTATATCTAGCCACTGCACCCAGATGCTTCCAGACGAGAAAGTGAGGCTGGTGATTTTGCACAGACCAGCCTCACTTAAATTCAATTCACTTGCAAGTCAAACATTACCTCCCTGATGTCCTGGTCCTCTTTGAGAACATAGGACAAACAACAACAATATTAATAACTATTACAATAGCTAGCATTTATATGGCACTTTATAAATATTATCTTATTTGATCCTCACAAGAGGCTTTTGAGGTAGTGGCTATTATCATCTCCTTTTTACAGATGGGGAAATTGAGGCAGACATAGGCTAAGTAGCTTTCCCAGGATTACACAGCTAGTACATGTCCAACGCTGTATTTGGATTAAGGTCTTCTTGATTACAGGCAGAGGAACTCTGTCCACTGTGCTACCCAACTGTTTAAGGACCTCTTCACCCATATCACTTCCATAGGTTTCCTTCACTGTGATATTGGCCTCCTTGGAATTTGGGATTGTTGGCCCCTCCCCTTGACAGTTATACCTGTTTGCCTTATGACATCTGAAATGTGAAGACAGCTTACCCTGATAAATATTTACTCAGGCAACTATGACAGTGGTAGTTGATGAGACCTTGTTCTGCCTGTTTCTTGTGTGTTGAAGAAAATCACCTTTACATGTCTCTCTGACCTGGTTTCCAGTGGAAAATTACTGGGCTCACCTTGGTTTTGAACGGAGAAAGGGGTGGAGAGTTAAGGTTTCCTGAAGAGAAAGCTACCCCAGTGTAGTGAGAATAACATTTTCTTGGGAGAAGAGTTACCTGGTTACCCTGACAATGGAAATTTACTGTTCAAGTCAGCCAACAACTTCCGCATACTGTTCAGTACAACTTGAATTTTCCAGCTACTTAGCTGCCTTTTATGGTGTATAGTCTTAAAATCGACATCGTGCCTTAAGAAATGCCATTTGGTAAGACTTTTCTTGTTGGGGAGGGAGAATTTTATTTAAAAATTTTAAAGAGCTCTTACAATGCAAATGTAACTATAATAGTTTTATTATACTAAGCTTAAAACTTGAAATATATTTATCCAATTTTTGAAATGACATAATGAAGGGTTTTTTTTTCTTTGAGGGTGATTTTTATTGGCATTGCAGTATAACAAAATGTCCCTTTTTAGAACTAAGCTCAAATTGTTCCTATATAGATGTTTGCTTAAGTGGTGAGGGGTTTTGTTTTTCATCACTTTTTTCTTTTTGAAAGAAAAGAAGGATAAACTCTATAGGGATTTTTCAATATTTGTATCACTGATAGGAAAATAACCTTTTTTTAAAAGTCCAGAACTATGATTTCATTGCTGTGAGAGCTAACCCCTTTCCCCAAACTCCTTCCACAGACACAGATCAACTACTTGTCTATGATTTACAGTCCTAGAGAACTGCATGGAGGAAGAAAGAGGCTGAGGGATTTTCATCCGTGGTCACCAAACTAGTGTGTTAGAGACAGGGCTTGAAGTAAGGTCTTCAACTCTTATTTTCCTGACTCCAAGGCAAACACTCTACTGATTCTGTTCTTGTTGCTTCACAAAAAGAAAACTAATATTTTGCTAAGATTTGCCTTCATATTGTGTAGAGGGGAATGGCGTGGGCAGGTGTGGAGTGAGGGATGACCTGCTGCCTCTGAGTACTTGGCTTATCTTTGTAGGTTCATTTTTTGGTTTAATGTTGAGTTTTATGGATTTATTACATAAATGAATGCAAGAGTATTTCTTAAGCCTTTATAGTATGCCAGAACTGTGCTTTGAAGAAGCATTGCTCTTCATTTGGACACTTTACAATGGCTTATATTGGATTGCTTTAAGAATAACCAAAAATTTAAATGTGCCTCACCTGAATTATACAATATTTGATTTGAATGAATGACGTCATCTTGCAGTGTATAGGATTTAATAGCTTTTTAGGTTGCTGGAATGTCTCATGGATCTTTTCTTTCTTGGTAAATATTAACCACTTCTCTTGAACTTTTGTTTTCAATGACTAAGGAAGAACACCAATCATTTGGACTATATAGAAATTTGTTTTGTATAGATATTAGATTAGATATTTCCCAGGTTGCTTTCCTAAGATTTATTTTAGTCCTGGGAGGGGAGTGTTATTTTGGAATCTGGATTTTTTTTTTAATCAAGGAGAGTATATATATCAAGATATATATATATATATATATACTTGATATATATATAACAATATATATATCAAGTATATATATATTATTTTGGAATCTGGATTTTTTTTTAATCAAGGAGAGTATATATATCAAGGATACCACTTTTCCATGTAAATATGATTCTGCTTTATATCCTCAGCCTTTAAGATGGCTCATATTCATAGTAGATACTTTGAAATGCTTGTCTGCTGATTGACTGACCATCTGTATACTCTTTCCTTATAGGGTTTTCATAACATTGTTCTTTCTTGGTTCTCCTCTTTTTATAACTTTTCAGTATCCTTGGCTAGTTCTTTATCCTTGTCACACTCACTAACCATGAGTGCCCCTCAAGACCCTGTTCTTGTGCCCTTTATTTTTCTCTTTCTATACCATGGGTTAAGTTATTGTCTTTTTTGCAGTTAATTGCCAGATCTATATATCTAACCGTAATTTCCCTCCTGAATTCGCCAAGTGAACATTCCCACATCACTAACTGCCTTTTGCAAATCCTGAACAAAATATCCCGTAAGCATCTCGAATGTAACACATACAAAACAGAATTCACTATCTTTCCCCATGAATTTCACCAATTCCTAACTCTCCAATTAGTCTGGAAAGCATCACTAATAAGCCAAGCTCACAGTTTTGGTGTCTTTCTTGATTTCTTGCATACATTTCATTTACACATCCAATCTGTTGCCAAATCTTGTCTATCTTCGAATCTCTCACATAACTTCCTTTTTTCCTCCTTACACAGCCACAAACCTAGTAAATCACCCGAGATCACCTTCTAGTTGCCTTCTATTTGGTTTCCCAGCCTCAAGTCTCTCCCTACTCTAATCTATCTTCCATTGAGTGGCCAAAGTGATTTCCCTAAAGATGATCAGATCTGATCATTTCACCCTTCTTTGCTCAGACTCCAATGGCTTTTTATTATCTCCAAAATTGTTTGGCATTTAAGGTTCTTCATAACCTGACCCCTTTTTAACCTCTCCAGTCTTAATTGTATGTGTGTATTTTTCTCCTCCACATACTTTAGGATTCAGTTAAACTGCCCATTTGCTGTTCTTGCAACATAACACTTCAATCCCCTCACACTATACCTTGTATTGGCACTTCCCATGTCTGGAATATCCTACCTCATTAGATCTATTGATTTATCAATTCTGGAAAATAATTTGGAATTATCCAAGAAATGTCACTGAACCATTCATATCCTTTAACCCAGGGGTCCTACTGTTGAGTTTATTTCTGAAGAAAGTCAAAGGCAGAAAGGAATGGTACATATATATCAACATTTCGTTGCAGCAATTTTTGATGTGCTAAAAGTAAGCTAACCTGAGAAAACAGAGTAAAGAGCAAAAAATGAAGAATACTCAAAACAGAGCCTTAAGGGATACTCATGCCTAGGGACTGTGACATGGATGAAGAGAATTGAAATGGAGGAATGGGACAGATTGGAGGAGAACCAGGAGAGAGAGCAGAGTAGTGCTAGTGAAGTGTTATCCAAAAGATGGTGATAGAGAACTGGTGATCAACTGTCAATATAGTCAATACAGCAAAGAAGTCAAGAAGGATAAAGATTAACAGGTCTGCCAAACTCCAGTGCCAGCTCTCATATTCCCTGTACCCCTCTGCTTCTCTTTCTTTTCTGTAAAGTGTTATTTTGTAATTTTATTTATGTAATGTGTCCTTGTAGCTTGATTTCCAATATCCTCTGCCTTTTGTAGGTATTTTGAATGGCATTTCTCTGCATTATACATTTTCAATTTTATCACTATATAAAATGCTTCTGATTTTTATTGATTTTTTGTTTATCCTGCTACTCAAGTGAAACTATTAATGATCTTAATTTTATTTCCTTGTTGATTCTCTGGGATGTTTTAAATAAGCCATCTGTTATCTGCAAATGGGGATAATTTCATCTTCACTTTGCAAATGTTTGTGCCTTTAATCTCTTACTCTGTTATGAATATTATTTCTAGAACTATGTAAATAATATTGGGGAAAGAGGCATTTTTGCTTTATCTAATATTTATCAGGGAAGCTTTTAGTACTTCTCCACAAACAGTGCTAAACATTTTATAAAAAGAAAAAAAAACCCAAATTCATTATTTATTTATTTTAGAGTATTTGTTTCAAAAATTTTTTGCATTCCAAATTCTCTACCTCCCTTTCTCTCCCTCCTCCATCTATTGAGAAGACAAGAAATGTGATAGCAATTATACATGTGATATCACACAGGGAAACAAATCTACCTCTATTCAAAAGTTCCCCATATCTGTTGAGGTACCACTATTCTTTCAGTTACTCCAGACCAAAATCTGAATCATTCGTTCTCAATCCTCTCTTACAATATCTTTCTATACTTAGCTATTTTATTTAGAAATATACTTTTTTCATCATATTAAAAATAACCTATCCATTATTGCATTTTTATCATTTTTAGTATTACTATATTTTGTCAAGTTATTTCTTTATTGATAGAGTTATGCATTTTGATATGATTAAATATGCTAATTACTTTCTTAATGTTGAACATGGCTTCATAGTATAAATTCAACTGTCATGAATAACTTTTTGAATCTATCTACCCATTGTCTATCTTTATAGAAGATTCCTAGGCTTTTTTTTCCCCAAAATTTTATTTTCAACTCAAAATGCCAGAACACAAGTAGAGACTAGAGAAAACAAACAAAAAGGTATAATATACTTAAATATTGGAACTTAAATACAAAGTTAGACAGAAAGAAAAGCATGTCATTTGCATAGCAGAACATAAAAGGATTCAGAATATGTAACAATAAATTTTCACTTCAAGAAAGCCTATATGATAAATAATACTTCTGTTGAGATGCTGTCCATCTTTTCTTTGCTTCCTTGTGAGTTTTCTTTTGTTCTCTGCTGTGCACTTTTTAATTTTGTTCTTTTTTTCTTACCCTGCCTTCCCCTCCCAAAGCCACAATAAAGTTTAGATTTGTTTCTCTATAGCTATAAATTTATATACATACCCTCCCCTCTCCCCCAGAATAAAGTCTAGATATTTCTCCATAGCTATAGATATATACATATACACATACACATATACATACATATATAGACATATACTTTCTAAACCTATTCTACTCCTGATCTTTGTTTTTATGTATTTGCATATCTCTTGTTTCCTGTCCCTCCTGCCTCCTCTACTTTACTTTTATCCACTACCTTGCCCTCCTACGACTTGCCTACCCCCCTCCAAGGATCCCTCCCCTATTCTCTCATTCCTATAAATCTAAACACCCTTCTATACTCCTATTTACCTATTCTCTCACCCTCCCCTCTAAAGATCCCTCCCTTGTCCTCTCCCTCCTCCCTATGCCCCTATCATTATATTTCTTCTGAATTTAGAAGACTTCTATACTCTTTTAAATATATATGTATTGTGTTCCCTCTTATACCAGAACTACCAGCCTTCCTTCCCTGTCTAATTCCTGTATATCAATTCTTCCTCTTGCACTTCATTTGTATAAAATAATTACTCATTTTAGCTATTTCTAAATGGTTTTACTTTTTAAATTCATATCATGCCCATATTTTCCCCAATCTTTCTTATGAACTACCCAATTATTAATAAGAATCTTAGACATAAATTTTACATTTTACATATATGAAAAGTAAACAATTTGTCCTTATGGATCCCTTATAATCAGTCTTTGTTATGTACCTCATATTAGTTCTTGTATGTTGAATCGTCCATTAAGTTCAGGTTTTTTTTTTTAAATAAAGTCTTGAAAATCTGAGAGTTTATCAAATGTTCTTTTTTGTTGTTGTTCAAGATAATAGTTAACTTTGAAGGGTATGGTTTTTTTGGCCTGAAGATACCTAGTCTTTCAACTGGGATCTTCTTTATTTTTGCCCTACTATTCATGAGTTGAATGGGTAGCATTTCTTTTTTTTTTTTTAAGCAATTGGGGTTAAGTAACTTGCTCAAGGTTACACGGTGGGTAGCATTTCTTTATCAGCTTTATTCTTCCTTGGTTTATGTATTAAGATCTTATATAACTTAGGTTTTATTTGCTTTTCATACTGCTTGAAATTCCCTTGTAAATTCATTTGGACTTGGGTTCTGTTTCTCTGGTAGTTTTATTTGTGACTCATTCAGTTACACTTTCTGAGATTGGGTGAATATCAATCTTGTTTTATTACCTTGAGCATTTTATGTTTAGTTAAACATCTTTTTCTTTTAAATTCCCAGTTTTGATAGCATATGATTGTGTACAGTAGGTTCTGATAACTGTTTTTAAATCCCCTCAGTTTTAAATTTATTTTTTCATTTGTAAGTTTATTAATTTGATTCCTTTCATTAGCTAAAAGTTTATTGATTTTATTGTCCTTTTTTAAAGTTCATTTTGTTTCTCATTTAAATTTTTTTCCATGATTTTTTTGACTCATTCATTATTTGGGATTGTCATTATTTAATCTTCATTTAGACCTATATCTTTTGCTTGTGTTACCTATATTTAATTATTATCTTAATTATATTTTTCCTGTAGTCTAGCACACACTAAGTATATGATCCAGAGAAATACATATATATTCTTTAATGTTATCATTAAAATAAAATGCATGGATTTCAAAATAATTTTTTCCAAGTGTTTCTATATTTTACTTTTTGTTTTTCTGTTACATTTATGATAATTATTGAAATATATATGTCTTTTCTCATTCAATTATCTTTTGTGAATATACACATTATAATGATGTTATTTTATAATCTCTGATGCTTTTCAACATACTGTAAAGATGTTTTCTTGTGTAACAGTATGAGTTGTCAGATAAAAAGTGCTGTACTGGGGGCAGGGAAGGCATGTTCAAATCCTTCTGGTCCTTACTAGTTGTGTGACCCTTAGCAATTTCCTAAACATCTCTGAGTTTCAAAGTCCTCATCTGTAAAGTCAGTGAATTTGAATAGAATGACTCCCTTCCTTCTTTAAAGTTATGATCTTATGTTCTCTCTTGACATTGAGTATTTTTATTTTTACCAAGTCTGATAGCAGGAGTTGAACTACTGTTTGTTTTTTTAAATGTCTGATTCTTTAGTAATTTCTTCCTTCCTTCCTTCCTTCCTTCCTTCCTTCCTTCCTTCCTTCCTTCCTTCCTTCCTTCCTTCCTTCCTTTCTTTCTTTCTTTCTTTCTTTCTTTCTTTCTTTCTTTCTTTCTTTCTTTCTTTCTTTTGAGGGCAGAAGGCAAGGCAGTTGGTACCAAGTGACCTGCCCAAGGTCACACTGCTAGCAAGTGTGTCAAGTGTCTGAGGTTGGACTTGAACTCAGGTCCTCCTGACTCCAGGACCTGTGCTCCACTCACTTCACCACCTAGCTGCCCCCAGCTTTAGTCATTTCAGTTTCAACTTGTCGGTTTTTCATTCCATGTGTCTTTCTTTTCTATTTTTTTTTTTAATGTTGGATTTCATCATCTTATTCATTCTAATATTCTCTCTGTGTCTATATCTCACGGTGGTCTCTCGTGTTGAATCCATTCTTTTGGGTTATAATGGTTAGGTTGACCACACACACATACACACACACACCCTCTGTCTTTTGCTTATTCTAATTTGAGTCCATTCTATTCACACTGGCTCATCATCCTCCTCCCCATTCTTATTCACCTATTTTGTCCCAAGTTCCTTGATTTACTCAAATTCTTGGTTTGGCTGTCTTTTATTCCCTTTACTTTCCTCCTCACCCATTTTCTTCAGAATCTTTTAATTGAAGTAACTTTCTTTTTGCTTCTCTTTTCTAAAGTGTCTATTTCCCTTATCTCCATCTAACCTATTTTGAATTGTACTGTCCATCCCCTAAACTGATCTCTATTACTGCTTTCTATACCCTCCACCATTTATACCTCTTCCTTTGGTTCCAGGGACTCTACCACACACTCATGGTTCCCTTATCTCCCCTTGGCCATCTCCTTTAATCTCATAATTCCTTCACCAATGACTCCTTTATCTCTATGTCTAGAGCTAAACTTTCTTTCCAAATTCCTCTCGCTTTCCATTATTCCCCAGTAGCTATAGGTCATTCCTACATGGACCTCACATAGCACCTTACCCTCATCATGTTCAAAACTGAGCTTAATATTTTCCCATACGGGCACCGCTATTCACTGAATCTCCATGCTTGAAATACCAGTGTTATCTTTGATTCTTCAGTGTTGCTCATTTGTAACAATCAACTAGTTACCAAATATCATCAATCCCATTTTAACATCTTTTCCATCAATGCCATATTTTTTCTATTTCTCTTTCACCACCATAGTAAAGACCCTTGTTTGTCCTGTTTGTCCACTGGGGGTAATATTCTACCAGGTGTCTTTTATCTACCATCTTTTCCTTCTGCCTTCTATTTAATTCTTACTAAGAGCAAGTTGTTCTAGGCATGAGGGAAGGCAAAGGAAAAATAATCAATTCCAGCCCTCAAGAACCTTGCATTCTACTTTATATCTTTGTAATCTAGTCTTAATTTTGTTTGGAGGCTCAGTTACATATTAGCACTAAAGCATGGGCTTTAGAAAAAGTGAAGTGAATCATTGGTAAGGGAAGAGTGGCAATTTGAAAACTGTGTAATAAGAGATAGGAATATGTTGTATAACAAAGAACAACTAAAACTTTCTCAAAGCATGGCCGAGTTTGTGCTGCTTTTCATCTAAGATCTTGAACTCAAAAAATAGGGTTAACAGCCTGTATTGGAGGAGCTTTGTGTTGTGAATGTACTGAAGACATCCCAGATAGAACTGAGCAGCAGAATGCCTATGTTGTTTTGTTTAAATGCAACCAGGTATCAAAATCCCAGGGAAAATCTCTTAATGCTTGCTTCAGGGACAGAAATAATTTCATACAGTCATGGATCTAGACTTAGAATGGACTGCAGAGGTTGGTGACTCCAGATCATTTGTTTTACAGATGAGAAAATTGATACTTACAGAGATTCAATGACTTGACCCCAAATTACACAGGAAGTAAATCTCAGAGATGTGCTATAAACCCAGGCCCTCTGCCTTCCAGAGCTGGTGGTCTTTTGTGTAGTACCAACCACTCTTCCCACAAATACTGTGGATAATGAGGGGAAAAAAAACAGAAAGAAAAACCCTAAGCATCGGTCATTTTGTTTTGTTTTGTTGGTTTTTTTTTTTTTTTGCTTTTTGGAGGGCAATTGGGGTTAAGTAACTTGCCCAAGGTCACACGGCTAGGTTTTTGTTTGTGTGTGCATTAAGTGTCTGAGGCCAGATCTGAACTTGGGTCCTTCTGACTCCAGGGCTGACACTCTACTCACTGCGCCACCTAGCTGTCCTGCATCAGTCATTTTGAAGGAATTCCTGATTTGTACTTCTTTTAAGAGTATTCTTCTGTATGGATAGATTAATTTAAAATTAATACAAAAATATTAGAGTCTAAAGGAATGAAAGAATTTATTTTGAAGTTAGGAATATTCTAAAATGCACTTTAAGTAATTAAAAAAAGAAGCAGTGTGCTAGCATAATCTAGCACCCTGCAGCTATCATCAAAAAGGATATCTTAATTTCCTTGTTTCCCCCCCACCCCCCACCCCCCACCCCAACGTACTCCATATCTGTTTGGAACAGTCTGTGGTTTTTTGGTACAGAAATTTCTTCCATGAGATTCTCTTAAGCAGTTACACCCATGCTTAGAATGAAATTCATTTGCAGCTTGTAAAAGCCAGATTTGGCCTCCCAGAGTCTTCAATTTTAAAAGACCAAAGAGATCGTTTAGTAGATAGGGTAATATTAATGTGCCTTAGTTTCATCTGTATTTCCATGTGAGAATAGAAAGAGAAATATATTAAAACGACCCTTTTATTTAAATCTTTTGTTTTTACATTATGTAGATATTGTAGCCTCTCCTCAAAAAAAAAAATTTTTTTTTGGCCTCTTCTGGATCAATATTTTATTCCCTTATTTTCTTGCTTTTTTTTTCCAAATGCTTTATTAACTTCTGCTGTACATCATTCATTTCTGCCAGATTTTAAGGTGCAATTTTTCCCCATTTTCCTCTACCCATCACCCCAGAATAGCAGTCCCACAGGCTATCCTCTTCTCCAGTCTGCTCTTTGCCATATCTTTTCCCACACCCCCTCTGACTTTCCAGTAGGCCATGGTGAATCTCTATGCCCCAATGCCTGTATATCATATTTTCCAATTATATGTAAAATAGTATTAATAATAGTATTTATATATTTTTAAACATTTAATTTTAAAACTTCAAATTCCAGATTCATTCCCTTCCTCCCTTGTCACCCACCCTTACTGGGAAGATAAGCAATTCAGCATAATGTTGTATATGTATAGCTATGCAAAACATTACCATAGTAGATACCTTGTAAAAGACTAACTATATTTCCCTCCCTCCTATCCCACCTCCCACTTATTCTATTCTCTACTTTGATCCTATCCCTTTTCAAAAGTCCCTTTCAGAAAGCTTCCAACTTCCCTGCCCCACCCCGGCCTGCCCTCCCTTCCATCATCCCTCCTCTCATCCCCTTCCCCCCTATTCTTCTGTAGGGTGAGATATCCTATTTAGTATGTATGTCATTCTCTCCCTGAGCCAAATTCAGTGAGAATAAGGTTTTGCCTTTTTGCCTTCCTGTTCTTCCCCTCCATTGTAACCATTTTCCCTTGCCTCTTCTATATGAGATAGTTTACCCCATTCTGTTTTTCCCCATCTCCTCTTGTTATATTCCTCTCTCACCTCTTAATTAATATCCCTTCCTATTAAATTCGACCTGTGCCCTCTATTTATACCTGTAAATATATACACACATTCACATATGTATTCATATGCCCATATGCCCTTCTTCAACTATTTTCATACAGAGAAAAGTTTCACCAGTCACAATTATTGTTTTTCCATGTAGGAATGTAAATAGTTCAACTTTGATAAGTTCCTTATGATTTCTTTTCCCCATTTACCTTCTCAAGCATCTCTTGCTTCTTGTGTTTGAATGCCAAATTTTCTATTCAACTCTGGTTTTTTCATCAAGAATCCTTGAAAGTCCTCTATTCCACTGAATGACCATATTTTCCCCTGAATTATGATACTCAGTTTTGCTGGGTAGGTGACCCTTGGGTTCATTCCCAGCTCTTTTGCCCTCTGGAATATCATATTCCATGCCCTTTGATCCCTCAGTGTAGAAGCTGCCAGATCCTGTGTTATCCTGATCGCATTTCCACAGTATTCAAATTGTTTCTTCCTGGCTGCTTGTAATATTTTTTCCTTGATCTGGGAATTCTGGAACCTGGCTATAATATTCCTAAGAGTTTTCTTTTGGGGATCTTCTTCAGGAGGTGATGGGTGGATTCTTCCTTTTTTTTTTTTTTTAAAGCAATTGGGGTTAAGTAACTTGCTCAAGGTTACACAGCCAGTCATTATTTATGTGTGGGTGCTCATTTTCTGAGGCCGGATCCGATCTTGGGTCATCCCAACTCCAAGGCCGGTGCTCTTACTCACTGTGCCACCTAGCCGCCCCTGGGTGGATTCTTTCAGCCTCTATTTCGCCCTCTGGTTCTAAAACATCAGGGCAATTTTCTTCGAGAATTTCTTGAAGGATGATTTCTAGGTTCTTTCTTTGATCATGGTTTTCAGGTAGTCCAATAATTTTTAGATTATCTCTTCTGGATCTATTTTCCACGTCAGTGGTTTTTCCCATGAGATATTTCACATTGAAACAACAACAACAACAACAAAAAAACCTAGCCATGTGACCTTGGGCAAGTTACTTAACCCCAATTGCCCTCCAAAAAGCAAAAAAAAAAAAAAAAATTTCACAGTGCCTTCTATTCTTTAAATTGCTTGGATCTGTTTAACAGCCCCTTGATTTCCCATAAAGTCACTAGCTTCCATTTGCTCCAGTCTAATTCTAAAGGAATGATTCTCCTCAGTGAGCTTTTGAGATTCTTTTTCCATCTGGCAAATTCTGCTTTTTAAGGTATTCTTCTCCTCATTGGCTTTTTGAGCCTCTTTTTCCATTTGAGTTAGTCTATTTTTAAGGTGCTATTTTCTTCAGTCAGGCTGTTGACTCTCATTTTATAATTTTCTTGCATCATTCTCATTTCTCTTCCCAATTTTTCTTCCACTTCTCTTATTTACTTCTTAAGGTTCTTGATGGCCTGTAACCAGCTCATATTTTTCTTGGAAGCTTTTGGTGCAGGATTTCTGACCTCACAGTCCTCCTCCTGTTCCATGCTTTGATCCTTTTTGTCACCAAAGTAGGAATGTAAAGTTGGGATACTCTGCTTATTTTGCTTCCTTTGCCTACTCATGTCACCACTCAATTGCTTGACTTTTGGGCTTGTTACCACAGTAGGACTCTGCCACTAGACAGGGGAGCTTTGTCCCAAAAGCTGGGGTTTTCTCAGCTGCTAGAGGTATTAGTTGGGTGCCCTCTCTGAAGCCTCCACACACTCTGGCAAGCTGGTCATACACCCCAGTACCTCCACCCCAGACCGCAATCCAGATCCAAGAAAGTTAAAGCAAAAGCAATCCCCCCCCCCCAACCCCGGACTGATTGCCTGGTTCCCCCACCATCTGCAAGCCAGGAGCTGAAGCTGCAATGTGGCCTCAGCTGCACTGAGGCGTCTCACTGGCTTCTTGCCCTGGGGGCAAAAGCAAAGCACTCCCAACTACTGGTCCCAAAGTCCGTACTGCGCTGACCTCTCACTTTGTCCTTGGCATCTATGTGTTGGTAGTTCTGGAAATGCCACAGTTGTTGGTGTTCTGGACTCCCTCCAGGCGGGTGCTGATCAAGCCTGCCCTGGAGCTAAAACCTCTGGCTCTCCAGGGCCTGGGCTTGGCTCCCAGAGCGCTGTGCTGGCTGCTCCCTGCCAGGGTGCCGGGCTGTCCTCAGCAGGAGGTTAGCTTCTCTGTGTCATTTTGTGGGTTCTGTAGCTCCAAAGTTTGTTCAGTGTCACCTTTTACATAAATTGGAAGTGGTGGGAGCTGGACCTGCAGGGAAGTCCTGTTTTTACTCCGCCACCTTTGCTCCACTCAAAGATTTTTTTTAAGAGAAAAAAAGGAAGAAAAATTTCAGGAAAACTAATCAATATACCAAAAAAGACTCACATGAAAAGTAATGTTTTACACCTGACTTCCCCCGCACCCCAACTTCTGCAAAGAGGTGTGTGTGTGTGTGGGGGGTATCTTCTTATATTTGTTCTTTGGAGCTAAATCTTGTTCTTTATAATTTTGCCACATTCATTCTCCCTCCCCCCCAGTCAACAAATATTAAGTGCCTACTATGCACAAAGCACACTGGTAAGCTCTGGGTATTCAGAGACACAAATAAAATTATTTCTCCACCAATTTAAAAATATATATTTTTCGATTTATTTAAATTTTTTGTCACCTTGATTTCCTTCTATATTCTTCCCTCTCCTCAGAGTCAACTCATAACAAAGACATTTTAAAAAGAAAAAGCAGAACAAAACCATAAAAATTGGTCATATACATAGAAAAAAAATCTGATATTACATATGCAGTTTTGTGCATCCATGGGGGAGGCATTTCTGCAAACAAGTGGAGGGGGAAATGGTTCTTCCTCCTGGGGGCCAAGCTTGTTCTCTGTCATTTTGCAACATTCAGTTTTTATTATTCTGTGATTGTTTCCATTTATATTGTTATAAGCATCATATATATTGAGAAATAGAAATATTTTGAAATGATCTTTTCCATCTTGTTGATCATTTCTTTTGATTCAGTACCATCCTTTACAAAGCTGTGGGAAATGCTGTTTTTCAACGTTATTAGTTTGTTAATTGAGTTGCTGGTAGTTATCGCCATTGTTGGTTGAGCCTTCATGCTTTATAGTAATAAATTGGCATATCTGAGTAATGAGCCTTACCAGAAATGTTAGATCTGATTATGTATGTTTGCACATTTGAAGGAAGTGAAGCTGCAGTGAACCATGTTTTCTGTGGGGTCATAACACACACTAATAATTTATTCCCATACCCCCATGTGGAGTCCTAACTTGAGTCTTTCCTTTCTGTTCGAGCCATTCGATGAAACTGTCATAATACATGGGAAAAAAAAGCTGCCCTAGTTGGTTAATACTCTTTAGTTATGTCTCATTGTAAGTATAGTTCCAACAAACATCTTGGATTTTGGCAAGACATTCCTGATTTTGAGAAAGAATGTATGCTTTTAAAAAGCTATGAAAGGGGCGGCTAGGTGGCGCAGTGAATAGAGCGCCGGCCCTGGAGTCAGAAGGACCTGAGTTCGGCAACACTTAATCCACACAAACAAAAACCTAGCCGTGTAACCTTGGGCAAGTTACTTAACCCCAATTGCTTTAAAAAAAAAAAAAAAGCTATGAAAGAATTGTTCCATGTCAGAGCACATGTTCTGATTTTTAACTCAGAAACAACCAGAACCTACTCATAATTCATTTAGAAGAGAAAGAAGGATAAAGGGATTGGGGAGAGAGGACGATAAGGGATTTGATTGTAATTTTATGTTAAGTAGATATAGCTGTTGTCAAATACACCTTTGTCTGTCCTTTGTGATTGGAGTCTGTAGCTACTCTAACTTTGTAGGATACTGTTTTATTAATGATCTATTGAGGCTTAAGAACATACAAACACATCTTCATCATTCTCAGTGCACCCCCTCCCCAACAAAACTCTTTGTAATAAAGAGAAACAATTAAGCCAAGCAAACAGCATATCTTCCATGCTCAAAAGCTTGCAGTGTTCAAACAGGTGATCCACCACATGCCTCTCTCTCAAGAGGAGAGAAACCTTCCTAATAATTGGCCTTCAGGAATCAAGAATGGTTATTACAGCAATCTGAATCCTGATGGCTTTTAATTTTGTTTTCCTTTATGTTACAGGCACAGTTAATTTTCAGTTGACTTGAGATAACTCAGTTCCCTCCCATTGGGCCAGCCTGGGATTTTCCCTCCTCTGATGGACTTGTTCTTTTACATTGTTTCAAGCAGTGCTTTTCAAGTTCCTTTCAGGAACTCTGTGTACCTCCCTATGTTCATTGCCTTCCTTCACTTTCTCTCTTAGTTTCTCTGATTTTCTGACATATGCTCTTCTGCATGTGATTATAATGGGATAAAGCCCCTTGCAGCTTAATGGATACTATGCTTCCTAAGAAGCTTTTTGAAACATTACTTCTGTAGCTTATGTTTTCACAGGGACTTAACTGTCAGTTCTTTCACTTTCAGTAATTTTTGAAGTAGCTGGGGTTTTTTTTCCTCCTTTACAAATAAGGAAACATTCTAACAAATGAATAGACCCTTTGTTTCTGTTTCTCTAAATTGGATGAGAAATTGTTACCTCTTTTCTGATATTGTGCATATAAAAGGTTGCCATTCTAGATGATAAGTGCCTTTGTTTTCAAAGAAATCTGCTTTTCCCTCTGAAAGTGCCAGTTGATTTTATACTTGATCTTCTACTGCGGTAATAGAAAATAGCTTCTTAATTTGAAGTCCTCTCCCGGCTCACTGGGTTTAACTAAAAGAAGTCTGAGGGAGATACAGTAAGTGTAGAAGGCACATGTATTAGGTCTGTTGGTAAGTTATGCAAGCACCCCAGAATATCTGCGTTTAGAACAGAGTCTAGGCAAAACTATGAAGTGGCTAATAGTGGTCCCTAGCTGATCATCTTTGGATTCCTTCTTTATAGCATTCTTCCAAGTATTCATCCGCCATCACTTGCTCCCTTATTATTGGTCTCTGCAAAGAAGCTGATTTTAACCATTAATAATTTGGAGTGAGTTTAAGTCTACTAAGTCATAGATGTCTGCATTTAAACCTTATCTTTAATTCTAAGAAGGAGGGTTTTGTCACCTGTTAAGGTATTTGGAGTATGACTAGGACTGGGAGTAGGAGGAGAAGAAGAGGAGGAGGAAGAAAGAAGAAAGGGCAAAGTATTTTTGGAATGGATGCAGAGGAAACTTCTCAGCCTGATCAAATCACACCATTGTCTAATTACATTGTGGTGGGTTGCTTCCTTCTTCTTGGTCTGGGTCTGGCTCACTCTCCCTTCACCTGAATCTATACTGTCAGGTGTAGAGATTGGCAGTGGGAGGGAGGTAGCCCTACTCCAAACAACCTCAAGATCCTGGGGTGGGGGTGGGGGCAAACACTGTAACTTCTAAGTCACCACTGGTATGCTTCCTATAACAAATCAGCCAAATATTTGTCTTAATCATAAAACATTTAATAACAAAAGATGAAGAAGAAATAATAACAACATAATAGTCCCTACATAAACCTGGGTTGCTTTCCCATTAATGCACATGGTATTCATGGAGGAAAGTGGGAATAAATGTACAGTAAATCTGTCTGTGAGCCACATGATTAGGTACAGTCATAGGACCAAGGCAAAGCACAACCCTCTGCTGTAGGCCTTGATGTCCTTTGCCTCCAATAGGCAATAGTCTACTTTATGTATTCTTCTGTGGGGCCTCTCCACTTTTGTCTTTGTCTTTTCTACTCTTGGGCTGCAGAAATGATGTTAAACTTTCTTAGCAAATGGCAGCCTTAAGCATGGCATCTACTGAATTTCACAGGTTTACTGCCTTGGTTGGGCACTGAGGAAAAATTAAACTCTCATTGAAAAGTGGTTCTTTTAACCCTGAGACCTTCAAAACTGTTAGGTCCACATCTCTGGCCTGGAGAAGGTTCTTTCTCTTTAGTCATAGAGGGGAGTAAAGGATAACATAAGAAAAACCAGAAAGGGATTGTCTCTCCTTCAAAATATAGGTGGTGCTAGAGAGCAAGGCAGCCTTTCCCCCAATCAACTTTTCAAATAAAGGATTCTGCTTTTCCTACTCACTTCCTAGCATAAAAGTTTTCCTCCAATCGGACCAGCTCCCTGCATCAGTTCCAAACCCTGTCTCTAGTGAGGAAGTCTCAGATGTGCTGTGCATCTGCCAACTTCTCTGCTCTGTTGGCTTCTATCACCTTATATGTTCCATCTCAAAGTTTCACATACTAGCTTCTACTCCAACTTTTCATGCCTCAAATACAAACATCCTCACATGTAGTTACCCACCCCTCTGTCACCTTGAGAAATCCCAAATGCACATTTTTGTCAGATCACAAAATAGTTAATAAACAATTATGCCACAATCTTGAAGCAGTTCTTTGATTTAGTGTTTCTTAGCAGTAAAATTCCATTTCATAAAAAAGAGCTGGGATAAAAGGCATTGCAGCCAACAGTCAATACTTTTGCCTCAAAGAGGTGCTGCTTTCACTCAGAACTGTCTTTCCTTAAGCTATTTTTTTTGTTTCTCATACGAATATAATTTTCCTGACTCTTTCAGTAAATAAAGTGTTCATGTAGGAAAGGAGGAATACTTTACAATACTATACTGCATACTGCATATCAGTCAAACTATACCTAGATTTTTCTTTTAGTTTTTTTATGCTGTTTATAAACTGGCACCATAGATTTAAGAAAATGCTATTTAAAAAAAAAAGTAATTGTCTATAAGTATCTTCAAATTATCAAAGATATTTCAGTGTTTTCTGACTTTGTTTTCATGGTCATTGTTTACTAGGGCCATTTTTAGAATCATAAACAGAATATAATTCATTCTGCCCTGGTGGTCTAAGAGGAATTTAAAAACGCTTCCTGTCCTGTGATTAGAGGTTTGGAACAATAGAAACATTTATAAAAAGATTCTTTGATGACCTTTTCCATGCAGCTTTAGCCATAATTCTGGTGGAAGAGGAACATTTAATTGAGTAGAAATGAGTGACTCTATCCTTTGAGTTAAATTTTATGTCAGTTCATTTATTTAATGGATTTTACTTTCACTAATTCAGACTAATTGTGGGGAGGGTCAGTCAGAATTACTGAATGAAATGATCAAAAAACATTTATTAAATGCCTATGTGCAAGGCTCTGTGCCAGGTCCTTATTATACAAATGCAAAAGCAAGATAGCCCTGACCTATCTGCATTTTAAAATGTCTGTATTATTGATTTTTTTTTTAAATAGAGTTTCATTACTTTAAAGCACATATAGCAGCAAAGGCTAATTGAATTACTCAGTAAAGCTAAAGATATGTGAATGTCCAGCTTTAGTGACTCAGAACCTTCTTTATTTAGAACCTTGATTCTTTGCTGAAATGTTTTTATAGGTATTGTAGGAGAGAATCTTGGGGAAGAGGTGACATCTAATCTAAGTTCTCATTCATATAGGAATTTAATGTTTTTCATTGGTTGCCATTTATTTTTTGCCTGAACCCTTCTAGTAAGAGGAAGGCAACTTCTTACTGTCATTCAGCAACTGTAATTAGCAGAAAGTTTTCCTTATGAATAGAACTCTCTTTGCAGCCCTGTAGATCAGAACTATCCTTTCTTCCACAGGATAGGCCTCCAAATACCTGAAAATTTTGACCTTCCCTAAACTGCCACTTCTTATCTTCTCTTCCTCAGGCTCCAAACTCCCAGAATACCCAGCTTGTTGTCATAGGATACATCTTCTACCTGCACCTTCTTCTGAGCATTACTAGAATTTGTCAGTTGGAACAATGCAGTGTTCCAGATATAGTTTGGGTTTGTTTTTTTTTCTTTTTTTGGAGGGGACAGGGCAGGGCAATTGGGGTTAAGTGACTTGCCCAAGATGACATGGCTAAGTGTGTCAAGTGTCTAAGGCTAGATTTGAACTCAGGTCCTCCGGATTCCAGGACCGGTGTTCTATTCACTCTATTCACCGATGCCACCTAGCCGCCCCCAGATATAGTTTGAATAATGCAACTGCTTGTCCTTGGTGTGGACACCACACTCTTCTGATGAAGTGTGAAGACTGCTCTAGAGAACCAAGTTTTAACTGTAAAATAAGCATCAGTAGGCTCTGCATTTAATGCAGCTTTATTATTTTTAAAAGCTTAAATGAAAGCTTAGTCTTAACTTAGAAGTGATAAAACAGCAACAAAATTATTTGTGCATATTACATACTGTGTATATAATGCTGTCTTACACATGGAGAAGTGAACTGAATCTTGAGAGAGCTAGGAGGTGAAGATGAGGGATGAAGAGTAGTCTAAGCATGGGGGATAGCCAGAGAAAAGGCATAGAGTTAGCACAGAGTGCATGAATGAGAGTCAATTATAGGACGTTTTGAAAAATAGGAAGGATTTTTTGTATTTTTTTTGTATTTTTAATTGTATATTTTGTATTTTCTTTCTACTGATTTTTACTCTTTTTACTAAAGCTTAGTAATGTGTGTTGTATGTACATCCTAGGTGATTAATAAATGTCTGAATGAATTGTAGTGAATTCTTAAATGCAAGATGTGTGGTACAGTCAAAGAGTGATATAATAAGTGCTTTTAAGTGGGCAAAGACTTTTAGGCTAGAGTTGGATGTTAAGGGAAGTACATTAGCCAGGTGGCACAGTGGATAGAGGGCCAGACCTGGAGACAGGAAGATGCATCTCTCTGAGTTCAAATCTGGCCTCAGACACTTATTAGCTCTGTGACCCTGGGCAAGTTGCTTAACCCTGTTGACCTCAGTTCCTCATCTATAAAATGAGCTGGAGAAGGAAATGGCAAAGCACTCTAGTATCTTTGCCAAGAACACCCCAGATGGGGTCTTGAAGAGTCACACATGACTGAAATGACTGAAAAACAATAGTTCCAAATAGGAGACCAACAGAAGTGGAGGCTTAAAGGTGGGACAATGAGTCTGGCATTTTGCAATAATAGTAAGGCAATTGATTTGGCTAGAGAGTTACTTTTGCTAGAAAGCAATGGAAAGATGGTGTTGCACAGGTAGTTGGAAACCATATTATGGAGATCCTCGAATGCCAAGTCAAATAATTATCAAATTATTGGGTGTTTTTTTATCGTAGCAACTTTTCTGTAAAATAGATTTATAATATAGAAAAATATATGATGCACCACAAGATCCATTTAAATAGAAAATACCCCTTATATATTTAAAAGATGATTCAGGATATAGGACAGTTATAAGTAAACTGTTCATTATCTGGTGGCCTGTCATTTCTGGCTTTAGTTCCATCAACTTGTCAGTTGGTTACAGAGATTTCAAACTCTGAAGTCACAAACTTTTTTTTAATTTGTGGAAACATGATAAAGTTTCTTCTCAATATGGATTCATAGAAGTGTCAGGGATCTTAGTGACCATCTAGTCCACCCCCTTCCCCTTCCATTTAACAGATGAGAAAATTAAGCCTTGGGGAAGGTAAAGTGAATTGCCCAAGTGCTCTCTGATACTTAGTGAGTGGCAGAATTTGAGTTTGAACTTAGATCAAGTGCCACATTCTTGGCATTATTTACCCTTTTTGGAGTCAGTGTTCCTTAATAAATCTTGGTGCTCTTAGCATGTGGCATAATGCCTTGATCAATAAAGCTGAAGGCATCTGATAAACAATTGTTGGCTAACTGACTGTTCCTTTTCTGGTACAGTTCTTTCTTATAAACATGACATCAATAAACACATTGCTACAAACTTAAAGATAAGAGGATATTTCGAATAGATTTAGAACTGGAAAGGACTTCAGAGGCCAATCTCATTTTACGGGTGAGAAAACAAGCCCAGAAGGGTTGAGTGACATGCTATAAAGTCTTATAGGAAGTATGAATGAATTAATATTTTTTTAATTAAGCATTTATTTTGTACAAAGCACTGTGCCACCAGAGATGGAAGGAGATTGAAAGATAATCCTTCCTCTAGAGATTAGCTCACCATCTAATAGGAGGAAACCGTGCGTTTAGGGTCAGTTGAATGGAAAGGCTCAGTGGTGGCTAGGATGCTGTTGCAAAGCAGAAGGTAAACATATCTTCTTTAGTGTCAGTACCATTGCTAAAATCATGTTTGGGGAGTGGCAGTGTCTAGAACTTTAGTTGTGAGATATTATTTTCTGGTTGTTCAATAGGTACAGCTGCTGAGGGGCGGGGGGGAAGCTATAGCACATTCAGAGACAGTCACTATATCTCATCTCCACAAGGGTCATTTCCCTGAATAATGGCTGTGGGGACTAGGTTGGATGCAGGGTCTATCATCTGCTGTTTCTGTTGTTTGGGATCTCACTTGAAGTTTTTGGTGATGGGACCTGACATTGCAAACCCTTTCTCTATAGGGATTGCTCCCCTGGATAATTGCTGCAGGGACCTTATTGGAAATAGAGTAGATGGTCTGGAGGGCATGACCTCTGCCTACAAATTCAGCATTCTTTCCTTTGTACCTACCATTCTACCTCTTCTCCTTGGGATAAGCATAAGCCATACCCCCTAAAGCTTAATCTCTGGGAAAGAGAAAAAAATGCAGATTAAAAAGGTAGAAACTGAAAAATATTATCAGCTATACAGTGTGCTTAAGTATCATACAAATGAAATTTAGGAAGATAGTATAACATATATTCCAAGAAATGCAGTAGTAAGCACATGAATATCCAAAATAGGAAAAAAAACCAGGAGTTTCACAAAGACACCAAAATCTATGCCACCAACACCACTACTCCTTTTAAAATGCCTTCTGAGAACACTAGGAATCTTAGAATTCAAGTTTCTTTCCTTTCTTCTGTCTCTGCCTGCTTGCTTTGTGAATTGTTCTGGAGTTAGACAGTGCAAAGAGAACTGTGGAACAGATGGAATGGGAGGAAATTATTAAGTGTTGGTGACATCAAGCACCATTGAGCATTGGGACTACAAATAATCTCTGCTTTTCAAAAAGATCACATTCCAATTGAGGGAAACAGCATATATAGGAAAGTTCAGCCACAGGCTAAACCAAAAGGTCTGGTAGTCCTTAGGGGGCAGTGGCAGATGGCAATTCCTGGGGCATCTGGAAGCTGCTATGGCAGAATAGTCTTCCATCATATTAGACACAATGTAAAGGTGGCTTTCTGCTCATTGAAGCAGTGTGAGCAGCCCCTCCTTTTCTCAGTTCTCCTTCTACCAGCATCATGAAGGGGAGTAAGATGAAATAAAGCTGATAAGATATATTGAAGTGAGGTTGGGAAGGGCTTTAAATATTGACAGTGTTCTGTACTACTTATGTCTTAAGTTGGGTTTGTCTATCTTGTATTTGTCAAGAAGCATTATGGGTAGACAAAAAGTACAAGATAATAGAGACAGTAGAACATGGCTATATAAAGCCACAGATATTATACTATTAAAAACCTCAGGGAAGCCTTAGTCAAATTATTTTTTTTTTAAGTTTAAAAAGTGGACTCCACTACTGCGGGACTGTCGGGGCACATGGTCACCCAAATCAGACAGTGCCTTGGCATAGACAGTGTGCTGGTCCTATAGAGGCTCCATAGCCAGGTCACGCAAGCTGAAACCACAGTGATGCAAGCTGAAACTCCAATGATAAGTCAGTGCAAACTTGAAACCACAATTAGTGACTGGTCAGCACACATTTGAATTTCCCTGCAGTGCGAAACCCTACTCTGGGACTCCCGCCCACAGACCAATCAAGGGAAAGCAAGGGGTGGGGGGTTCTGCCTGTTTACAGATTAGGCAAGGTGGAGTTCTCTGCTTTACAAATCAAGGAAAGGGAAGGTTGGGCTGCCTGCCCCACAAATCAAGGAAAGGGTGAGTGGATTTGTGTTGGACATTCAGGAAGGGCAAAGTGACAAATCAATGGGGGAAGGGCAGAGTGGACCTGTGTTCAACATTCCCTACTCTTTCTTGTAGGTATGTCAAACCTTTGACATGGCAGGGTTCACATCTAGGTGTCACATCTAGATTACCCAATTCTGTTCCTAAAAGGATGGGGGGTCCCTGATAATTAACATTAATGGAGTTAACACTGGACTTGACAAATTGTAGAAAACAATTAATGAGGCAGGGTCCTACAATTAGAGCTATGATCAGGAGGAGGAGAGGACCAGCCAGGGCTGATACCAATGTAGTGAGCCAGGGGGATGTGTGGAACAGGGACTGATACCAATTCTCAGAATTTTCCAGCTCCCTCTGTCCATTAGCAATATTCTGGCTTTCCAACTTCAGACTCTCCCTCACCACTCCAGAGTTGTTTGCACAGAAGCAACAAGCTTCACCAAGGACTGCACACAGGCCACCCTGTTTAAGAAGGTCAAGGCCTCTGTGGTTCTGAAGAACCACCTCTGCCAGAGAGTCCACCTGTCTTTCCAGGGCTGAGATGGACTGCTCTATGTGGTAGAGATCAATATTTACCTGTGTACTTAAGGCCTGATAGTTGGCCTCCCCCTTAATCAAGGCTGCCATCCCAGTTGCTGCAGAACCCACAAGGCCCAAGCCCACTGAGATGGGAATGAGGAGTGGTACTGCCTGCCTTAGGTGGTGGCTCAGTTGCCCTTCTGGGAAAAGTAATGCCAACTTTGTTCACCTGGGAGAAGGGTGACTCGGGGAATTATGGCCACTAGGATACACAGGGGGCCCTCAGTGTGTTGTTGTCTGAGGAACCCTGTAGCAGAGACATACTGGGTAAGGCCATTGTGGCATGCCCACCAGGCTGCTAGAGGGGCGGGGAAGTAGTCTGAGCTAGAGGCCTGAATCTTGTGGATTTGCCCACAAGTTGAGCTATACTGAGAGCTGGATAAAGGAGTGCTGGATGATATGAGGCAGAAACCTGTACCCTGTACATCCCCGAGGGGAGCCTTGGATGGTCCCAATAACAATTCTGTGTTGGAAATAGGGGTGACTGAGGCATTTAGTGCCACCCCTACATAGTAAGGAGGCTGGGGCTCAACACAAATCTAGAAATCTTTTCCCAACACGTGGTTAGAGCTGTTAAGTGTTTTATGAACAGCTGACAGAAGGGTAATTAAGGGTACCTGATAATTGCAATATTCCTGAATCTTTGAAGGGGGGGGGGGGTGGGCTGTGACCTGACTGGGGGCAATGTGGTGACAGCTGGTATTGTGATTTGGACATCAGGGTTCCCTATTGGGGCAGGGATAGCTAAGCAATGGGATGATGATGGGGGAGGGGCACAGAAGGCTTCTTGGCACTTGCTCGCCCTCCCTCCCTCCCTCCCCTCCCTCCCTCCCTCCCTCCCTCCCTCCTCCTCCTCCTCCTCCTCCTCAGGGCCTATGATTCCCAGGACCAGAGAAACAGGGATTCCCCAGTCAGAGTCAGAGGGGTTTTGGATGGTGAGATTTGGGCATGGGTTGCCAGGGGTCAGTCAAGTTATTTTTATCCTAATTCTTTTTCATGCCTTTGGGATAGGTGCTAATACTAGAAGTATCTGTGATTTTTCCCCCCAGGTAGTGAGGCCTGTAAAAATTTTCTCTACCAGTGGAATTTGAAACAGTTCTATGTCTAGTAAATGATTCCTAGAGAACTGCAGGAGACACAGAGTTTAAGAAATTTTTCCATGGTCACATACCTAGAGAGTGTCAAAGGAGAATTTGAACCCAGCCTTTTTGACTATTAGTCTGCTACCCTGGGCAACCTCAGATCATAATAATGTTAAGTTATTTCACCAGAGTCAAAATATAAGGGGAAGGAATGAATTACCTTGAGTCACCATCTTCTTGATGTCTCCTAAGCTCTTAATCATGGTATGTAAATTTGTATAATATTTATTTGTGTGTCTCATTCCCACTAGTGCATGGTAAGCTTCTTGAGAACAGGAGCTCTGTTCTATTTATCATTATATCACCAGGTGATTAGTAGGCCCTTATTCAATTAATGTTTATTGAATTGGTGAACTCCAGGGTGGTCTGGTTGACTCAAAAAGTGGAAAATTAGATGCAGTGTTATGGAATGTTTGTTGCTGTTATTAAAATCAACATATAGTATCTTAATTCTATATTTCTGAGAAATGTACAGTAGGGGCTTGTGATTCTCTGTGGTTGAACTCAGTGAATGGGGTGGGGTGGGGCTTGTGGTTTAGCTGAGATGATAATGACAGATAATGAAGAAAAAGTGGGGACAGTGGGAAAAGGGAGACAGACAGAAATGAGAGAGAGAGAGAGAGAGAGAGAGAGAGAGAGAGAGAGAGAGAGAAGGTTAAATGGATTAGGAGCAGAATAGAACAAGCCATTGAGAGGGTCAAGCAAGGGCAGGGACTGGGTGAAATACAGAGGAAACAGTGACTAAGAGAGGATAATAAGTGGCCATAGATGGGATGGACATATATATGATGCTCTGATCATAGCTTATAACTGGTATGATAGAGTCAGGACCTTGGTCTTCTAACCCCTTAGTTTATTTCTATTTTTATTGTATCTAAGTATTTTCTGATGCAATATTTGGGGTTGTATGTTATTCTCCACGGAGTTGAAAAGGGAGACAGATATCCCTTCATGAATAAGATGCTAAATATAATTTGTACACACACTGTAGAGTTGGAATATACACAAAAGCCCATTGGCCTTATCTTGAGTTCCTGAAAGTAAAAAGTGTAAAGGAAGATAAGGAATGTCCGTCATACAGTAAGGAAGCACATGACCAGATGTGTGACTATCATAACAATTTATCAGTATCTGTTGTGAGTGGTAGAAGGAAGAAGGCAATGAAAAACAGGTGGTGATAAAGAGGTGGCCAGAACTTGAAAACTCAAAGATATTTAGGGCAAGCAGAAGGAATTTCGCATATGCAGCGTAGATGATACAGTGGTCTACACAATATTGTCTCTTTAGTCAAATTCAGGAAGTATTTATTGAAAATTTATTCTGTACCGTGCAAATATTTCATAGGTTGTAGCTAATAACATAAATATAGACTTCAGAATATAAAGAATAAATTGTGTGGGGGTTGGGAAGTGGCTAACACACTGACACTCCCTGACCTGCAAATACCCATTTGTAGGAATGGCTTTCTTAGCACCATGTAAAGGTGAGGTCTTTCTGCTAATGTAGTCTGCCATGTTTTCTTGCTGCTGGTAGTAATGGTATGAGGAATAGTTAATTCTCTTCTAGGAGGGGGGGTCACAAGGATGGAGTAAAGAGCAAAAAGTAGTAAGAGCCACATTCCTGGCATCCGAAGTTCTGAATTAGAAACAGTACTTGAGAGTTGTGAGGAACCTTCTGGATCGTCTACTGCAAATCCCTACTAAACAAATGAGAAAACTGTGACCTGAAGAAGTAAGAGGATGCACTTTTCTTTTTCCTTTTTAAAATTTATGTTTATTTTTAGTTTACAACATTTGTTTCCACAAGATTTTGAGTTACAAATTTTCTGCCTGTCTTTCCCTTACCCACCACCCCAGACAGCGATCCCACTGAATCCCCCCTCCCCAAATGTGCTCTCTCCTATATCCTCCTCAATTCCCCATCCAACTTTCCAGTAGGGCAAGATGGATCTCCATACCCCAGTGCCTGTGTATCTTATTTCACAGAAATTTTTCAATAGAGACATGCTACACTGTGTATTAAGTTGATTTTAGGGCTTGAATTGGAACTAATAATTGTAATTATTTTGGGACTAATTTGGGGACTTAATAGTATTTATTTTCTTTTAATTTAAAATTATCAAATAATTAAATTTAAACAATTAAAATAATAATTTCATAATTTTATTTATAGGGGAAAATGTTCTGTGGTCCAAACAACTAAAAGAAACTTTTGAAGTATAATAATCTGCTTATAAGTTGGAGACTTTCTATACTTAAGTGTCATTTGTTCTTAAGCCTTTTGATGAAGAATTAGAGAATAAAACAAAATGGACTGAGAAGCCTGAAAACACACAAATAGCCCTAGCCAGTGCTTTTTGCCTTTGAACACGCTAACATGTAAAATGTGACTTGAGTGGGGAATGTTTTAATCACTTGAGCCACCTTAGTTAAATATTTAGTTCTTCAGAAGTTACAACCAGAGAGCAAAATGTCATGCTATGATTTTATGAAAGTAATAAAATGCTTCAGAAAGTACAGATATTCAGCTTGGGTCTGTATCTGATAAATTGTTATAATAGTCATACATCTTGTCATGTGCTTCCTTACAGTATGACGGTCATTCCTTATCTTTCTTAAGACTTTTTACTTTCAGGAAATCAAGATAAGACCAATATGCTTTTATGAGTACTCCAATTCTACAGTGTGTGTACAAATTATACTTAGTATCTTATTCATGTATGGATATCTAATCAGCTCCCCTTTCCTTTCCACTCTCTAGAGAATAACCTACAGCCCAAAATATTGCTTCAGAAAATACTTGTATACAATAAAAATAGAAATAAACTAAAGGATTACAAGACCCAAGTCCTGACTCTATCATGCCAGTTGCAAGCAATGATCAGAGCATCAGAAGATTTTAACAAGACTATTATGTGAGGCTCTATCTGAAGATTTGTGTTCAGTTCAATTTCACAAATATTAAAATGCCTACTACATGTCAAATACTGTTCTAGGTGCTAGGAATACAAAGACAAAAAGGAAGCAATCTCTCCCTTGAAAGAGTGCATACCTAAATTAATGTGCTTATTCAGTGCAATACCAAACTATCAAAGAATTATTTCATTTCACCAGAAATAACAAAATTCACCTGGAAGAACAAAAGGTCAAAAATATAAAGGAAATCAATGAAAAAAAAATGTGAAGGAAGACAGCCTAGCCATACCTGATTTCAAACTATATTACAAAGCAGTAATCATCAAAACAATCTAGTACTGACTGAGAAATAGAGTAGTGGGTCAGAGTAGTAGTAGAATACGTTACGTGCATGGTACATGGTAATAAATGACTATAGTAGTCTAGTGTTTGATAAACCCAAAGATCCAAGCCTTTGAGATAAGAACTCACCATTTGACCAAAATTGCTGGGGATACTGAATAGCAATCTGGCAAAAACTAGGTATAGACCAACATTTCACACTGTATACCAGGATGAGGTCAAAGTGAGTACTTGGTTTAGACATAAAGGGTGATATAAGCAAATTAGGGGAGCATGGAAAATTTTACCTGTCAAATCTATAGAAAATGGAAGAATTTATGAATGAACAAGAGATACAGAAAATCATGGGAAGTAAAATGTATATTTTTGATTACATTAAAAAAATACTTCTACACAAACAAAATCAATGCAACCCACATTAGAGGGAAATCTGGAAATGGGGGAAATTTTATAGCAAATTTCTCTGATAAAGGCCTTATTTCTCTCTCTCTCTCTCTCTCTCTCTCTCTCTCTCTCTCTCTCTCTCTCTCTCTCTCTCTCTTTTGTTTGTTTTTGGAGGGCTATTGGGGTTAAGTAACTTGCCCAAGGTCACATGGCTAGGTTTTTGTTTGTGTGTGCGTTAAGTGTCTGAGGTTGGATCCGAACTCAGGGCCTCCTGACTCCAGGGCCAACACTCAACTCACTGCGCCACCTAGCCACCCCAGGCCTTATTTCTCAAATATGTAGGGAACTAAGTCAAATTTATAAAAATAAGACATTTCTCAAATGAAAAATAGTCAAAAGATGTGAACAAGCAGTTTTCAGAAGAAGAAATCAGTTATGTATAGTCATATGAAAAAATTATCTGAATCACTGTTGATTAGAGAAATGCAAATTTTAACAACTCTGAGGTCCACTTTACATCTATTAGATTGGCTTACATGACAGAAAAGGAAAACGACAAATGCTGGAGGAATGGTGAAAAATTGGGATGCTAATGCACTGTTGGTGGAATTGTGCTGTAAAATTGCATATTCTTTGACCCAGCAATATCATGATTAGATTTTTATTCCAAAGAAATCAAAGAAAAAGGAAAAGGGCCAATATGTACAGAAATACTTATAACAGCTCTTTTTGTGGTGGCAAAGAATTAGAAATCGAAGGGATGCCCATCAATTAGGGAATGGCTGAATAAGTTGTGGCTTATCATTGTGATGGTATACTATTGCTCTATAAGAAGTGATGAGCCATATAGTTTCATGAAAAATGGGGAAGAATTATGTGAACTGATGCAAAGTGAAGTGAATAGAACCAGGAGAACATTTTACATAGTGACAGAAATATTGTAATGTTATCAACTGTGAAAGATTTAGCTTCACTGATCTATAAAATGATTCAAGATAATTCCAAAGGACTCATGATAAAAAATGCCAAATATCTCCAGAGAGAGAAGTGATGGAGTCTGAGTATAGATTGAAGTATATTTTATATTTTATTTTCTTGCTTTTTTTGCAATGTGGCGAATATGGAACTGTGTTTTGCATGATTTCACTTGTATAATTGATATTGTATTGCTGCTTTTCCAATGGTTAGGGGACTGACTGGAGGGAGGGAGAGAATTTGGAACTCAAAACTGAAAAAGCACGAATACTAAAAATAAATAAATAATACTTATAAATAATACTTTTTTAAAATTAATTAAACAAATGCTTTATTAACTTCTGGTTTACATCATTCATTTCCACCAGATTATGAGTTACATTTTTCCCCCATTTTTTCCCCTACCCACCACCCCAGAATAGCAGTCCCACTAGATATCCCCTCATCCAATCTGCTCTCTCCCATATCTTCTCCCATACCCCCTTCGACTTTGCCATTAGGGCAAGGTGAATCTCTGAGCCCCACTGCCTGGACATCTTATGAAACATTTAATTTTAAAACTTTGATTTTCAGATCCATTCCCTTTCTCCCTTGTCACCCACTCCCTCTGAGAAGATAAGCAATTCAGTATGTGTTGTACATGTATATCTATGCAAAACATTACCATAGTAGATATATTGTAAAAGACTGCTTATATTTCCCTCCCACCTGTCTCACCACCCACCTGGTCCATTCCCTACTTTGATCCTGTCCCTCTTTGATAGTGGGTACTTCTAACCTCCCCTCTCCCCAGAATGCCCTCCCCTCCATCATCCCCCTCTCATCCCCCTTTCCCCTACTCAGGAGAGTGAGTGAGGGTAAGATATTCCATTTAGTATGTATGTGTTTCTCTCCTTGAGCCAACTTTAATGAGAATATGCTTTTGCCTTTTTGCCTTCCTGTTCTTCCCCTCCCCTGCAACTACTTCCCCTTGCCTCTTCTACATGAGATAGTTTACCCTACCCTGTCTCTCTCCATCTCCTCTTGCCACTTTCCTCTCTCACCTCTTGACTTCACCCCTTAAGAATCATCCCTTCCTTGGGGCGGCTAGGTAGTGCAGCTAGCAGAGAGCCAGCCCCGGAGCCAGAAGGACCCGAGCACGGATCCGGCCCCAGACACCCAACACACAAACAAAAACCCAGCCACATGAACCTGGGCAAGTCACCCATCCCCAATTGCCCTCCAAAAAAAATATATAATCATTCCTTCCCATCAAATTCAACCTGTGCCCTCTATCCATGTATACCTGTGAACATATGCCATGTACCCTTCTTCAATTATTTTCATAATGAGAAAGGTTTCATCAAATACAGTTATTGTTTTTCCATGTAGGAATGTAAATAGTCCAACTTTGATAAGTTCCTTTTGATTTCTTTTCCTTGATTACCTTCTCAAGCATCTCTTGCTTCTTGTGTCTGAATGTCAAATTTTCTATTCAACTCTGGTTTTTTCATCAAGAATGCCTGAAAGTCCTCTATTCCACTGAATGACCATATTTTCCCCTGAAACAAGATACTCAGTTTTGCTGGGTAGGTGACCCTTGGGTTCATTCCCAGCTCTTTTGCCCTCTGGAATATCATATTTCATGCCCTTCTATCCCTCAATGTAGAAGCTGCCAGGTCCTGTGCTATTTTGATTGTGTTTCCACAATATTGAAATTGTTTCTTCCTGGCTGCTTGTAGTATTTTCTCCTTGATCTGGGGATTCTGGAACCTGGCTATAATATTCCTGGGAGTTTTCTTTTTGGGATCTTTTTCAGGAGGTGATCAGTGGATTCTTTCAACCTCTATTTTGCCCTCTGGATCTAAAACATCAGGGCAATTTTCCTTGAGAATTTCTTGAAGGATGATTTCTAGGTTCTTTCTTTGATCATGGCTTTCAGGTAGTCCAATAATTTTTAAATTGTCTCTCCTGGATCTATTTTCCAGGTCAGTGGTTTTTCCCATGAGATATTTCACATTGCCTTCTATTCTTTCATTTGTTTGGATCTGTTTAATAGTATATTGATTTCTCATAAAGTCACTAGCTTCCATTTGCTCCAGTCTAACTCTGAAGGAATGAATCTCCTCAGTGAGCTTTTAAGATTCTTTTTCCATCTGGCAAATTCGACTTTTTAAGGCATTCTTCTCCTCATTGCCTTTCTGAGCTTCTTTTGCCATTTGAGTTAGTCTATTTTTTAAGGTGTTATTTTCCTCAGTCAGGCTGTAGACTGTCATTTCATACTTTTCTTGCATCTTTTTCATTTCTCTTCCCAAATTTTTCCCCACTTCTCTTATCTGCTTCTTAAGGTCCTCTATGGCCTGTAGCCAGCTTGTATTTTCATTTGGGGCTTTTGGGGCAGGAGTTCTGACCTCACAGTCCTCCTCCATGCTTTGAGCCTCTTTGCCCCTAAAATAGGAGTCCAATGTTGAACTTTTCTGTTTATTTTGTTTCATTTGCCTAGGCATATTGCCCCTTAATTACTTGATTTTTGGGCTTGTTGCCACAGTAGGGCTCTGCCACCAGACAGGGGAGCTTCCGCCCAAACGTGGGGTCTTCACAACTTCTGCCAGTTGGGTGGCCTCTGTAAAGCCTCCACCCACTCTGGCAAGTTGGATACCCACCCCAAACTTCCCCCCCCCACAGACCACAATCCAGATCCAGGCAGTTTAAAGCAAAAGCGATTAACTCCCAGACTGATTGCCGGATCTTCCTACAGTTTGCAGACCAGGAGCTAGAGCCACTACTGAAGCTGCAAAATGGCTTCTGTGCAGCTGTTTCTTCAGCAGCTTTTTGCCCCCAGGGGAGGAGGCCACATGTTCCCCAAATACTGGTCCCAGAGTCCATAGGGCACTAACCTCTCACTTTGATCTAGGCATATCTGTGCTGATAATTCTGGAATCGCCACAATTGCTGGTGTTCTGGGGTCCCTCCAGCCGGCTGAAGGCCCGGCCGCCCTGGGGCTAAAACCGAGGACCTGGGCTTGGCTCTGCGGGCTGCGCTGTAGGTTCCCAGCGCTGTGCTGCCTGCTCTCAGAGCGCTGCGCTGGCCGCTCCCTGCAGGGCTGCTGGGCTGTCCTCAGCAGGTGTTTAGCTTCTCTGTGCTGTTCTGTGGGTGCTGTGGCTCCAGAAGTTGTTCGGAGGTCCCTTTCCCATTGTTTGAAATTTGCGTGGGGCAAGAGCACATTGGAAATGCTGTTTCTACTCCGCCATCTTGGCTCCGCCCCAATACTTTTTCTTAAAGAAAGCTTATTTTCTACTATCAAATATATATAGTCAAACAAGTAAATACAAAGTATACACACACATCATAATGTAAAGTAATTTAGTATGTTGGGGAGAGTACTAAAAATTTTGGGGGCCCCATATATCCATTTTTATCTTATTAACTCTTGTCTATGTCCTCCTGTAATTCCTTCACAGGAGATCCAACTGATGCTGGGGAGGTTCTTCCGTTGTATACCATATAAGTACCAGTATAACATTGGGGGGTGGGTAGGTGGCACAGTGAATAGAGCACCAGCCCCCTGGAGTCAGGAGGACCTGAGTTCAAATCTGGCCTCAGACACTTAACACAAAAATTAGCCATGTGACCTTGGGCAAGTCACTTTACCCCAATTGCCTTACCTTCCCCCTCCAAAAAAAAAAAAAGTATAACATTTGGGATTTCATTTTCTCTTGCTAGAACCAGTCCATCTCCTTTGCAGGTCATATACTTTTTGGCAGTATATAATGTAAAGAGGAGTGTTCTAGAGTCAGAGGATCACTCAGTCTATCAGTGAGTATTGATTAAGCACCTACCATGTAATAGGTACTATGCTAGGTTCTGGGGATACAAGTATAAAGAATAAAGCAATCCCCACTATCAATAAGCTTGTATTTTGATGGAGGAGACAAAGAATTCATATAAAAATATATCTGAGTTCAAATCTTGTCTCTGATGCCCTCAACACCTTTGTTACCTTTTGTAAGCTACTACCCTAGTCATCAGTTTCCACACTTGTAAAATAAGGAAGTTTTACTTATATAGCTTTTGAGATCCCTTATGGATCGATATCTATGCTCCGTTGATGTTAGTTGGATTCATGCATTATAATATCTTGAAGTCATCTTGCATTCTATAAAATTATAATAGAAGCAATATATATATATATATATATATATATATATTTTTTTTTTTTTTTTGCCTTTTGGAGGGCAATTGGGGTTAAGTAACTTGCCCAAGGTCACATGGCTAGGTTTTTGTTTGTGCAATAAGTGTCTGAGGCCGGATCCGAACTCAGGTCCTTCTGACTCCAGGGCCGGCGCTCTACTCAGTGCACCACCTAGCCGCCCAAAGCAATATATTTTAAAAGAGTAAAGACTTAGTATTCTCTCTCTCTCTCTCTCACTCACTCACCTTTGGTTAACATGTTTTCTCATTCCCACTCAACTTGTTATTTTGATGTCCTGACTGAATACAGGGGGATTATATGGGCTAGACTGATTGATGATTCCTAGGGATATGATGGGCTAGGGATAGTGGAAACAGAGATAGCCTCTTCTTGCGGATGATGATGGTGTCTTTGATAATAGAGCACCTTATGGCTTTTTCAGTTTTTCTGGCAATGATCCATCGTTGAGAAAGTTTTCAAGTATGCTTGGTCAGACTCCTGTAACCTGGGTTATTCACAAATAAGAATGAAACCCTCATAGGGGAGGAAATTGTTAAATAAGTGGGGCTTTATACTATTTTTCTCTTTTGTTTTCCTTTATTCAAATCTTATACAAAATCACTAATATGGAAATACTTTATACGTGATTGCACACATATAATGTGCAATCTGATTGCTTACCATCTTAGAGAGAGGGCAGATGCAGGAGGGATAGAATATGGCACTTAAAACTGTAAAAGAAAAGTTTAAAATTGTTTTAATGTAATTGGGGAAAAATAAAATATTAAGTAAAAAAATAAGTGGAGCTTTGATCACTGAGGAATTGAAGTGGGGTCCAAAAAGGGCAATTTATGTTTTGATTTTAAAACTATAACTTAAATTAAGAGTACATCTGTAGAACAGTTTTATTTCTCTGCTATTAATGAGGAAGCTTGATTTAAATTTATGCATATTACTGATAGCTATTAGAATCATAGAATTTCTGGAATAGTGCCTCGAGTTTCAGGTGAAGGGAGCCTCAGCTGTCAATCTTTCCCGGCAGTCACCTCTGGGTCAATGATCACATTCATGTATGATGGTATGTTGGATTGGGTTGTCTCTTCACTGAAGGTCATTTTTCTACATTAGCTTCTAAAGTTGACATTTCTTTCTCTTGTGTTTCCCCCCTAAACAGGGAGAATCACGCATCCTTAGAGTGAAAGTTGTTTCTGGAATTGATCTTGCAAAGAAAGACATCTTTGGAGCAAGGTATGTGCCAGTTTTGATCATTCAAAAACAAACAGAAACCAAAGTCAAGAAAAGAGGCAAGGGGGTGGGGGAAGGCATAGTCTCCCTTGACTTTTAAAGTGGTAATGAAGAGTCCCCCGATTGCAGCTACAGCCTTTAGCAGTGTTTGGGGCTCTGGCTTTTTTTGGGGGGTAGGGGTGAATGCCAACAACAACATGATTATTGTATGTATTCTTTCTTATAAATGTAAGAATATTGCCATTATGAAAAAAGCATAATGTTTGATGTTAGAAGTATTGAAGTTAGTTGAAGAGTAAAATTTGTTTGGAAATTATTATTTTAGTTTAGTTTAGTTTATTTTGGTAGAAGTTTTCCTAAAAGAATGTTGAAGGAGTAGTAGGGAGTATAGCTTGTAATGCTCATTTGCTTCTTATTTAATAGATCTGCATAATTAGTGTGTATCTTTTTATCTAGGGGATTAGATGAACTAAACTAATGGTAGAAAAAGTTTGGATCTGATTTGTAGTAGGTTTCTAACCTTATTTCTTAGAACACAGAATTTTGCCTTTTTAAAAGCTTTGAAGGGGTCGGCTAGGTGGCACAATGAATAGAGCACTGGCCCTGAATTCAGCAGGACCTGAGTTCAAATTCGGCCTCAGACACTTAACATACTTACTAGTTGTGTGACCTTGGGTAAGTCACTTAACCCCAATTGCCTTGCTCCCTCCCCTCCAAAAAGGGGGGGAAAAAAGCTTTGAAGAAACCTTAGGGATGATCCATTTCAGAGAAGAATATTTTAGGTGAAGAGATGGAGAAGTTAATCTAATTTAACAAGCAAGATTATATTAACTTGCTCAAGGTATGGTAGAAGGCCTTGAATAGTCAGGAAAAGTTTTGATTTGACTTAATAGAGGAAATGGGGATCCATGAAAGCTCCTTGAATGAAAAGCCTTTGACATTGTGTTAAATGAAACATTGCCAGTTTAATATTTCTAAAATATTGACTTTATTACATCTTTCCTCTTTTACTCCTATCATTCTATAATTTCCAAATCTATACATTCACCCATGGTCTCCCTCTGCACTACAGGCCTGAAACTCTATTTATCATAACTACCGGACACCACACATCCCCTGCATCCTACGTACTGCTGCCAAAGTAATTTTCTTTAACTACAGATGTGACCATTTAACTCCCCTCCTCATTCAGCTCTCTATTGCACATGGGACCTGGCATCAGGAATGCCTGACTTCAAATCCTACCACAGACACTTACTAGTTGTATTTCTGGGCAAATTGTTTGTTTGTTTTTTTTTCCTTTTTGGAGGGCAGTTGGGGTCAAGTGACTTGCTCAAGGTCATGCTGCTAGGTTTGTGTGTATTAAGTGTCTGAGGTCGGATTTGAACTCAGGTTCTCCAGGTTCCAGGGCCGGTGCTCTATTTACTGTGCCAACTAGCTGCCCCTTTGGGCAAATTGTTTATGCTATGTTTGCCTCACATTCCTTATCTGTAAAATAGGGATAATAATAGCAATTACTACTCAGGGTTGTTGTGAGGCTCAAATGAGATAATACTTGTAAAGAATTTTGCAAACCTTAAAACATTATGCTAGCTATTTTCGTTTGGGGTTTTTGTTTTGTTTTGTTTTGTTTTTTTCTTTTTGGAGGGCAATTGGAGTTAAGTGACTTGCCCAAGGTCACACTGCTAGTAAGTGTGTCAAGTGTCTGAGCCCGAATTTGAACTCAGGGCCTCCTGACTCCAGGGCTGGTACTCTATTCACTGTACTACCTAGCCATCCTATGCTAGCTATTTTCTTCATCATCATAGATGAAATTTCCCTGTCTTTTAAAGTCCTTCATAACCTATTTACAATAGATCATTCCAACTTTATTTCATATTGCACCCCTTCTTGTACTCTTGACTGGACAGACAACTCTCTTTACTTCCTAACATAGCTACGTATAAATATGTATATGAATGTATGTCTTCAGTAGCCAGTGATATTGATTTATTTTTGCTTCTCAAAATGGCCTGAGTTACAGAATTCTAAAAAGCAAAACTATATCCTTGTAATATGATAAGGGGTCATGGAAACATTAGAGACCAAACATAAAAAAACATTGCACTAATTCAAGATTTGTTGACCCTGCCACACAACATGTCAATTAGTCTCTACCCACACACACAAAAAAAGAAACTGCAGGACTTGGCAAATAATTGGATAAAGAGAATGAGAGAAGAGGAATGACTAAAGGTGGCACATAGATTTTTACTGGGAGGTTGGTGATAACTTCCACAGTAATAGGAAAGTCAGCAAGAGGGGAGGATTTTGGGAGGAGCAATAATGAGTTCAGTTTTTTGTTTTGCTTTTTTTGGAGGGGGGATGGCAGGGCAATTGGGGTTAAGTGACTTGCCCAAGGTCACATGGCTAGTTTTGTGTTAAGTGTCTGGGGCCGGATTTGAACTCAGGTCCTCCTGACTCCAGGGCCAGTGCTCTATTCACTGCACCACCTAGCTGCCCCGTGAGTTCATTTCTTTGACATGTTGAGTTAAAAATATCTATGAGATGTCTGGTATGAAATGACCAAGAAGCAGTTGGAAGTGTGGGATTGGAGGTTTTGAGAGAGGCTAAAGCTGGACCAATAAACCTAAGAATCATCTGTATAATGATAACAGTTGAAACCGTTTGAGCCGATGGATTCAAGTGAAATAGTATAGAGGGAGAAGAGAAGGGGGAATAGTGTGTAATAATACTATAATAAAAGAGTATACTATTATCCAATTCACAGATGAAAAATATTAAATATTTCACAGCCAGTAAGAAATTCCTGGACCTGTGGTTTCCATGTTTTTCAGAAGAGGAAACGGGGGCTCATAAAGGCAAAGCATCATAGAAGAATTAAATGTCAGCATAGCCTAGTGCAGTGGTGGGGAACCCTGTGGCCTCAAGGCAACATGTGGCTCTCTAGGTCCTCAAGTGCAGTACTTTGACTGAATCCAAACTTCACAGAAAAAATCCCCTTAATAAAGGATTTGTTCTGTAAAACTTGGATTCTGTCAAAAGGCCACACGCAAGGGCCTACAAGGCCACTTGTGTTCTGCAAGTTCTCCACCCTTGATCTAGTGCAGCTTGTGTTTGTGTGAGAGATAAAAGCTTATCTCTATAAAAGCATTAAGTATAGATTATAAGAGCTTATAATAAATAACTAGAAGAGAACATTTGATCATAACTAGAAGATTGTTTTTCCCCCTTTGAAATCTATCCCTAACTGGGACAATAAATTATTTATAAATGGAAAGTACAATGTAAAGATATATGTTGGACTTTTTTCCTTGGTCAAAGCCATTTGGTTAGCATATGGTACTAATGGTTATAGGCTCAGTCCTAACTTGCATGGGCCACCAACTTTTGGGAAGCATCATGGTACAGTGGAAAATGTGATGAATTTGGAATGTGAAGACTTGACTGGGTTTGAATATCTTTGACTTAGAACCTATGTAATATTGGGCAAGAAACTTAATATCTCTTAGCTTTAGTTTCCTCATTTACAAAATGAAGAAATTGGAGTAGATAGATGACCTCTGAGATCCCTTTGCACTCTTAACCCAATATGATGATATGATTCTTCCTTTCTAAAAAGAAAATATTGGGATGAATTTATCTCAAAGATTGAACTTTCTGTAACTTCATGTTAAATTAATAGAGAAAAATATTTTTGTGAAAAAGCCTAAATGACTAAATTATATGTTATGTTTCTCCTACATTCTTGTTTGATTAAGCTTCACCCCTGATTCTATCCTACTAGGCATCATCATTCCACTGTTTGCAGCTACTCCAAATATAGGGATTGGGGAAGGGATGTCAGAGAAAGGAAGTTCTCTTCTATATCACTTTTTTTTTTAAAGCAATTGGGGTTAAGTAACTTGCTCAAGGTTACATGGCTAGTCATGATTTATGTGTGGGTGCTCATTTTCTGAGGCTGGTTTCGATCCCAGGTCATCCCAACTCCGAGGCCGGCGCTCTTACTCACTGTGCCACCTAGCCACCCCTTCTATATCACTTTCTTTTCGTTTTTTTGTTGTTCAGTCATTTCAGTCATGTCCAACCCTTCACGAGCCCATTTGGATTTTCTTGGCAAATATACTGGAGTAGTTTGCCATTTCCTTCTCCATTGGATATCATGGATCCATTTTTCTCATACTGATGCTGATTTTAGTGACTAAAACATCATCACACTTTTAAATAGAGAAAGTAGGCATGAATAATGGACATATTAAATTTGATTTTTATCTAAGGTTTCAAAGTTAAGCAAAAGTAAGACCTCATTAGATGAGAGATACTATTATTGTTTTCTGCACATCATGTTAGGAATTTATTCATGCATTATTTATGAAGCATCTATAAGAGCCACCCACTTACCCCCTTCTTCATGAAAAGATTATTACCTTGTTTCACTTCGAGGAGAAGATGGATGGCATTTCCCCCCTCCCTGTAAGTATACATCTCTGATTTTCTAATGGAAACCCCAAGTAAATTGGATTCATTTGGCACAAGTATATCATGTTGTTAACTATAATGCAACATTTTTTGGCAAGGGTCCAGACCTGTGATTCCATTAACTATGGAGAATTTTATATATAGAATCTCCCTCCATTGATGCTGATTGGCAACCCTAGCATATGGAGTGACACTCAGTGACTCTTCCAAGATCACAAAGCCAGTATGTTGAAGAGGCACAACTTGAACCCAGGTCTTTCTGATTGCAAGGCCATTTCTCTATCAATTACATTATGTCCTGTCTCAATGAAATATTATCTGTCCCATAAAATGAAGGATATAGAAAAATGGTTAAATTATCCTACATAGCCATAGAATGTGTCTGTGCATACACTATACCCAGTGACACACGTAGATTCATTCAGAGACATTCATATGCCTTTCTTCATGCCTGGCCCCATCTTCTTTTGTTTTGATTCAAATTAAGAATCATTGGAACCTTTGGCAGAAGAGTAGGAACAAGGCAGGTAAGTAGGAATTGGGACACAAATGCACTATTGGTGGAGTTTTGAACTGATCCAACCACTCTGGAGAATAATTTGGAATTATGCCTAAAGGGCAATCAAACTGTGCATACCTTTTGATTCAGCCCTACCATGACTAGGTCTGTATCCCAAAGAGATCATAAAAAAGAGAAAGGGACGTACCTCTACAAAAATACTTATAGCAGCTCTTTTTTGTGGTGACAAAGAATTAGAAATTGAGGGGATAACCAATGGCTGGACAAATTGTGGTATATGAAATGCAATGGAATACTATTGTGCTATAAGGCAGGGAGGAAGAGCACAGAAAAATTCAAAATCAGGACCATGGTATCTTGTGGAAGTTAGCTTTGGGACTTGGCCTATGGTAAGTGGAGAAAGCCTCAGTGCTTTGATGATAATCCTGTTATAGACAATTTGATACCAAGTTTCTATATTATATGTGGATAGATGGTCTTAAAGTCTTAAGTCTGGGTGTTGGATCATAGGAAGAGGGATGGGAAGCTGGGAGTGGGACAGAAAAGTACGTAATAGACATGGGAGGGACTGGACCCAGGGTGTGTTGTGAAATGGCACCATAAAACAGCCAGGTAGGCTGGCAGTGAGTTTATAGGTCCTCAAGGGGATAAAGTTAATACCTTTGACTTGCCCATCAGAAGTCATGTGAGTAATTAAAATAATAAGACATTGGTAACAAAAGAGACCTTGAAAGTAAGCCACAAGCGACTAAGAGATTAGTCTGTTGTAGGAAAAAACAAAACAATGATGAGGGGCTCCAAGGGCCCCTTCTTATGTCTGACTGGTAGAAAAGGATGGCCAACTCAGGTAATGGTGTTTTTTCGCTTAGGTGAATCAATTAGGAATTTAACTGAATTTTCCCCTTCAATATTGAGGGATCATGGTGAAGATTCCCACACTATCCAAATAATTGCCCAATTTGGTCTCTTCTTGACCTTTTCTGGAGATTTTCACCTTTTAAGTGGAGGGAATATTTTATTATCAAATTTGGGGCAAAGAAAGGTAGATAATGAGATGAAAGAATGAAATGATTGTAGATACCTCTTTGAAAGTTTCGTTTTTTTAGTACTTAGAATCATAGTACATAGGCTCATAGAATCATAACTTTAGAGCTGGAAAGGCCTTAGAGTCTGACACCTCATTTTACAGATGATAATACTGAAGCCTTAAGAGGTTAGGTGACATGACTAAGGTCACAAAGCTAGTGAGTACCTGAGAATATTTTTGTCTTTTTGTTTAGACCTGGTTAACAACCTTCTTTGTTTTCAGTATAAGATGTTGCTATTCAAAACTTGGAGGAAAGTGTATACAAAATGCTAATGTTATTTCAAAAGTGAGTTTGCCCAGTGGGATAGTTTTGAGGTTTTAGAAACTGCTTTACCCCAAAGAATTTGGGGGTCTGTGTTTTAATTTTTTCATGTGATTCTACTTCCTATGTGACCTTGGACAAATCATTTAACTTCCCTGATACTCAGTTTCCTTATATGTAACATGAAAGGGTTGGATCAGACAATTTTTTCCAATTCTGCCTATGATCCTGTTAGACCAGATGAAGAAGAAAGAGGCTTAATTCTTAACTTTACACATTTCCTCTAAAAATACCTTGAATGATATTACATTTTCCCTAAGGTACTTAGGTGATTTTCTCATTTATAGCATCATAGGACTTAAAGCTGGAAGGATCCAATGGAGATCATTTGGCCCCAAGGACCCACTTATTTATACAGCTAGATTTTAAGGTATTGACATACCTAAGTTAAAGAAGCCTGTTAGGAGTAGAGATTGAATTCAGTTTGTGTCTCTTGATTCATTGTACATTTTACTAAACTCAAACCTTAGGTAGTTTCTGTATGTATACATTCTCTCTCCCTAGACAGGTTGTAGATTCTTGGGTGACAGAAAATGTGTCTTCTATTTAAAATGTTTTTTTTTACCTTTCCACTACTGTCCCTCCTATTCCTACATCAACAGTATAATGTAATGTACTAATGCTCACTCATCTAGAGATTGATTTTTCATTAGCCTCAGCCATATGAAAGTAAGCAAGTAGCTGAGTTGTTTTGGTGAAGTTACAGCTGTTGTGGAATCTTCATCTCATTTGGAAGATGAGAGGATAGCCCTGTATAATTTCTTAGCTCCTTCAAGCTTTTAGACCTAAGAAAGACCTCTGAGTAAGCAAAAATAAATTGTGACATCCAGAACCCATGCACTCAGCTAATAAGTGAACTACTTAGAGCCTATTTTCTCTTATTTTAGATATAGTTGTAATAATAATAATATAGTTGTAATAAATATGATCTCCTAACCCATAGCAGAATAGAAGCTATTGTTCCCACTGAAAAATCTGTACACAAAGTTATATAAAAGACATTGATCTATCTAGGAGAAACCACATTTTTTCCCCTTAAAACAAGCAAATAATACACTCAATCCTTAGGGCAACAACACACATTAGAGAGAACCATCCATTTTGGAAAACAGTTTGGAAGTATGGCTAGCAAATTACCAAAATGTGCAGATCTTTTAAAACAGCCATACTACTATGAAGTTTATAGCCCAAAGAAATCAAAGAAAGAGGAAAAGGTTCTATATGTACAAAAATATTTATAACAGTTCTTTTTGTGGAGGCATCTAAGGGGTGTAACACATAAAGCACTGGGTTTGGAGTCAGGAAGACCTGTGTTCAAATCCTGCTGCAATCACTTACTAGCTGTTTGCCTCTCAGCAAGTCAATTAACCTCTCTCAGCCTTAGTTTTTATCATCTGTAAAAAAGGAAATATGTCCCAGAGTTGATCAAATGAAATAATTTGTGTAGAATGCTTTGCAAACCTTAAAGCACTCTGAAAATTGTAACTATCATTTTATTTCTTGATAGGCTCAAATTGGATGCTAGCAGGGTCTCTTCTTAAATAATGGCTAAACAAATTGTGGTATATGAATGAAATGGAATGTTATTGTGCCAAAAGAAATAATGAAATGGACAATTTCAGAAGGACCTGGGTTGACTTCTTAAATTGTTCCCTGTAAAGTGAGAAGAACTAGGATAACAATTTATAGGAGAACATTATAAATAACCAATTTTGAAAGACTTTAGCACTCTGATAAACCATGATAAACAATGATAAGCCATGAGTTCAAAAGAATGAAAATGAAACACCCCATTCACCTCCTGGCAGAGAAAGAGAAATAATGGATCTCTACATTGAGACGTACATTTTCAGATGTGACTGATGTGGAAATTTATTTTGGTGGACTAAGTAGTTTAAAATGTTCTCAGTAGAAGATAGGGACAGTGGGACCAACTTTTAAAGATACTTGTTCCTTGAAAAACAAATTATAGAGAACACCCTCCCACACTTCCAAGAGTAGATATTTTGATTGACAAGTGTGGAAAAAAAATTGTCTTTTCAGGGCAGATGAGGGGACTAAGAAAAATGGGTTGCTTTTACTTGCTTCTCCTCTCTTCTGTTATTCTGTTTAATAAACCACAAAGCTCAGAGATGCCACCATCACTTGAGATTTGTCCCCTGTTTTCCAAACCTTTGGGATGCAGGAGAGGAAATAAAAAGTTTAGCAGTGAGGTCCATATCTCTGAGAGGCAAAGAGCAGGTGATGATGCAGGAGTCAGTGGGAGTAACAAAAGCAAGACTTACTTTACCTTGCTTTATACCAGCAGGGATTTCCATCACGGACAGATTTGGAACTAGTACTTACTTGTCTAGGGCAAGAAATAAGGCAGATTCATTTGGGAAATGCTGGGGAAAGGTAGAGGGTACCTCAGGGCAGGAGGTTTTGTGGGAGGAGAAACCCTGCTAGGGACACTGGCAGCAGCTGTTTGGGAGGCTAATAGAGGGAGAAGGAGCATACTCATTTAGAAGATTCCTATTTTAACTGCTGTTAAACTGGGTAAGAGGTGATGCTTTGGATAGAGTACTGGGCCTGGAATCAGGTAGAACTCATCTTCCTGAGTTCAAATCTGGCTTCAGATACTTCCTAAATGTGTGACCCTTGATAAGTCACTTAACTCTATTTGTCTCGGTTTCCGTGTCTCATTTCCTCCTGTTTCCGTGTCTCGGTTAAATGAGAAAGAAATGGCAAACCACTCCAGTGTCTTTGCCAAGAAAAACCCTAATGGGGTTACACGACTGAACAAGAGCAAAAACCAAATGCCAAGCTTAGTTGTTGGGTTTTTTTCCCTCCCATTCAATAGTATCCTCTAAATTTTGATGCCCTGTGGGCAAAGCCCTAGATAGAGTTCTGGGCTCGGGTATCTTCCAGCCTTTGTGCTTGTCCTCTATAGGGAAGCAATTGTTACCACTTTTGCTGCTGGTGGGGAGGCTCAAGTTCTATCTATAACAATAAGAACTTGATTATAGGCTGCCTTCAGGTTTGATGTAAGTCAGATATTTGGGGAAAGCATGGTCTGTATTTGGATTGATATAATACAAGGAAGTTGTTTCTAGATGCCTGCACACTGCCAACAGCTCAGACTGAAGATGATAGTTGACTGCCTGATGGGAGATGGATGGATGGGGAAATAGAATAAAAAGGCAGAAAAAGAACTTGGAAAGCTTGGCAGGCTGGAGTCATGTAGCATAAGATGTTACTGTACTATGCATAACACAGAATATAGCAAATATTATAGTGCAGGGCAAACCCCTTCCTTTAGTGGTTCCTTGAGGTTTCAGTGTACTATAGTACTAGACAATAATAACTGGTCTCCTTCCAGTCTACTTTGTCCTGCCATGACTTTAACATTTTCTTTCCTCTTTCCTTTCCTTGCTTGGCACTTCTTGCTATTTTCCCCTCCCTTTCATACACAATCAGTCTCTTCCCCTCTCCCCTTTTCGGCTTCTCTCTTTGTTACCTTTATGTGTCTGTTTTTGGTTCATTCATTAAAAAAAAAAAAAAAAACTGCTCTCATGAACCAGGAGGACTTTGTATACAATTACAGACACATCAGTCTGTGACAACTAAGTCTCCTCTCAGCAATGCAAGGTTATAAGACAAATCCAAAGGACTCATGATGGAAAGGGCTATCCACATCCAGAGAATGAACTACAGAGTCTGAATGCAGATTGAAGCAAACTACTTGCTCTCTTTTGTGTTTTATTTTGTTTCATTCCTTCTTTCTCACTGTTTACTCCATTGGTTATAATCCTTCTTTACAATTTGACTAATCTTTAATGTGAAGGTATTTGTAGAACCCATATCAGATTGCATGCTGCCATGAGGGTTGGGGGAAGGAGAAGAAAATTTGGAACTCAAGGGATTGTGGAACTGAATTTTGTAAACTAAAAGTAAAATAAATAATTAAAAAAAAAAACTGCTCACACCTTTTGTTTTTAACATGTTCACCTCTAGGTAGATTTTCTTCCACTATCCCCATAGAATTTCCCCTCCTCAAGATAAAAAGCAATGAGCAGCTGTACAGCATTCTGTATCTGTAGCCTACCACTGAGGAAGTATGTTTCAGCATCATGTTTTTGTGGTGGTGTTTTCCCTCTCCCCACCCCCAACCTATTTTATGTTTCTCTGCCTCTCTGCATTTTCCCCTTTTGTCTCTCATAGCTGGTTTTCTAAGAGCTATAATGGAGAAATGTGTTTTTTAAAGTCTCTCTTTTTAAAAAAATTGGATTTGTGACTTCATCTCTTTGGGGAATTCCAGAGGAGAGAAAAGGTGGGAATAGGGAAGAACAGGAAGCATCAATTTTAAGTGCTAGGTGCCTTTACCAATTAGAAGTAACCCTGTGTCCTTCAGGAGCCTAGAAATCATAGCCCAAGATTCACACATCCTTAGTAGCAGAGCTATGAAATGACTTGAATCATATTGTGCAAGATAGAAACTAGGTCCAAAACTATCAGAATAATGGTGCTATTATTGTGGAAGATGAAATTCAGGTCTTTATGAAAGTGAGATTGTCAAAAAAATGAATTAGTCTAGAGCCCTTTAAAAAAAAACTTTCCTTATGACAGTGCTATTGTTTTGCATTTTCTCGATAGGCTGCATTTTTAACCTTTTAGTAAATGAAAGTCCATAGATTTAAAGATCTATGGCAGACAACTTATCCATATTCTTTTCTGAGAGCTGGGGGCCAATATGGGAGTATAGGATTGAGGGGGAGTGGGCTTTTAAAACACATGCATTTCTTAACCTATATTCCTTGGTGAATAACATCTGGAGAATGACCCATGAAAAAAAGAGAAGTTTAAAGTCAGGACTACCATTTGTGTTTGACCTTGAGCAGTCAGCCATTGAGGTCTGATTCCACAGAGTTGTAACAGTTAGGCATACCCCTCTGGGTCCTGTGGCTTCTTTGGTGTTCCCTCCTTTTTTGATTTGTTCAGTGCTATGCATTTAAAAAGACACCCTTGTAATGTCATTCATAAGATACTAGCTTCTAAAGCAGCAAGTTGAATACAATTGACAAAACATTGTTGTCTTGTAGGAAAATAATTATTCCTGCTACATTGTGTGGAAGGGATTATTAACTTCTATAAATAATTTTAAACTTGTATCAAAAGAGGAAACACTTATAATTTAAGATACTGTTGTGTATTCCACTTAAAAACATGGTGATTTGTTTTTCTTAAATCTTCCTCTCCCTTTAAATTTATTGCTTTATGGCCAGAAATGTTTTTGTAATAAAGGAATATGTGTTTTAAACACTCATTAAAGCTGCAGAAAGAATTCACACTCGTATTGTGTAACATCAGCACTAGGGATATAAAACACACCTAACCCATAAATGATGACGCTAACATTTTCCTTTTAGCATATGGAGGACGTCAGAATGGGTAATAAACGTGCCTCAAAGGTTGTTTGCATTTTCTTTTGGTGACATAGGTTAATTTACTTCCTCTATAAAGAAGTCATGATTTTTTAAAATCCCAATTTGTATTCTTATTCTGTAGGACTCATATTCATTAGCAGAAAGCTACAGAAAATGTTGAATTGAATATTCAATTTTTTCCTAGTCTGAACTAATAATTAGAGGTTACATTTTGATTCATGTGTTGCTACTTTGGCTGGCCCTCAGTTTTACTGTTGCTTACTCTGTCTGTATTTCAGTATATAAATCTTTCAAAATGTATATGATTTCATCATTATAGGTAGCATATTTCCTTGGAAGGTGGGTATTGCAGATTTTGCTGATCCATGGGGTCAAGTAGGATCTGCCCTCAGACAGTCTTCTGGTGATTAGGCAGGTCTGAGGATAGTATCCCTTCACTGGGCCTGTATTTGAAGGCTTTCCAGCTTAGTACTATCTGCCAGAGATTTTACTTGTGGGCAGTCTTAGAGAATCCAGAATCATTTCCAAGGCAGTGATGAATAATCTCAGAAGAAGAATTTTTTTTGTCTTTCTCAAATAGTTTGTTTACTTTTCGTTTACAAGATTCAGTTCCATAATCCCTTGATTTTCAAATTTTCTCCCCTTCCCTATCCTCCCCCAGTGAGCCCCCCCCCCCATGCAATCAAGTGTAGGATCTGCAAATACTTTCTTTTTTTCTTTTTGCTTTTTCCTGAGGGCAATTGGGGCTAAGTGACTTGCCTAAGGTCACAGGGCTATTTTTTTGTGTTAAGTATCTGAGGCCGGATTTGAACTCAGGTCCTCCTGACTCCAGGGCTGATGCTCTATTCACTGTACCACATAGCGGCCCCTGCAAATATTTTCACATTAGACGTTAGTCTGGTTGTAAAAAAGGATTATAACTGATGGAATGTGAACAGTGGGAAAGAGGAAACAAAACCAAACAAGAAAATGAGGGCAGGTAGTTTGCTTCAATCTGCATTCAAACTCTGTAGTTTTTTCTCTGAATAGAAGACTTTAATGGAGAGATTGGTTCATGGCTTATGAAATGTTCAAAATCCATTTTGTTATTTGAAAAAAAAAATAGATATCTTGCTTTGAGGAGGATATTAGTATGGTATGGACTCAGCATTTCTTAAAAACTGTGGGTTGTGATCCCATAAAAATTTGGCAACAGTGAAAGTTTTCTGAACTTGCAATGACCAAAAATTAATTTAAAATCAAATGTGTAATGAACCCGAGGTGTTTCTGGCAGGGCTTGTCCATGTTGCATCTCACAAATTGTAGCCTTGGTTCTGAACACAAAGCATGTGTACTCTGTACTGTGCATGCCCTCAGGCCATGCAGTGCTAACTATGAAAAGCAATAAGGGGTCATGGGGGAAAAAGTTTTAAGAAACCCTGGAGAGGAAAGGATACAGACTCCTAGAGTCAGGGGACCTGGGTTCAGATCTAACTTCTGAACCTTACTCCTTGTATGACTTTTGGTAAATCATTTAATCTTACTAGATCTTTCCAGTCTTATTATATTATAATGCCTCTCCTTCCCCTACTGGACCCCCATGATCCAGTGACTCTGATCTCTGCATAAGATACTTCATCTTCTGACTCCAAGCATTTTTCCTTTGTGGCCCACCCATTCCTGAAATGTTCTCCCTCCTCATCTCTGATTCCTGGTTTCCTTCAAATCCCAGCTAAAATTTCAGCCTTCCACAGGAAGGCTTTCCTCATCCCCCTTAATGCCAGCACCTTCCCTCTGTTAATCATTTCTAATTTATACTGTTTATTATTTATAGCTTATTTGTACATAACTTGTTGGCATGTGGCCTCTGTGTGTAAACTTTTTGAGAGCAGAGACTTTCTTTTTATTCTAAGTGATTAGCACGAGGTAGGTACTTAAATAAATGTTTATTTGTGAAAGAGGAAGTTGTATTAGATGACTTCTGAAGTCTTTTTCAGATACAGAGTTAGGATCTTTTGATCCTCAGATACTATCCTGTAAAAGTTTGCTTGCTATTGTTCATTTGTTAGAAGAAACCTGGAGCAGTGAATTGGACTCAAGTAAATTTAGAACACGGATAATATTATTAAAAATTGCCCAGAGCATATGGTCAATTAAGAGTTTTATCTCCCCAAATGTTTATTAAGTTGCTCTGATGTTACCTTATTTTCCTTTGTCTTACTTTATGTATATGGCTATAAATTTTGTGAAACCATATTCTTAGAAGTCAGGTAAGGGGATGGCTAGGTGGTGCAGTGAATAGAGCACTGGCCCCAGAGTCAGGAGGACCTGAGTTCAAATTTGACCTCAGACACTTAACACTTACTAGCCCTGTGACCTTGGGCAAGTCACTTAACCCCAATCGCCCTGCCCTCCCCACTCCAAAAAGAAAAAAAAAAGAAGTGAGGTAAGAAGAGAGGAAGGGGGCCAGATAATTACTTTGGGTCTTCAGATTCTCCAGCACCCCGCCCACTCGTCCTACTTTGAGTCTTCAGATAGTAATAATCTTATCTTCCCTTCATGCAAATCACCAGTGAGCCATTAAAAAAAAGCCTTACTCTTCATATCACTACCACCTTGATAAAGTTCTTTAGAGGGGAAAAAATATATAGTGCCCTTTGACTCTGTAAAATAACTGATTTTTCATTGTGCTATGTATCAGGGAGTTGGAGCTCCCTCTGGTGGCCACATTATCAGGTGCATTTTCATTTATTGGTGCTCATCTGATAACTAGGTAATAACTAATTTTAGTCATTTTTAAATTCAGATATTTATTTTGGGAGGGATTTTGGTTTATATTGTTGTGTGGTTTTATTTATCCACAGGAAAGAACAATTCATTCTATATGAGTGCTAATGCATTTTTGTTGGTGAAGATGATAATCTTTATTTGTTGTTGTTCAGTCCTGTTCAACTCTTAGTGACCTCATAGACCATATTGTCCTTGGGGTTTTCTTGGCAAAGATACTGAACTGGTTTTCCATTTCCTTCTTCATTGGATTAAGGCAAACAGATGTTATGTGACATGCATAAGGTCACATAGCTAGTAACTAAACAAAGGCAGGATTTAAACTCACTTCTTCCTGACCCCAGGCCCAGTGCCCTGTCCACTGAGCCAGCTACCTCCTGCTACTCTTTACAAGTTGCTACTACCACCACCCACAGAAACCTTTTCAATAGCAAAAACCTCAAAGCATAATGAAATCTTGATTTGGTATTGGGTGAAGATGAAATTCCTCATTAGAATTATACCAATTTTCAGCTAGATCGATGATCCAGAAAGATCTTGATTTATAGAATGATGGGCCAAATTTATTAAGATGAAGTTTATGAAAATTTTAAAACCTATGCTTGGGTTCAAAAAACCAACTTAAATAGATTGTGGAGGAGATTTAGGTTTTGTTACAAAGATAAAAACAGTATGAGTAAACAATGTGATGTGTCCACCAAGGAAGCTAACGCCATCCTAGGTTATGTGAAAAACAAAATGTCATTGAGAACAAGATAGATAATGCTTCTGCTATATTCTGTTCTGGTCAGGTCATATATGGAGTACTTCACCATTTTAGAAAATCACAGGCAAGCTGGAGTATGTTCAGAGGCTTAAGAAAGTGATGGTGACAATGTTGGTAATTCAGGGTAAACTGATAAGTGTGTACATTTTTTTCAGAGATCTACTTGTTAAACATATACCAACATATCCCTGTGTATATATTTATATCCTTGCATACATATAGGGCTTTCAGGATGATAGCAATTAAAGCAATAGAAATTGCAGTTAACTCTTTCTATGCAAATGGAGGGGAAGTTGGGCAGGAATGATTCAGTAATCGTGTTTTGTTTTTGGAATGTGGTTCATATGCTTATCTGTGAATATGGAGGTTTCAGATATTCTGGAAATCCTTAACATTTCAAACAAAATAAGTCATAATGCATCTTCTATAAGTAAGGAGGCACTGGAGAAGATCACAAGTTTCTATGTCCATTTCAAATTCCATCCTGTAATTAATCCCTTGCTGGAAATGGATAATATCTTCTCTCAAGTTGATAATAAGCACTAATATATGCTGACCCACCCCTTCTAAGTGTGCTATCTCTTTGGCACAAATTGTAGAGTTAGGTAAGGCATAATTATTGTTGTTGCTATTAGCTTAAATTTGTATGGTTTTTTAGAGTCACAGTGTTTTAGAGCCATGCCATTTGGTTCTTACAACTGTCCTTGGAGGTATAAAGTTATTTTTTTTATTTCCATTTTATAGATGGGAAAACTGAGCCACAGAATGGCTAAGTAAATTACTTAGGGTAGTACAAGTGTTTTATGCAAGAACTTGAGTTTTTGAACCTGGTTCTTTTGAACCTTAAGTTCCCTATACTGATTTCCTGTTCAGGTGATGATGTTATCTATCAGTCAGTCAGCCTTTATTAAACCCCTTTTGTATGCCAGGTATTCTGCTAGTCATGCAAGATACAAGGGGAAAAAAATGAAATAGTCCCTTTCCTCAAGTTGCTTCTATATTTACAAATATATGTAAATGAAAAGTAATCTGAGGGGTGGAGGGAAGATAATAGTAGCCAGGGACATCAAGAAAGGTCACAGTGGGAGGTGGTTCCTGAGCTGAACTATAAAGGAAGTGAAAGATTCTAAGAGGTGAAGGTGAGGAAGCATTTTAAGTTTGGGGGACAGCCCTTTCAAAGGAACAGAGATGGGAGATACAACTTTGTACATTGAGAAACAGGCAACTTTAGAAGACTTTGAAAACCCTCTTAAAGTAAGAAATATTTAAGTAGGGAGTTAAGACTTCATAGCCTAGCAATTGTGAGGAAAAGAACCAGGAAGCAGGGTAGTTAATAAATCTGATGACTTTTAAGTAAGGTAGATAGTCATGAAACATTTTGTAATTTTCTTTCTTCCTCAAGTACTAACTATAATCCTATCTTTTATGGGGAGCCTTTTCCAACCCCTCTTAATTCTAATGCCTTCCTTCTGTAGATTACAAGCATACCTCCTTTTATGTTGCCTCCCTTTTTTGCCCTTTGCCCTTTGTTTTTAAACAAATTGAAGATTAGTGGCAATCCTTCATTGATCAAGTCTACCAGCACCATTTTTCTAATAGCATGTACTTACATTTTGGTGATTCTCAGAATATTTCAAATGTTTTCATTATTATCACATTTGTCATGATTATTTCTGATCTGTGAACATCACTATTTGTTTTGGGACAACACAAACTGTGCCCATGTAAGGCAGGAACTTAATCTATAAATGTTTTCCTGCTCCTCAGATCTCTCCCCGTTTTTGGGCCTCCCTATTGCATGAAACAAAACAATACTGAATTAGACCAGTTGGTAACTTTACTATGGTCTCTAAGTATTCAAATAAAAGTTAATCAATTGATAGGGCAGGCTTCATTGTTGCCTTATTCTAAGAATAAGCCATTCCAACCTTCTGTAGCCACCACCCTGATCAGTCAGCAGCCACCAACATCTTTGCAGGACCCTCCACCAGTATAAGATAATGACTTGCTGAAGGTTCACATGATGTTTAGTGTTTTTTTTTTATCAATAAAGTGTTTTTAAATTGAGATAGGTACATTGTTTTTTTGGACATAATGCTATTGTACACTTAATAGACTACAGTATAGTGTAAACATAACTTTTAGATGCACCGGGAAATTTTTAAAAATCATGAGATTTGTTTTATTTTTATGTTGGATTTATTTCAGACAACTGGAACTGAATCTGCAATACCTCCAAGGTATGCCTATATTTCCTGTTTAGCCTGTTAATAGGGCACCTAGGTGATACAGTGGATAGAATGCTAGGCCTATAGTCAGGAAGACCAGAGTTCAAATTTGACCTCAGACATTTACTAGCTGTGTAGCCCCGAGCAAGGTTGTTTAACTCTGTTTGCCTCAGTTTCCTTATGTATTAAATGAGCTGGAGAAAGAAATGGCAAACCACTCTAGTACCTTTGCCAAAAAAAAAAAAAGTAAACAAAAAAACCCTAAATAAGGTTACAAAGAGTTGAATATGACTGAAATGATTGAACAGCAATGTCCTGTATATAGCTTTCTTTGTATTTGCTTGCATGTTGTCTCCTTCCTTAGATTATAAACTCCTCAAATCCAGGGACTATCATGCCTCTTTTTGTATCCACTGGGTTTAGCATAGTACCTGGCTAAATATAGCAATTGATTTAATAATTAATGTAGCAATTGATTTAATTTAATTAATTTAATTGATTAACATTCATTCTTCCCATCCCACCCCTTGTTAGAACAGTGTTAGGAAAGAAGGGCTTCTTTTTTTTGTAGACTCATGAAGTTACTTTTGAAGTGGGGATTAAGGAGGAGGAGAGAGATTGTAATGGCATATAAAAGCAGAAGTGTTTCTTAGAATCACAGAAAACATAGACAATTCAAGTAGGAATGTACCATAGATAGCATGTAATCTAACTTAAAAGTATATACTTGTTTCTTTCTTACCTCTTCCAAGTCATTTTATTTGTGAAAGAATGATCTTATCTAATAAGCATCTATACTGCATCTTAATAATAATATTAGCTAGTATTTATATAGTGCTTTAAGGTTTGCAAAGAGTTAAACAAATATCTCATTTTATGTCTAAAGCAACCTGGGAGTGGTTATATTGTTACTCTCACTTAGCAGATGAGGTAAAACATTCAGATAGGTTAAGTGACTTGCCCAAGGTCACACAACTAAGTAAGTGTCCTATGTTCTATCCACCTAGCTGCCTAACTTGCATATTATTCAAGCTACAAAACCCAAAATCTTAACTTAAAATATGTTCAGGACATGTCCTGGGCATTCTTCTTTTCTCTCTCTCTCTCTCTCAGTTGTTTCGATGACCTCATCAGCGTGCATGAGTTTAGTCTCTGTGCAGGTGACTCCCAGACCTATATACCCAGCCCTAGCCTCTTTCCTAGCCCTTCATTATAGGATCATAGATACAGAGTTCTAAGGAGGGGACCCTGGATATCATCTAGTTGAGTGCCTCATAGTACAGGTGAAGAGGATAGGAAACTTACCCAAATTCACATAGCTAGTGTGATGTAGGATTTGAACCTATCTCCCTTAACTTTGAAGCTATGACTTTTTTCCACTGTACGTACTTGTTTCTCAGTTAACCAGTTTCTTGATAGACATTTTGAACTGGTGGGTCAAGTGGATAGACCACTGAATCTTGGAGTCAGGAAGACCTGAGCTCAAATCCAGCCTCAGATATTCACCAGCTGTGTGATCTTGGACAAGTCACTTCCCTTCTATTTGCCTCAGTTTCTCAATGGTAAAATGGGGATAATATTAATACCCACCTCCCTGAATTGTTGTGAGGATCAAATGAGATAACATTTGTAACGGGTTTAAAAGCACAGTGGCTGGCACATAGTAGATACTATAAAAATACTAGTGATGATGATGATAATGTCATCCTATAGGCGATTCAACCGTAATATGTCTAAAATAAGACTTATTATTTTTTCCCAAACCTGGCTATCTTTCACACATCCCTGTCTCAGTCAAGAGCACCACCATCATTCTAGTCACCCATGTCCATGACCTTGGCATCGTCCTCAACTGCTCACCAGCTCAACTGGTCTTCCTCTTCCAGCAATCCATTTCCCAACTCTGTGCCTTTCCAATGCTGAGAATACACTCTCCTCACCTCTGCCTTTTTGAATCCCAAGTTTCCTTAAAGACTTAGCTAGCTCAATCACTGTTTACATGAAGCCTTTCCTCATCACCTAATAATAATAATTTAATAATAATAATAATTATTATTACCTAATAAACATAATCCCAGTTTATATCTTCCCCAAATAACCTCATGCATCTATATTGTACATCCCTGTATATGTCCACATTTTCCCTCCTCTCATTAATGTGTAAGTTCCTGGTGGGAAGAGCCTATTTATTCTTTGTTTTAGAATTCTCAGTCTAGCACAGTGCCTGAAGCACCTTAGGTGAGGTAACTAATGCTTGATTGATTGATTGATTGATTGAATCAGGAAATTGTGCAGCCAGAGTCAAGTTTTTCCTCTTTCTTCTCTTTGCCACAACTTTTTCACCATTAACTGACTTTTTTTTATTTTGATGAGCACTCCTGGTGAGAGGATCTGGCCCACCCCTGGTCTCTGGTCTTTCAGTTTTGGATAGTGTTGTTGTTTGTTCTTTTTTCTTGAAGAGGATCACGACATCAGGAAGGTGATGCCATGACTTGCAAATGAATTGGATTTAAGTGAGGGGCCTTATTCTTTCCTGCAGAGCCATCTGGGTCCATTGGCAAGATAGGATCAGGATGACTGGGGATGGCCCCCAATGTAGTGGGAGACCTTGACCTTTTTAAATTAAGGTCTTTCCCAGGTTTCAGTTTGGCTGAGGCAGGGCCCATTCAGTGATTAAGGCTAGGTAAAAAAAATGAGGCAAAGAATAGCCTCTCTTATCTAGTTTAAAAAAAATCAATCTGGGAGGGAAAGAACCTCCTAAGGGTTTCTAGCCAAAATAGAAACAATTACTATTTATGCTCACTCTGAGACCTCAAAGCCCAAACTTGGGACCAAGTGGGACTTGGGTTGGGACCTTATTGAGGTGGTGGGCTGGTCAAATGGAAAGAGCCATCAACTGAGAGAGAGAATCTATGGACAACCTTACCCTGATATCCTTGTGGTGTCAGGTGAAAGCAAAGAAAATCCCCAGCATGAGCTCCCATTGGCAAACTCAACCTAAGCAAGTACTTAGGCAAAGTTTGCACAGACTTGATAAGCTTGGATAGGTTGCTGATTTGTCCCAGAGGGAATATTTACATTGATGAAATCATAGATCCATTTGAGTGTAAAGTGATATTCCTAATTGAAGTGAGGTCATAATGCACTTGGTCTCAGGGAAGTTACTCATCAATAGTGCATGTAACTTGCAGATACGTGATATCCTGAAATACTAGCATATATATAAAGGGGAAAAGAAGTAATTTGGTGTTCTTTTGAAGAAATCAGTTACTTGACAAAATTGTATATTTATGCCATGTATTGTGTTAAGCCATGGGGTCCTTGCCCATAAGGAACTTATATTCTTTTTTTATTTTTTTGCTTTTTGGAGAGGGGAAGGCAGGGCAATTAGGGTTAAGTGACTTGCTCAAGTTCACATGGCTAGTAAGTGTTAAGTGTCTGAGGCTGCATTTGAATTCAGGTCCTCCTGACTCCAGGGCTGGTGCTCTATTCATTGTGCCATCTAGGCTCCTTGAAGGAACTTATATTCTAATATAGGAGACAACAGACAAATAATGAGATGCGTACAAGATGTATACAGGATAGAATAGCTTGTGATAGGTAATAGATGGTAGTAATAGATGGAAAGTAATCTGAAACATTAGCAGCTAGGAAGATTGGGAAAGGTCTCTTGGAGTCAATGAGATTTTAACTGAACCTTGACGGAAACTAAGGAAACCAAAAAGTGGAGGTGAAAGGATAGAGCATTTTAGGCATGGAGGAGAGCTAGGGCAAAATATAAAGCTGGGATATGGAGAGTCTTAAGTTGTAGTTTGAGGAGATGCAAGTAAGCCAGTGCTGTTGGAACATGAGGTGTATAAATGGTACATGGGACAGCCAGGTGGTACCATAGGGCCAAACCCATAGATGGGCTTAGAATCAGGAAGATTCATTGTCAAGAGTTCAAATTTGACTTTATTAGTTGTGTGACTCTGGACAAATCACTTAACCCTGTTCACCTTAGTTGCTCGTCTGTAAAATGAACTGGAGAGGAAAATGGCAAACCACTCCAGTATCTTTATGAAGAAAACCCCAAATCAGGTCACGATGAGTCAGATGTGATTGAAACAGTGGCACAATGGATAGAACCTTGTACCTGTGGTCAAGAAGACCTCAATCCTAGTTCAGCCTCAGAAACTGTCTAACCTGTCTGCCTCAGTTTTCTTATTTGTAAAATGGATGTAATAGCACCTATCCTCCAAGGTTGTTGTATGGGACAACATACATGTAAAATGAGACAATATTTATAAAGCACTTTGGGAACCTTAAATCACTATATAGATGTTAGTTATCATCATCCCCATCATTATTAATGAAGGAGAATTAAATATAAATAAATTGGGAAGATAGCAAGGGGCCAGGTTATGAAAACATTCTAAGAGCCAAACAGAAGAGTTTTCGTTTCATTGTGGAGGGATAGGAATTCAATAGGACTCATTAAAAAGGGGATGAGATATGACAGGGTCAGACCTATGCTTTAGGAAAATCACATTGGTGACTGGAGGATGGATTGGAGTGGAGAGACAGTTGAGGCAGAGAAACCAGTTAGGAGACTATTGCAATAGTCCAGATAAGAAGAGGTGAAGGCATAAATTAGGATAATGGCTATGTGAGTGGAGAGAATGGGGTATGTTCCAGAAATAAGGGTAAGATTTGGTTTAGTGGGAGTGAAAAGTTAAGGATGACATCAGTTGTTCACTTGTGTGCCTGGGATGATGATGGTACTCTTGATTGTAATAGGGGGATTTGATGTGGAAAAGGGTTTGAGGGAAAGAGAATGAAATTTGTTTTTGACATAATGAGTTTCAGATGTCTGTGGGGCATCCAGCTCAAGATGTCCAAAGAGCAGTTGGCCTGTACTTTGTAATTTTGCAACACTCACTTTTGAATTTTTTTGTGTGCGGTTGCTCCTTCCATTCACATTGTATATCATATATATTGTTTTCTTTCCTCTACTTTTGCTTCATGAAAATCCATGCTTCTCTATATTTATCATATTAATCATATCTCAAAGTATAGTAATATTCCCTTACCTTCCATGCACCACTATTTAGCCATTCACTTGAGCACCTCTTTGGTTTCCAATTCTTTTGCTATAACAAAAAGCACTGCTATAAATATTTGGACTTACGGGAATGTCTTTTCATTGGACTCCAGATATAAACGTAGTAATTAGAATCTCTTGGTCAAAGGGTAGATATGAACATTTTAGTCACTTTATTTGCGTGATTTTACTTTGGTTTCCCAAATAGTTATAATGAATTCACAGCTCTACAAGCAGTGCAGTAGAGTGCCTATTTTCCCACATGCCCCCAAACACTGATGATGATAGTCTTTTGTTGTCTTTGCCTATTGATGCTGCTGTTTTGATATTCATTTCTCTTAGTGATTTGGAGCATTCTTTCATATGGCTTTTAATAATTTGCAATCCTTTCTGAACTGTTTGTTCATATTCTTTGACTATTTATCTATTGGGGATACATACAATACACTCCATCTCCCCACTGTGCCTTTGCACTGACCATCCCCCATACCTCAAATGCCTCCTCACCTCTTCAAATCCTTTACTTTCTTCAAACTCAGCTCAAAAGCCACCTTCAACGGCTTCCATGAGTGCTCCCTTGACTCCAGTCTCCCTACCCCCAGTTGTTAGCTCCTCTTATAAGATTACCTCCCATCTGTATATATCTACTTATATACTATTATTTAGAATGTTCTGTTGTTGCTTTTTCTTCATGTCCCCAGTGCCCAGCACAGTGCCAACCACACAGTAAGTACTTAATAAATGCCTGTTGACCAGTTTCAGGGCATGCCTTCCTATCTGCCATGGCTGCAATAGGAAACAAAAATTGCTACCTTGGAAGGTTCTGAAGACAGGATTCATTTCCTTGAGTAAATATTTGAAATTGACAAGCAAAGTAGAGTGGCATTTATGTTGTTTGGAGACTTTGGCCAGAGAGCTTAGTGCCCCAGTTTTATTTCAGTAACTTGGTTTGAAAGAAAAAGGTAGCAGTTTGTTCCCTGGTGAGGTATCCAAGTATCCAAGCTTTGTGTTTCTGGAAATCTAACCTTTAAGTGTCTGAAGAAATGCTTTTAATTTCTTCTCTGGAAACCTTCCATCTGCTCATATTAGTATCTGAGCTTCTCAGGCTGTTCGAAAACAAGAGTACCTCTTAACTGCTTGGCACACATGCTCACTGAGGCACCAGAGGTCAGCTCTGCCATAATGCCTGGCAGCTGATATAAATACCATTGTCATAGGTGATTGGTAGCTGTATCCAGCCATCCACATGTATAGAGAGCCTTTCTTTTGTATTCCTAGCATTTTACTTATGGAAATTTTAAAGGTAGAAGTTGGAAATGGAATTTAAAAAAAAAACCCAGAAAGTAAAGTTATGGGGCATTTTTATGGGATTTGACAGTATTCCATTTATATATTCTCATCCCCCATAATCTTATCTTTCCACCTATAGTGTTCTGTCTTCCTGCCTTCCTCTTGCTCTTGTTCCCTAAGAGAGTCCAAATTAAATCTTGATTAACTCATTGATTGGGCATCTTTAAGTTTAAAGATCAATGTTATATTCTATGGGGTTTCTTTTGGATTGAGTATAATGGAGTGGTTTAATGGGACCTGGGTGAGAAGGCTTCTAGAAGGGATGGATTTTTAACTGGGTTTTACTGGATGAGGAGCAGTAAGTACCACAAGAGAAAGGACAGATTGTTGGCTGACCAGTTTAAGTAGATGATTCTTGTCTGAAGAAGGAGTAAGAATTGACTGAAGTAGAAGGAAATTGAGAGAGCAGTATTTCTAGGCAGAGTAGGGAATAGATAAGAGTTCCTGGAAATTTTCCAGTGATAATTTAGTTGATTAGATAGCTGAAAGCCAGTGCAAGGTTTGGAGGATGGGCAGGATTTAGATCATCATAGAGAGGGAAGGGATGGTATTTGAGGCTAAGTGAGCATAGGAAGGATGGGCACCTACATGGTACAGTGGATAGAATGCAAGGCCTGGAGTCAGGAAGACTCATCTTCATGAGTTCAAAGCTGACCCAGATACTTCCTAACTGTGTGACCCTGGGCAAGTCACTTGACCCTGTTTGCTTTAGTTTCTTTATCTGTGAAATGATCTGGAAAAGGAAATTGCAAACCACTCCAGTATCTTTGCCAGGAAAACCCCAAATGGGGTCAGGAAGAGTCAGACACAACTGACAAATAGCACAACAGCAGAGGTTAGGCAGGGGTGGGGACATTGCTAGATGTTCTACCATAGGCAAATCATTTAGCAACTTGGAGCCTCAGTTTCCTCATCTATAAAATGCAATCATATTTGTACCATCTACCTCACAGAGTTATTCTCTGGGAGGCATTTTTTAAGGATGAGATGCTAAATATTTTGAAATTGGGATCTTTAGGGATTTGATTACTGTGCTGCCATTTCCTTCTCCAGCTTATTTTACAGATGAGGAAACTGAGGCAAACAGGGTTAAGTGACTCGTCCAGGATCACACAGCCAGTAAGTGTCTGAGGTCAGATTTGAACTCAGGAGGAGGAGTCTTCCTGACTCTAGGCCAGGGATTCTATCTACTGTGCCACCTCACTGTCCCTTATTCTAATTCTGTCTACCAGATTCAGCCTGCTTTTGTAAATCCATTTCAGGAAGAGATGGACAGTTTGTTTTTGTTTTTTATTCTAAAGAGTAGTGCTCTTGGGGTGGCTAGGTGGCGCAGTGAGTAGAGCGCCGGCCCTGGAGTCAGAAGGACCTGAGTTCGGATCCGGCCTCAGACACAATGCACACGCAAACAAAAACCTAGCCGTGTGACCTTGGGCAAGTTACTTAACCCCAATTGCCCTCCAAAAATCGCAAAAAAAAGAAAGAGTAGTGCACTCTTTGGGCAGGATGGTTGCCTCTTTCTTAGCTTCCAGTTTAAATGCCCAAGTCCTTCTAGAATAAGTGAATATAGAGAGAGTTGAGGCAGAAAGAAAGGGGAGGTGGCTGATTAGTTGAGTCAATCTTTGTTTTTCTTGCTCAAGTAGGAGTTTCTTTTAAGTATAAACAGGAATTGGAGACTCACCCAATATGCAGGCCCATTTATTTCATCCACTTAAATTATTTAAAATTCTTCAGTGGGTTTAAATATGAAAGGCACCCTAGAACCATACAGCCCAGTGTCCTCAGTTTATACAGTTAAGACCCAGAGAGCTGTAGGTCATATAGGAAGTAAGGAGACGAACTTGGGTTTAAACACAGATCTTATTTCAAATCACAAATGCTCTTTCCACTCAACCGTGTTTGTTCAGGTTAGTGGGATAGACCCAACGTTTTCTTTGGGAGGGTGAGGGGGTGGTGGTAGATTGCATACATGTTCTTCAAATATGGACAACACAGTTCTCAGTTGTATTTGGGAACTCTAATACCAGTCCAATATTGTTTAATGACCATGAAGAAAGATTTTTCTTTTGCTGTGCAAAAAAAGTCGGATTTTGTCCAATTATGGGTTGAAGTAGATTGGCACAGAGCTCTCTTCTGTTCTGAATGTCTAGGAGTCTAAAAAGTCTTGTTTTAAGCTCCTAAGTTTCAATTTGCAAGGAGCCTTAGTGGTGGCTCATGTCACAGATGAAGGAGCCGAGGCCCAGAAAGATGAAGTGAATTGGTCAGAGTCAGCCTAGGTCTTTCAGTGTCACCTCCAGCACTCTTTCCCCTGCACCATTTTTCTTTAGTCCTAAATGCTCAAATGAAGGTAAAGAATTCCTACAAATTTAATTATATATGTATGTGTGTGTGTGCGTGTGCGTGCACACATGCGCATATGTGTATGATTTATATAATATAAATATATGTATAAAATTTATATCTAAATATATATGTAATTATTAAAATCTCTTGAGTCAATGGTGCCCCTTCATTTTCTATCTCATCATGCTCTTTATAGTGAAAGTTGCTTTTTCATGAGGTCATTCAGGAAGTGAAAGGAGAATATAGGGGATTCTGCTGTCTTAACAAGGACAGATAAATTTGAAGTGACAACTAGGGGGTGGGAATTAGGGAAAAAAGGAGGGAAGAAAGTTACTGTCTCTTGAAACCAAGAAAAAAAAATAGGGCTGTTGGGAGGAGCTATCTGTTAAAAATATGTATGTATGTATGTATGTATTTTAGACCTCTGCAAGCCAAGAGAATAGTGCAGCTATGTGGCACAGTGGATAGAGTGCCAGGTCTGGAGTCATGGAGACCTATCTTTGTGAGTTCAAATCTGTCCTCAGATACTTAATAGCTGTGTGACCTTGGGCAAGTCACTTAACTCTGTTTTCCTTCATTCCTCATCTGTAAAATGAACTGGAGAACAGAATGTCAAACCACTACAGAATCTTTACTAAGAAAATCCCAAATGGGTTCGGGAAGAGTCAGACATGATTGAAATGACTGAACAACAAACCAAGAGAGTAGTAAGAAGAAAGCTGAAATGAATTTAAGTTCAGTGAACTTCATTATTGCTAAATGTACTTTATTCCATGTTTTCCAATGTAGACAATGAATTAATTGGGACCACTTGCTTTCCCTTGTCTCAAAAGAGAGGCACAAAAGGGGAGATTTTACTTAAGTGCTATGAAACATTATTTTTAAGCAAATGATATTAAAGTCAGTAGTCCTTGAAGATAGTGCCTGGGGAAAAAAATGTACTCTAATAGTCATTAATGAGTTCCTATTATGCTGATAAAAGCCTGTCAGCCTGAGACACTGAATCAGAGAACATTATTATATTTTTTAAAGAAGCTTTAATGATGCCTTTGGTTTTGACACCACAGCCATTTCCAGACTGTTTTTCCCCCTTCTCCCCTCCCTTTCTTAGCAAAGAAAAATAGCTAGGCAAAACCAAGTGATCTATTGACCACATCTCAAATCATTTTCACTGAAAAACATATGGTGTTATCATCTGTTCTCAAATAAAGAAATTGTTCACAGTCTCAGCTTAGCTATCTTATTTTAGTAATAATCTCATTTATATTTTTATAGTTATGGTATATTTTGTTTACCTGGTTCATTCTTCACAAATTCTTAGAAGTCTTCCCATGTATCTCTGAATTCCTTAGTCATCTTTTATTTTTAAGTATAATAAAGTACTACGTGATTCTTATACCATAGTTTGATTGTCTAGTTCCTAACCAACGGGCATCAACTTTGTATATTATCTCATGTTCAAAAAAGATTCCTACACTTTACATAGTAATAATTTTAGAAGTCCCTGAACACAAGACCAATGTCTCACCATGTATACTCACCATACTCAAGATATTTCACCATGCATTTCAGTTGTCATTGAGAACTTTCTATTTGCACTAATGTAGTTGTCAGTGTCTATTTTCTTAAAATTTAATGATTTCTATTTCATTGGTGATGGAGAGGAGATACCTATGCTTAAAACAGAGCGCTTTGCTATTCTAGTAAAGTTATTTCTGATTGTTTGAAACTGGAACCTTCACCTCAATCCTACAGTGGACTTGTCACCTCCTTCCTTTTTACATTTTCTTTGGGAGAGGGGGGAAGAGGGGCATTAAACTAGTAGTGTAATCATGGAAACTTCCATGGAAATATTGAAATTTGAGAAGGATCTTGATGGATAGAGTAAAATCATTTGATATTTAACAGAATATTGCTTAAAATATAAATGCTAGTATAGGAAAGAGACAAAAAGATTGTATATTGCCCAAAGGCATAGACATAACAATGTCATTGGGGGAGGTGGTTGTGAAATTAACATTAAGTGTAGAATTCTGACCACTGCTTTATCCCCTCTAGACCTCAATTTCCTCATCTATGAAATGAAAAGGTTAGACTAACTTACTTCCAAGGTCCCTCTAGTCTTTAGACTACAATGAAGCAACCTTGGGTTATTTCCACTAAACTGTACAATGATCAATCATTTCTATATTCTCTCACAGTAGGGATGTTATGAGTATATGTTAAAAAAAATCCTAAGATCTTAAAACTAAAAAGAACCTCTATAATCTAGCCCACGCAAATGATTTTATAGAAGAGAAAACTGGTATTAGAGTTGAAGGGACTTGTCCAAAGCTCTATAGTTTGTTGATGATACAACTGGGGATTTGGCCTAAGGTTGTGACTCATAGTCACTGACTGTGTCTTTTCACTGTTACCATGTTGTTGCATGCTAATAAATATTTATATAATATAATTATATTATATAAATATTTATTAGCATTTATATAATAAATATAAATATATATAGTATCCCATATTCATGGGATCATAGATTTCAAACTGGAAGGACCCCATTGACAACCCTGTTTTTTTCCTTTTGTTACTACTAAGTTTTCCTTCCTTCTTAAGGATCTATGGATGTTAGCTACTCTTCTGGTTGATAGTATTTTTGCATTTCTGTTAGTTATATCTGACTGTTTTTCATAAACAGAATTGCAAATCAAACCTTAACCAATGAACAAGACAATTTTTGTTGTGGCATGGACTTTTAAGAGTATCAAAAGAATGTTATACTTGCAGTCAGGAATCTGAACTTAAATTCTGCTTCAGAAACAAGCTGTATGATCACAGGAAAGTCAAACTCTTAGTGCTTCAGTTTCCTCATCCAGAAAATAGGGATAATAATATTCATACCACTTACCTTACCAGATTGTTTTGAGAAAATGTTTTGCAAATCTTACACACTATGTAAGATGGTATTGTTATTAACTGGTATTGTTATTGTAGTAACACCTGGTATTGTATTAACTGGTATGGTTATTGTATTAACACCTGGTATTGTTATTAACTCCTTATCAATTGTGACATATATGTAATAAAACAACCCAGACAAATAACAAGTTAAGAAGAATATAGTAGGTGGGCAGAAAGGAAGACGGGAACAGTAATTTGGGGGCAGATGGGATGAGACAGGATACTCTAGCATCACTATGCCATTGTTAACTTGAACATTTAAGACTTTATCTTACTTTTTGCTTGATGGTAATTTTTCCTTTAAATACCAAATATAATCTTGGTTGTTGTTCTTGTTTGTTAAACATGATTTTCTTCTTGGTGGAACTGAAGGGGGAAGGCTTTTCATTGTTTTCTTGACTAATAGAAATGTGGGTTTCCTAGAGAGCCAGAATGGGACTTTATCACCCCCAGACTGTTAGGACAAGCATTTGAGTGGATTGAGCTAGTTAGAAAGGAAATGCTATGCTCTCTGAGAAGGATTCAACTGTGAATTCTTTCCTCTTTTCTTAACTCTTACTTCAGTTGAAGACATGGTCCCCCATGAAAAATAGTGTATTTATTTTTCAGGATCTGAAAGTGGGGGTTGTTTGGGGATTTGTGGGCACCCAATAAATACTAGTCACTCTCATTCAGCTGTGTTGTATAATTTTTAAAAACTGTGCTAATTGTAAACTAAGCTTCCTGGTATCTGTTTACATTGCTTCCCAGCAAGAGGGCCCATCTGAACTTCCTCTAAACTACAAACTCCCACTGTGAGAAATGAGCATCTTTTTTTATTGAGCAGAGATATGGAAACAGGGGGATGATGTAAGCTGTAAAGAGCTCTAGGGAACCATATAATCTCTCATGAGAACTCACAGTGGGCCACCTAAATTTCACTAGCTTCATATAAGTTGTCACTGGAAACTGAATCAGTTGCCCTCTTAATGGACCTTGGAGAAAATGTGTTCCAAAACCTACCTTCCTTCCTTCCTTCCTTCCTTCCTTCCTTCCTTCCTTCCTTCCTTCCTTCCTTCCTTCCTTCCTTCCTTCCTTCCTTCATCTTTCTCTCCCTCTCTTTTCTCTCTCTCTCTCTCTCTCTCTTCCTCCCTCCCTCCCTCCCTCCCTCTCTCTCCTTTTCCTTTTCACTACTCTCTCCCCCAGCCTCCTTGGAGCCCAATAAATATCATTCTAGCATTACAGTAATATTTTTAACCTCTGTGATATTGTAATAGAGAAGGCAAGAGCAAAAAAATGTAGTTTTCTCTATAAGGAACTTATAGAATTGCACAGAAAATGGAACAACACAAATATGACATACATTAAATTAATACAGCTTTTGCAGATAAAGTGTGGTACTTTTCATGCACAAACTTTCTGGAGAAGAATGAAATTAACTCCTGTGTACTAGTAGGGAATAGGGAAGGGGAAAAGTGAGTCTAAAAAATAGACACAAGATTTAGTGATAGATTCTAGGTAGTAATGAAGAGGGAGAAGTCAAATGACAAGTTACATACCTGGGATTACTGCAATTAATAGTAGTAAAGCTAAAAGAGTAGGTGAAGGAATTTTGGTTTTTGACATATTTAAATGACTAATAAAAGTAATAGCTGATATTTTATTGGACTTTAAGGTATATTAAGCATTTTACAAATGTTATCTCATAGGATTTTATAGGTTGTTGAGGTAGAAGATGGCCTATGGTTAATGAGAATTTTGGAAATTGGTTAGGAGTTCTAGGTATCAGATTAACAGAAAGGCCCAAGGACTTTCTAGCTCTGCTGTTGGCTTGCTGTAGGATCTTAAACAAGCCACTTTTTTTTTCTTCCTTTGTAAAAAGAGGAAGCTAGACTTGATTATCTCTAAGGTCTGTACCTGTGCCCCCCTCCTCCCTCCCTAGCACAACTGTGACTTCTATTAAAAGTATTCAGATTTAAAGGAATGGTAGAACGAATAATGCTTTGTTTTGGTCTGGACTCCTGGTGTAGATAGGTAATTGCTCTGAACTTTATTTGTCCTGGATAGTTGCCTATGGGCATTGAGAGGTTTAAGTGACTTGCCCAGGGGTTACCCGTACTAGGTGGAGAGACAGCTTTGCTTCTGTGTGGGAAAAGGCTTGACCTGGATAAACTCAATCATATTAAATCAGTCAATAAAAATTCACTGGACTCCAACTCTATAACAGGCCCAGTGCTAAGTCCTGGGTATACTAAAAAGGCAGAAGATAGCCCCAATCCTTAAAGTCTAATTACATTACAGTCCTATTACAGTTTAATGGGAGAGATAACATGTAAACAAACACATAAAAACTAGTTATATACAGGATAAGTAGGAAATAATTAACAGAGGGGAGGCAGTGGAATTAAGAGGGGAAAGAACCTACATGTTCTAAAAGGTTTATAGTAGCTTTTTTTGTGGTGACAAAGAACTGGAAATTGCAGGGATGCCCATCAATTGGGGAATGACTGTGCAAGTTGTGGTATATGAATGTAATGGAATACTATTGTGATATAAGAAACGAGGAGCTTAATGATTTTAGAAAACCATGGAAAAACCTGCATGAAATAATGAAGAGAGAAATAAGCAGAACCAAGAGAGCATTATATACAGTAACAGTCATATTGTATTAAGAATGGCTTTGAGCAAATAAGTTTTGTCTATTATAAATACCCAAAGGACATATGAAGAAAAAAGCTATCTGCATCCAGAGAAAGGACTGATAAATAGAAGTATGTATACAATGATTTTACTTACATACACACACACACACACACATATATATATCTAATGGTAGCCCTGGGAGGTAGGGGAGGGAGGGAGAGAAGAGGATAAAAAAGAAATAAAAAGAAATTTACATGATAACTTTAGTATATATTTAAAAGGAATAGTAACTTGTACATAATAGATTTGTAGTTTCATGTACAGTCATTGTTTAAATTGTGGTATGTTATGGAATTGCTCATTCAATTCCATAAATTAAAAATAAAATAATTTTTTTATAAAAGGAGGGATTGAATATAGCTTTCTATAAAATATACTCCACCAATGGCACCAGCAACAGCAACAGGAGCTGCCACCCCAACACCTGCAAATTGGCAACAGGCCAACAGCCAGTATGAAGGCTTGACTAGATTGAGTTCCTTGAGAACAGGGACTGTCTTTTACCTTTTGTATCTCCCCCCCCCGCCCTGCCCTTTAGTAAAGGAGGTGCTTATTAGTAAATGTTTGCAGTGGTCAGTCAGTATTTATTAAGCAACTACAGTGTGCCAGGCCCTGTGCTAAGTGCTAGAAATACAAAAAAAAAAAACAAAACCAAAACAAGAACCCAGTGTGTGTCTCCTGGAACTTAAAATCTAATGAGAGAAGACAATACAGGAAGGGAAGCTAAAAGTGGGGAGAGAGAAGAGGGGGGAAAGATTCCCCTGCCACATGAGTTATGATAGAGGAGTCTAAAGAGGTCCAAATGGACACGCCTTCCAGTCAGAGGGTCCAATCACAGGGGCACAGGGCACTGATGAGATAGGATTCAATCTGATCATTTGAATCAGTATGATTCAGACTGATGAGGCAGGTTTAGACTTGCAGGGTATTGAGATTTCCCAGTGATGAATTTCCTGGGGAAGGGAGGCATGATGGAGATGTCCGAAGAATCCTAAAGTATTTCCAGAAGCCAGAGGAGAAAATTTTGATCTTCTGTCACTGCCTGATTGTAGGCAGTCTCCCTCCTGACATCACTGAAGAGGAGATAGGAAACTCTGAGAAACATGGAAAGGCAGAAGAGGACAGGTCTGCATCCATAAGGACAAAAGCTTTGGGAGTTTGGGAACCTGAAGCAGAGATTGCTGAAGTGAAGATGGATGATATTCCCTTATGTAGGAAGCAGAGGTGTGTGTGTGTGTGTGTGTGTGTGTGTGTGTGTGTGTGCGCGCGCGCGCACACACGCACACTTTTTTTTGCCATACCTCATCTCTGGTAGTTGAGAACCTGCCTCAGTTTGTGTCCAGTGAACTGTTGGAGGAGGTATTTCTTGGAGATATTTCCTGTATTTGACCGGGGGAGAGAACCATCATGATTATGAATGATTGTGGGTCTTTAGGGAAAAGCATTTTGGAATTCTCAGAGAAACCAACTGCTTGGAAAGCTTTGGACAGATACAGTGAATGGTCCTTTCTTCTTCCCACATTCCCTAAACCTGTGACACTTCTTAGGCCTAATGACCAGCCAGATGATGAAGAAATTCTCCCAGAGAAGTTGGTCTTCAAGAACTGTTTCCCAAGGAACAAGAACACCCACCTCTATTTGCACAGCCTCACTCTTTTGAGAATAAGTGTGCCATGCACTGGAAGTCCCCGATTAAGGTGAGAAGCAGTGTCTAGACCAAGTAGACTGAAACATCAAGGAAACTAGGGAGAAGCTGGAGATGCAGACTGCTCCCCTTGGACACCAGGTCATGCAGATGAGACCTCAAGGAGTCTCAAGGCATAGAGAAGCTACATAACATAACAAGGATGTGCAGAAACCAAGCAAATTGAGCTCAAGCAGAGAAGGAGCACAAACTTGTGAGGAATAGATGCAGGGGCAACAGGAAGGAATGACACAGGCAGCAGGATGGCTTCCAAGCAGAGCTCCTCCTTTGGAAGAGCAGGAAGTGACATAGGCCAGATGGGTTTAGGAGGCATCATGCTTCTTCACTACTGAAGATCCTAGAGAGGTGTGGATGTCCCAGCTCATGCCCCAAGGGATCCAGGGACTGATCCAATGATGATGCCAGATGGAATCACAGTAGTGACTCCATTACTCAATGACCATTTTGGCCATGGTGGTACAATGTAAGGACTTGTGGTGAAGGGTAGAAACTGCCCAAATTTAACTAAGGAACTCCTGGAGGCAATTTTGGCTAGAGTTACAGTGTTGAGTTTCTCCAGACCTTGCAGAGAAGGATCCTTTGGTGGTGTCTGAACTCAGGAAGACCTGAATTCAAATCCTGCCTCAGACACTAACTGTGACCTTTGGGCAAGTCACTTAATTTCTGCTGCTTCAGTTTCCTCAAATTTAACATGGAGATAATAATGGCACCTACCTCCCAGGGTTGTTGTGAGGATGAAATAAGATAAGGTTTGTAAGTTGCTTAGCACAGTGTCTGGTACTTAGTAGGCACTTAATAAACATTTGTTCCCTTCCCTTTCTCTTCCCCCTCACCTTGAACTAGGAAAGATTCAACCCTAGAAAGGGTACTGAGGGCTCTATTCCTCCTGCTTGCTAGGCCTCCACACTTACACTACTCTAGGTAGGGATTTTGCTGGAGGGAGAAAGGAGGTAGGAAAGCAGTTCTGTGTTGTGTTTTCCTAAAATTTGGGGAGGCCACGCCACAAGCAGATGCAGCTATATTCTGGTTCCCCTTGACCAGCTGGGGAGTTTGAAGTGAAACTTCACAGTTTAAATTCAGTCAAAAGACCACACTTGAGGATCTAGAGGGCCACATTTGCCCTTAAGGCCACAGGTTCCCCAACCCTGCCCTTGACCATCCACCTTTCTCCCCTCAATGAGCTGTCAGCAACTTAGACATAGTCCTTAAGTTTCATTCCTTTTCTGGTTAGGATGCAGATATGTCCATGAAGTTCAGGCAACAATACTAGAAAACCCTTTTCCTCTTCCCAATCCCATGAAAAGAAGATATTGCTATTTGATTTTAGGTTCTCATTATCCATTTGTTTTGTTTTTCTTTTGACCTTCTGTGTTTCTTGGATGGTGGAGGAGATGGCAGACCAGAATGAAGGACCTTTTTCTCCTTATTGGAGGTGTCACATTCTTTCTTGTTAGTCCAAGTACAAGCTTGGGGACCAGGGCAGGGGCAGTCTGTATTGGTACTTTATCAATTCCTGTAGTTCTTAGCCTTACTTGTTTTCCTGGAGCTGAGCTGCACAGCCTTCTCTGATGTGGGTGATCTTTGACCCTCTCACAGTCTGGATTTTGAGAAATGGGGACATTATTATTATGAAAAATAGATTTTAAACCTTAAAAAAAATTTGCTCTAGGGTCACACAGAGTTAATGTGTGTGAGCAGTAGAACTTGAAATCAGCTGATATTGACTGTGAGGCTGACTCATATGTACTGCCTGGTATTTTCTTTTTATTAAAACAAAACAAAACAAAACAAACCAAAACAATTCAGCTGAAGTGGTACTTTTTATATTTGCCTGTTGCCAGTTGCTAATGTTGCCACTCTTCCTTTGACCACCAATTATTTTGAATATATTCACTTTATACATAAATATTGTTGCTTCTCTTTCCCCTTCCCCCTTCAAGTTAATGCTCCTTGAAGACATTTTTGTCTCTGTATTTATTTTTTTTTTTTAAGCTTTCAATTTATCTTTTTTTTTCTGGTTTACATCATTCATTTCCACCAGATTATGAGTTACATTTTCCCCCCATTTTTTCCCTACCCACCACCCCAGAATAGCAGTTCCACTAAATATCCCCTCATCCAATCTGCTCTCTCCCATATCTTCTCCCATACCCCCTTCGACTTTGCCATTAGGGCAAGGTGAATCTCTGGGCCCCAGTGCCTGGACATCTTATGAAAAATTTAATTTTAAAACTTCAATTTTCAGATCCATTCCCTTCCTCCCTTGTCACCCACTTCCTCTGAGAAGATAAGCAATTCAGTATGTGCTGTACATGTACAGCTATGTAAAACATTACCATAGTAGATAATATTGTAAAAGACTGCTTATATTTCCCCCCCACCTGTCTCACCTCCCACCTAGTCTGTTCCCTACTTTGATCCTGTCCCTCTTTGATAGTGGGTACTTCCAATCTCCCCTCCCCTTAGAATGCCTTCCCCTCCATCATCCCCACTCTCATCCCTCTTTCCCCTATTCTCCTGCAGGGTGAGATATCCCATTTAGTATGGATGTGGTTCTCTCCTTGAGCCAACTTCAATGAGAATATGCTTTTGCCTTTTTGCCTTCCTGTTCTTCCCCTCCCCTGCAACTACTTCCCCTTGCCTCTTCTACATGAGATAGTTTACCCTACCCTGTCTCTCTTCATCTCCTCTTGCCACTTTCCTCTCTTACCTCTTGACTTCACCCCTTAAGAATCATCCCTTCCTTGGGGCGCCTAGGTGGCGCAGTGAGCAGAGCGCCGGGCCTGGAGTCAGAAGGACCTGAGCTCGGATCCGGCCCCAGACACCCAACACACAAACAAAAACCCAGCCACACCACCCTGGGCAAGTCACCCAACCCCAATTGCCCTCCAAAAAAAAAAAATCATCCCTTCCCATCAAATTTAACCTGTGCCCTCTATCCATGTATACCTGTGAACATATGCCATGTACCCTTCTTCAATTATTTTCATAATGAGAGAGGTTTCATCAAACACAGTTATTGTTTTTCCATGTAGGAATGTAAATAGTCCAACTTTGATAAGTTCCTTTTGATTTCTTTTCCCTGATTACCATCTCAGGCATCTCTTGCTTCTTGCCTCTGAATGTCAAATTTTCTATTCAACTCTGGTTTTTTCATCAAGAATGCTTGAAAGTCCTCTATTCCACTGAATGACCACATTTTCCCCTGAAACAAGATACTCAGTTTTGCTGGGTAGGTGACTCTTGGCTTCAATCCCAGCTCTTTTGCCTTCTGTGATATCATATTCCATGCCCTTCAATCCCTCAGTGTAGAAGCTGCCAGGTCCTGGGCTATTCTGATTGTGTTTCCACAATATTGAAATTGTTTCTTCCTGGCTGCTTGGAGTATTTTCTCCTTGATCTGGGAGTTCTGGAGTCTGGCTATAATATTCCTAGGAGTTTTCTTTTGGGGATCATTTTCAGGAGGCGATCAGTGGATTCTTTCAACCTCTATTTTGCCCTTTGGATCTAAAACATCAGGGCAATTTTCCTTGAGAATTTCTTTAAGGATGATTTCTAGGTTCTTTCTTTGATCATAGCTTTCAGGTAGTCCAATAATTTTTAAATTTTCTCTCCTGGATCTATTTTCCAGGTCAGTGGTTTTTCCCATGAGATATTTCACATTGCCTTCTATTCTTTCATTTGTTTGGATCTGTTTAATAGTATCTTGATTTCTCACAAAGTCACTAGCTTCCATTTGCTCCAGTCTAACTCTGAAGGAATGAATCTCCTCAGTGAGCTTTTGAGATTCTTTTTCCATCTGGCAAGTTTGACTTTCTAAGGCATTCTTCTCCTCATTGCCTTTCTGAGCCTCTTTTGCCATTTGAGTTAGTCTATTTTTTAAGGTGTTATTTTCCTCAGTCAGGCTGTTGACTGTCATTTCATACTTTTCTTGCATCTTTTTCATTTCTCTTCCCAAATTTTCCCCCATTTCTCTTATCTGCTTCTTAAGGTCCTCTATGGCCTGTAGCCAGCTTGTATTTTCATTTGGGGCTTTTGGGGCAGGAGTTCTGACCTCACAGTCCTCCTCCATCCTTTGAGCCTCTTTGCCCCTAAAATAGGAGTCCAATGTTGAACTTTTCTGTTTATTTTGTTTCATTTGCCTAGGCATGTTGCCCCTTAATTACTTGATTTTGGGGCTTGTTGCCACAGTAGGACTCTGCCACCAGACAGGAGAGCTTCCGCCCAAACGTGGGGTCTTCACAACTTCCGCCAGTTGGGTGGCCTCTGTAAAGCCTCCACCCACTCTGGAAATTTGGATACCCACCCCAAACTTCCCCCGCAGACCACAATCCAGATCCAGGCAGTTTAAAGCAAGAGTGATTAACCCCCAGACTGATTGCTAGATCTCCCTACAGTTTGCAGACCAGGAGCTAGAGCCACTACTGATGCTGCAAAATGGCTTCTGTGCAGCTATTTCTTCAGCAGCTTTTCGCCCCCAGGGGAGGCAGCCTCCCCAAATACTGGTCCCAAAGTCCATAGGGCACTAACCTCTCCCTTTGTCCTAGGCATATCTGTGCTGACAATTCTGGAATCGCCACAATTGCTGGTGTTCTGGGGTCCCTCCAGCCGGCTGAAGGCCCAGTCACCCTGGGGCTAAAACTACAGACCTGGGCTCGGCTCTGCGCGTTGAGCACTGTGCTGCCTGCTCTCAGAGCGCTGCGCTGGCCGCTTCCTGCAGGGCTGCTGGGCTGTCCTCTGCAGGAGGTTAGCTTCTCTGTGTTGTTCTGTGGGTGCTGTGGCTCCAGAAGTTGTTTGGAGTCTCCTTTCACATTATTTGAAATTTGTGTGGGGCAGAGCACATTGGAAATGCTGTTTCTACTCCGCCATCTTGGCTCCGCCCATTGTCTCTGTATTTCTATAACCTAATACTATGCCTGGCATATAGTAGGTGCTTAAATATTTATTGAATTGTTCTTGAACTGAATGAAATGTAAATATTATTTACATTTTCCTGTTGCCCCTACATACATAGGTGGTAGTTCTGTCATATATAAAATTGAACCTATGTATAGAGCTGGGTGGTTTTCTTTTTCTTTATTTCCTTTTTTTCCCCCAGGCAGTTCAGATTAAGTGACTTAATGACTTGCTCAGGGTCACACAGCTAGTAAGCGTCTAGTGTTGGAGTTCAGATTTGAACTCGGGTCCTTTTTCCACTGTTTCACCTAGCTGTACTTAGAGTGTTCTTTGAAAATTTGGTTTAGAGCAGGAAGGGGCTTCATAGGTCGTCTAGCACAACCTGTTTATTTTAGGGATGAGGAAATTGAACCCCACTCTTCTCCACCTCACCCCCAGCTCCTCTGAATTGACATTATATGATAGCATATAATAAGAATAATTATGTGAGGCAGCATTTGAACTCAGGTCTTCTGACTCTACTCCTTTAAGCATCAGGCATCTTCTGAATTGAAGTGGTTGCGTGCTATAATGTTTTTTACTTTTGGTCTCTGTTGAGAAATATAGAATCCTGAATCTTTATTTGGAAGTACTCTTCTAAGTTAGAGGCAGAGAGCTGACCTTTTTCTCATAGATTCTTTTGTCATGCTCTGAGCCTAATGAACAAAAGGTATATCTTTCACCTGTCCAGATCTCCCTCCTGAGTTTGAAATTCTAATGCAGATCGAAAATTCTTTATGCCAGCCAGATAAAGGAGCCTCTGACACCCCCTGGGAAATTCAGAAGCTTTTCACCCAGGAAGCCTTTCTGTTTCAGGTGCCTATTTTTATACCTCTTTACAAAGTCCCTAGTCTCTTTATTTTCTCTATTATCAAGCATTCTTTTTGAAGACTGACAGGATCTTTTCTCCTGAAAGATCAGCAATTCTGGGATGCTATCTCCCTCTAAACTGAAGTCCTTGGAAGACTTAGAATTTCCCTGGTAATCAGCTGTGATGGATCATATTTTTCTTTCTAATACCACCCTCCCTGACACCCCACGCCCCTCCAACAAAAAATTCACCAAAAACAACCCATTTAAAAATAGTCTAGAAGAACCAGACCTGTAAATTAGTGTAAATTTTAATAATCATTTTACTCACCTATTAGTTCTTTGTTTTGTGAGTCAAAATACTAATGTGTAACCAGCTTATCAAATGTGTATATTTATATTTATTCGACTTGGTATTACATTGAAATAAAGTATCTAAAAACTAAAGAGCCAGATTTTCCTCTCTTTTTTTCTATATTGAGTATTTTCAGATATTTTAAAATAGACTTAAATATGTAGATAGGGAAACAAGGTAATGGTGAAGATGATGAATATAGTCTTACCATCAGAAGTGGCACTATTTCCTTTCCTCTAAAGTCTCTTTAATTTCTTTTCCCCTTTCAAACTTCTTAAATAATTTGTATTCCTATCAGACCACTGAATTATCTCCTTTTCCCAGTTGCTCTGATTCCCCCACTCCTCCATGAAGGCTTCCTGGATTGATTGCAGAATGGTTGTAACAGGACTCTTCCCTTTTGCAGTATCAGTACTCTTTTCCTACACTAAAAATGCTCTCCACCAATTGGTCAGTCCAGAAGTGATCATTAAATACTTCCTAGACTTGTATACTTTGGCATGGAAATAAAAGAGAATACAATCATGACTCATTTATCTGGCATTATCAGAGAATCCATGTAAGTAAATTTCCAGGTTCACTGACTTTCCCCATTCTTATGTAAAAAACTTTATTTTAAAAAATTATAGTCATTTTAGATGGCAATATTTCTAAAATGCTTTAGAATGCATTTCTAAATGCTTTCTTTTTTTAAAATTTAACTTTTTTTTTAGAGGAGGGAAAGCAAGGCAGTTGGGGTTAAGTGACTTGCCCAAGGTCACAAAGTATAGTAAGTGTGTCAAGTCTCTGAGGCTGGATTTGAACTTAGGTCCTCCTGACTCCAGGGCTTGTACTCTAATTTACTGCACCACCTAGCTGCCCCATTCTCCTCCCCTTCTTTATTGATCATATTGATCACTATGAAATATAAAAATTCATTATTGTTCTATAGTAGACAATTGGTTCTGTTCCTCCTATTGATTTCAACTGTATTCTTCCTCCTTGTCTGGTTGTTGTGACCTTGTGGTAACTGTTTCTATCTCCTACACCCTCCTCATGTCCAAATTCCATCTCTGCTTTGTTGCTTCTCATTGTTGGAGAGCTGGATTCATATAAAACAATCCTGTAAAGATTAGTAATTTAAATGTGTGCTAATGATGCTTCTGTGTAGGGAATTGTGACAATTGTGACAATTATTTGAGTGCCCACAGGCCCTTTTCACTTAGTTTGGATTTTGAAACTTTGTTCTGGAGTTATTGCCAAAAAATTTTCTTTCAGAGTAGAATATTCTACTATAAAGTGTAAAAATCTTGTCTTTCCTCTGGTGGAAACTCATCTCTAATTTATAATCTTAGAGATTGATTTGGGGACCCTGAGATGTTAAGTGATTCATTACCTTCTATTTGTTAGACCTCAGTGCCCCTCAGAGAGTTATATATGTTTATGTGCCCCTATGTAGTAACATACATATAGATATCTTTTGGATTAATGATTTTGTTTTGCCATCTCTTGCAAGAAATGAAATTTTGGGGGGGTGATGTATTACTAGTATGTCATGATAATGATGGGGTTCAGGAACCCCAATAACTAGAGTCCCTGGAAAGCAGTCTGGAATGAATTCATAGACTCAAGCATTCTCTAAGTCAAAGTGGTATAGATTTATTGTTTGTTTTTTTGCTTTTTGTTTTTTGGTTTTTTTTGGAGGGCAGTTGGGGTTAAGTAACTTGCCCAAGGTCACACGGCTAGTAAGTGGTAAGTTTCTGAGGCCAAATTTGAACTCAGCTCCTCCTGACTCCAGGGCCGGTGCTCTATGCACTGCACCACCTAGCTGCCCCAAAACTACTAAATTCTATAGGTGCAGCTTGTTATTATACCAAGGGGAGATAAGCATTTGACTGGAGCCTAGTCATGAATGATTGCTAGGCATAGTGCAGGAGGTAGGGAGAAATGGGCAAAGATTATTCTCTGAGGCTAGGGAGAAATGTGATTTTAGAACTGGATGTGGTTTTGGAACTGGGGTTCAAGCACAGGTACCCAAGCACACTCCATCAATAAAGCTATATAGATATATCTGGCGTATCTTTTTGTAGCCCAGATTAGAGATTGAATTTAGAATGTAAATTCCACATTTTTAAAGTTGATTCTTAAATTTTTAACTGTTGCTCTTCCCCTCTGTCTACCTGTTGCATTGCCAAATATTTTAAAAACTAATTTGACTGAATGCTACCACATTATAATAACCTATATCAGCATTTAATGGTGTGTGTGTGTGTGTGTGTGTGTGTGTGTGTGTGTGTGTGTAGAAATTTCTGAGGTAAATAGCAGGGTATTCCCTGAGAATCGTTGGAGCCATCTCTGCATAGGAAAATGCAATTTGGTTGTGTGCCTGTGAATGTGATGTATGAGTTGTGTGTATTCCTTTGAAGGAATATGCATTTTCTTCAAGTTATCTCATACATGACTGACAAAAAAAGACAGAAAGCAATATAAAACTTGCCTCTTCAGTTATTTTGGTACAAAACTGCTGAGAATGCATACCTATCCCCATCCCCCATGATATATTGGTGAAAGGGGCAGGGGATTTTAGATAATGTCAGTCTTCCTCACTTCTTATGTTTAACTTGTTTTCAGCATATGAAAGCAGGTTTTCCATTTTCCTTCATGAGTTTCTCCTATTTTTCTTTCTTAGTGGTTCTTTTTCTACAAGAAAGTCTCCATCCAGTTCACCTGCTAGGTTTAATGACAATTTCTTTGGTCCGTAGTAGGCACCTGAAAGAGACTGGACCACACAAGTGTTTTAGTGTGGACATAGGAGGACGGGGGATTGCTTTGGAGCACCTTTTCTATTCTTTTAAGCTCTTTATTTCTCTTCCTATCATTACAAACACCATTATTACACAGGCAGTTTTTATAGAGAGATTTCCATCAGTATTTTGATTTGGAACAATGTTTATTAGCTAGTAAGCATTGTTTGGGACTTTGGGAATGAGATACTGTGACAGGTGAATAAGTTTTCCTAGTCCAGCAGGCCGTTTGATTATTTCTTGATTGTCAAATAGCTAGCTTTAATAAAGAAGTTGGTTCTTCAGTGAGTCAGTGTGGGATGAATACCATTAGGGCTGTGCTTGAGAATACTTGGTAGCTGTGTGGCCAAAGGCAAGTTATTTAGCCACTCAATATCGTCTGCTTCCAATTGCATTTGGTAAATGTAGAGTACTCTCCACTATATAAATGTAAACTCTATTACTACAGCTCCATGTTATTATTACTGCTACTAATCATTATTGTTATTTGAATGCATCACAGTGCCTGCTATCATTATTGTGAGCTAGAAAGGGCTGGGATCTTTTTTTCACAGTTTCATTTTCCTTCATCTTCACGCCTACTCTCTACCATTTCTCCAAGTTATTACATCTGGCTCATTTCTCTTTTCTATAATCAGCTGTTGATTATTTAGGAGGCCATTTCCTGGATTCTTTAGATTCACTATTTTATTTCTCTTCTGTCCATAAATTGATAACTTAATTGGGAATTTAAATAATTTTGATTTCTCTGCTAAGGAGAATAACATTTAGACTGGAGAAGACAAAATGAAGTTGGCTAGCAATAAGCTGAAACCCAAGATAAGTAGGAATATACTGAGAGAGCACTTAATTGCCTATGAATCCAGGTCACCAAGTTCAGATGAACTTCATTCCAAGATACTGAAAGAATTGGCTTTCTGAGTGACTCTCTGGAAGATTGAAGAGAACAGGACTGAGGAAGTCCAAAAGTTGACCTGATTTTCAAAAAATGGAAAGGAATGGAATCTGTAAAGCACAGGCCAGTAATTTGACTTGGGTTTCTAGAAAAATTCTAGGACTTGTTTGGTAAATAGATGGTTAATGAATGTCTAGAAGAAGAAAGCTATGAGCATCACCCAATAGAACTCCTAGTTAGATACTATCATGCTGCAAGAATTTAAAAAAGAGACACCTCACTTTAGCCTGGAAAAGTTGAGAAAAGACTTTGGGGAAAAGATGGGTTCAGAAACCATCTACATGAGTATAAGAACCAGCATAGCTTTATCAAGAATAGATTATGTTAGACCTAGGGGGGGAGGCGGGGGGAAACCAGCAGCCTCAAGGTCCTCATGTGTGACCCTTTGATTGAATTGAAACTTCACAGAACAAACTCCCTTAATAAAAGGAATTTTTCTGTAAAACTTGGACTCAATAAAAAGACTGCACCCAAGGACCTAGAAGGCCACATGTGGCCTCAATACAGCAGATTCTCCACCCTTGGTCTAGACTAACCTCACTTAATTTTTTGACAATTTACTGGACTTATAGATGAGAGAAATGAGAGTAAAGTCAATTTAAGTTTTAGCAGAGCATTTGAAGAAGTCTCTATTGCTGGAACAAAAGATGGTGAGGTATCTGCTCCACAAGTGTATATTGAAAAGCCCTGCATCTGTAGTTAGAGAGTCTGAATGTAAAATCCATCTCTATCATTGTGTGACCTTGGATAAGTCACTTAACTTTTTTGGGTCTCAACTTCCTGGCTTGTAGGTTAATTTTGTGTGTCTTTCAAATTCTAAAGCTATACACCTTCCATCTTGTCATGATTAGGTTGATTCAGAATCAGTTGAATTATCAGACTAAAAAAGTAGGATCATATGTAATAGGACCTTAAAAGTCACCCAGACCAACCTTCCATTTTAGAGAGAATTCCTATGAACATCTTTTGCTGCTATTCTATATAGTGCTAGGGTCGCTAAAATAGTAAATGATGGTAATTTATTTCCCAAAATTGTTAGTTTAATGGGCACTGACACATAGATTCCTGTATCTTCTGGGTTTAAATTTCTCCCTGACTCTGGAAGAATATGAGCATAAATAATATTTGTAATATTTTCATGGAGGTATATGGGAGTATTAATAATAATTGATCTTGAAGCATTCTGGGATTTGGAAAGGAAAACAGGGCTTCCTTTTAACGCACATGGTATTTCTCTGTGTCCTTTTCTAAGGAGTACCATAGAAAGAGCACTGAACTTGAAGCACCAGCCTTGGAGTCAGGAGAATTTGAGTTCAAATACAATCTCAGACACTTACTGGGGGTGTGACCCTGGGAAAGTCACTTAACCATGTTTGACCACCCCCTCCAAAAAAAAAAAAAAAAAGGAAAGAAATTAGTGAATTTAGTTACAAACCCAGGCTCTGCCATCACCCACTTTTGTGACTTTGGGTATATCATTTCACATTTATGAGCCTTAGTTACTTCATTTGTGAAATGGATCTGCGTTAGATGTCTTCTTGGATCTAAACAGATGGCTCTAAGCTTTGAGGGGGGTAGTGAGAACTGTCAGTGAGTTGCTGCACAGAACAAGGATTCACCTTGTTCTTGGCCCCAGAAGACACGATCTAAGAACTGTGGGGTGGAAACTGAAGTCAGTCGCTCAACAAGTATTTATTAAGTGTGTCTGATTGCCTGGCACTATGTTGGGTGCTTGGCAGAGGGGCATATTTGGACTTGGTTCCCAGAAAAAAACTTACTATGAATTGGATTTATGAGAAAGGAATACAGGCTGCCTTGGGAGGTTGTGAGTTTTTCTATCTTTGGAAATTTTTTCACCCAAAGACTGGATAACCACTTGTTGAATATATTATTGACTGGAATGGATGATCTCCCAGTTCTGAGATCTAAGAGCCCCTCTACATATTACCCAACAAATGATTATCTAGATTTTCCTTGAAAACCTCAGATGGGGAGAAATTTCTTTTATTATTTAATTACTCTGTAGTAACTTCATCAAACATTAAGCAAGGAGAAGAGATTTTTTAAAAGTAGCATGGGGCTATGTTTCTTTCTGTTCCTTGGGATAAAACAATTGACTTATCTCAAAGAATTTATTATAACTATATCTAAAGTAAAAGCATACAGGTTTGAAATGGAGCCCTTGTATGAGTAAAGTCCATGGAATCTGATATACATGTTTGGATGCACAGAGACCGCTTTTGCCTATTTCCAGGGACTTAGCTCCATTTCTAAGCAGCTGAAGCAGAATATTGATTTCCAAATACATGAGGAGGCCAGCAGATACTTTCTTTTAGCCTTCACCTTCAATTTTCTTTCTAATCAAACTTTTTTTTTTATATTTGAAACATTTAATTTTAAAACTTCGAATTCCATATCCATTCCCTTCATCCCTTGTCACCCACTCCCACTGGGAAGATAAACAATTCAGTATATATTGTATATGTGTAGCTATGAAAAACATTACCATAGTAGATATATTGTAAAAGACTGACTATATTTCCCTCCCACCCATCCCACCCCCCACTTCTAATCAAACTTTTAATCTGATCAATTAGTATATCCCAAACTATGTCTTTATATGGTAAAGCACTCGGAGAAAAGAAAGACCAAAAGACCATTTCTTTGGTCTTCATTTATCTGTTTTCCTATGTTGTTTAGAAGAGTTAACAATTGGGAAAGGAGAAAGATGAGACTCTGAGCCGTCACATGGACAACATAAACCTTCTCTTGAAGGTTCTGGCAGATGGAAGCATTTTTGTTCTCCTCCAGATATAATTATGACTGACCTGTTTAGTTGATTCAGTTCTTGTTCTCAATGAATGGAAGCAGCCCAACATGCTTTAAATCTAAATTCAGGGTTTAGTGATAACATGTAAAGTAGTGGGGGTGAGCAATAGAATGAAGGGGATGATACTAACACCTATAGTAGCTAACGTTTCTCTAGCACTTGCTGTATGCCAGGCACTGTGCTAAGAACTATATAATTATCTCATTTGATTGTCACTACAATTTGGTGAGATAGGTGCTATTATCCCCATTTTACAGCGAGGAAAATTGAGGCAGATAGCAGTTAAATGACTGGGCCAGGGTCACACAGATAGTGTCTGAGGGCAGATTTGAACTCATGTGTTCCTGACTTTAGGTCTGGTGCTTGACCCATTGTATTACCTAGCTGCCTCCTAATAATGAGTTATATGCACTACTAAGCTCCCCCCCCCCACACACACAATTACACAATTTCTTGATTATCTTTTCTTCTAAGATGCAAAATGGCACATGTATTTCCAGAGAAACTAGCCCAGGCCAGAACTACAGGCTAGATTTGAGCAGTCACTGCAGTTAGGGGTAGCATTGTTTTTGCCTCAGGAGGACAAAGGGATCTGGAGATTTTTTTTTTAATAATAAGGATAAGAAAGTCCCAAAACACTTAAAATTCTCATTCTCTCTCTCTCTCTCTCTCTCTCTCTCTCTCTCTCTCTCTCTCTCTCTCTCTCTCCCTCTCTCTCTCTCTCCATTAATCTGGAAAAGTCTTGTAAAATGTTCTGGCACTCCATTCCTGCCAGAGAAGAAGCCTGAATTATTATCGCAATTAAAGATAAAATATGTGGTGGGTAGGTGGCGCCGTGAATAGAGTACAGGCCAGGAAGTCAGAAGGACCTGAGTTCAAATACAGCCTCAGACAATGGACACACTTAATAGCCATGTGACCTTGGCAAGTCATTTAACCCCAATTGCCCTGCCTTCCCCCCTCCAAAAAGCAACAACAACAACAAAAAGGATAAAATATGTTGATATTCTATGATACTGGTTGTATATTTTAGCATTTCTAAGTTTCTAAACTTTTTCTTTGTCATTTGTGGCTTCCCTAAAATTCCTGAAAAATTCCCATTTAATTCCTTAAGCAGACCTGGGATGTACTGAAACCATGATGGGGAAAATTGCTGTGTGGAAGGGATAACTATATGTATGTATATGTGTGTTTGTGTGTGTGTGCGTGTGCGCATATATATACTCATTTATAGCAAAGCTAGATAAAGTACATATAGCAGTTGGTAGAATGTCTTTGATATCATGAGGACTGTACTCATTAATCCGTTCCTACTTGTTTTTATTTACTTATCCTATCACCTGCCTCTGTGGCAAAGGGACCAACCTGACTAGAAAGCATCATTTATTTATTTCATTTCCTAATAGCAGATTTGGATCCACAAATGAGAAAGAGGTTAGGCGTGCAGTGAAGACTTTCTATAGATAGCTCAAAACAAGAGAGGGAACAGACTAAAAGCAGGTGAGAGAACTCAAAAAACATAATCTTTGGTGTATGATCAAGTACTTTTGCTCACCTAAATAATGGATGAGGTTATTGCTGTTAGAACAAAAATATATTAATAGATAGTTTTCCCTCCATCTTCCTCCTTCCCTATGTTTACCCTGTCCTGGATTAATTCTCCTCCTTTTCAAAGACTGTAGGGAACTGTTTTCCCTACTACCTTTCTTGAAAAAGCATACAGAGTTAGAGGTCAGAAGGAAGAGGGTCTCCTCATCCAATACCAGAATTTATAATGCTAGGTCAGAAAACCTCCCGGGTGTGAGAAAACAGTTGTTTGGGGTATTTTGTTTTCATTTGTTTCCATTTACAAAGAAAGGTATGTAGTTTATATGGATTTCAATCAGTTAACAAGCATAAAATACCTACTGTGCGCCAAGATATTGGCCATAGTAAGCCCAAAGTTAAAATGGCTTGTGACCTCAAGGTGCCTCCAATATACATAAAAATGATACAAGGCAACTTGAAAGGGGGAGTGGGGAGACAGGGAATCACATATCTGAGAAAATCGGGAAAGGCCTCATGTGGAATGGAGCACTTGAGGTGAACTTTGAGAAGGGAGAAGGGAGTGCATTCTAGGCATGGGAGATGGCCTGTACAAAGGTTGTATCCCTCCCAGGTACGTGGGAGATGGAGTGCTATGTATGACAAATAGGACAAAGGCCAGTTTGGTTGAACCTCAGTGTACATAAAGGTGAATGAGGTGTAATGAGACTGCAAAGAAGAGTGGTTGGGGCCAGATTGTGAATAGCTTTAAATGCTAACCAGTGACATTTATATTTGATCTTAGACGTAATAGCAGGTAAGGCAGTTTATGGAGTAGGAGAGAATGACATGGTTGGATTTTTGCTTTAGGAAAATTTATCCGCTGTGTGAAGGATGGATCAAAGCAGACTAGAGTCAGTAGCACACAGGGAAATGAACGGACCAAGGTTAGAAATCAAGAGCTGCCCTGCCAGTTTAGGTTAAGTTGATGGTAAGAGGAGGGGATGGCAGTAGGCCAACATGCCCACACTGCTCTAGAGAAGCCCAGCCAATCATGTGCTTTATGTGTTCCAGAGGAATTCTAATGGGTAAAGTTTAGTATGAGAATGTAAAGTGCCCCAGTGAAGTGTGACACTAATTTAATTTTGATCCCTCAAGTTCTTGCCTAGGGTTATCATGAAAAGGTTAAATTACTTTCAGTATATTCTTAGAAAGCAGGGAAGCAATGGCATTCATTTTAGAAAACTTTACGCCCAAAAGAGAAGAAATTCACACAGGATGAGGATGACTTGTGATCAGTCCCCATAGAGGAACACCCACATGGATGAGGTCACATCAAAAACTTATCAAAGTCTCCATCCAAAATAGCTAACATTTTGAAAATTTGGGTATTTGAAAGGATAAGATTTAGTCATCGGGAAAATCCATTTATGTGGAAGTCCCTTTTTATCCAGAGATGTCTGAGAAGGGAGCTAACCTCCAACTGCTTTAAAAAAAAAAAAGTGTATGATTTTTATTTTAAATTTGTTCTTCTAGCAACCATTTATTTTCTTTCCCTCTGGCCACCCCCAGTGGAAAACAAGAAAAGAAAAAGAATATTCTTGTAAGAAATATGCATTGATTGTCTGCCTTCTAGCTCTGCCTCTGCCTTCTACGCTTTTTTTTTTTTAAAGCAATTGGGGTTAAGTAACTTGCTCAAGGTTACAGGGCTAGTCATTATTTATGCGTGGGTGCTCATTTTCTGAGGCCGGATGTGATCTCGGGTCATCCCAACTCTGAGGCCGGCGCTCTTACTCACTGCGCCACCTAGCCGCCCCTTTAGGGCAATTGGGGTTAAGTAACTTGCCCAAGGTTACACGGCTAGGTTTTTGTTTGTGCGGATTAGGTGTCGGAGGCCGGCTCCGAACTCAGGTCCTTCTGACTCCAGGGCCGGCGCTCTATTCACTGCGCCACCTAGCCACCCCTTGCCTTCTACATTTTTAACATCCTTTTCTTTTGATTCACTTTCTAAGCACTAGTTGTCTTTGCATTGTTTTTAGCTCTTTTTTAACTCAGGATCATCTGGCAGTGCTTAGCTTTTTAATGGTAATCATGCCTCTTAAACTTGTTAGTGTGTATGTATGTATCTCTCTCTCTCTCTCTCTCTCTCTCTCTCTCTCTCTCTCTCTCCTCCCGTACATGCACGGACACACATATAATATTTTCAGTGGTTTGGCAGCATTTTCTCCTATGGTGGTTGCTTTATAGTTCTGTTTCTGTTTATAGATATCTGTAAGTATTTATTAAAACTGAGAAGCTGATTACTCAATCCTAGTTCAAAAGATTTTATTTTTGTTAGAATTTTGATGATGGATGGTAGTAGGGTAAGGGGTACTTTACAGACTCCTGTGGTGCAGAACCCTATTGATTATGGCATCTTGATGGTTCATTGGAATGCCAATGTGCATATTATTTTAATAATTTGTTTTAGATTGTTAAAATACCCTGAGATTTACTTTATTATAATAAAATACACAAGGTAGCATTTGAACAAATATAATAAATAAAATAAAAGAAAGAAAGAAAATAAATAAATATAAATGACAGGGTACCACCAGTTGATTTTTTGGTCCTTGTCTGAAGCACAAGTTTTTGGACCTATTGTGCTTAGTGGTAGTAGCATTGAAGGCCTAGTTGATTTTGTTAAGTACTCATTCATAAAAGCTTTTCAGATAAATATATAATATTTACCATGCTATAAAATAGCATCATATTACCATGCTATAAAATAGCATCATATTACCATGCTATAAAATAGATCACACACTGCCCAAAGATTTCACAAAATATTGCTCAAAATGTTCATTATATCTAGTATTGTGACAATTTTGTATAGAGGAGATAGGGCCAAATTTTTCTGTTTGACCTGTCCGTCCCCTCTTGCTTCATGCTTCATTTGACCATAACAAAGAACTGTTAAGTGAAGCATCTCTGTGGTGGCATCTATCAAAGAACTTTATATAATCTCAACATGCTTGGGCGACACCTTATTGGAAGAGAGCTTTTAAAGCTTCCTTTTTTCTCTCTTTGGTCAAACAGTAACTTTTTATTAAGTGTTCACTTTGTGTCATGCCCTGTTAGGCAGTTGGCTGTCAAAAATGCTTTTTTTGTAATCAATGAACATTAAGCACACTACACAATTTCGTATTCCCTAGACCTTTCAGTCAGTTGTGTCACTGTGAAGAATGGTGCTCTTTAGAATAATATTGCAAGAACCTATGGGATTTTTTTTGTTCAGCTGTGTCCATCTTTTCGTAACCATTTTTGGATTTTTTTTTTTTTTTGCAAAGATACTGGAGTGGTTTGCTGTTTCCTTTTCTGGCTCATTTTACAGATGAGGAAATTATGGCAAAGAGGGTTAAGTTACTTGCCCAGGATCCCACAGCAAATAGGTGTCTGAAGCCAGATTTGAACTCCAGGTCAGGCACTCTACCCACTGTGCCACCTAGCTGCCCTGAAAGAACCTATGGCTTCCCTTCAATTTTCATCAAGGATACCTTTGATAGACATGTAGACCATTCTCCATAATGATCTCCTGGATATGAAAACATAGGAACAAGGGTCAGTAATTGGCAATATTCTCTCAGTTGCCCTTTTAGTTTTATTTTTGCTAATAATATGTATGTGGATTTTCCACTTCTTTGGTATGTTTTCCTTCTTTGAGATATCTTGAAAATTGATCCAGTGATGTTTTCAAAATTGTTTTGCCTTTAGCATGAAATTTCTTTAATTTTCTCATAAACAAAACTGAATTCTGATATTGTGTTCAATTGCACTGTCTTTATCATAGATGATGAATATAAAAGTGGCATAAATTATATCATTCAAGAGATATAAAGCCAGAAAAGGCATTGGAGTAGCCTTGTAATAAAAGTAAGGGATGATAAGAGCTGAATAGCCCCAAATATTGTGCTGGCACCCAGGAAGAATTAAGAGACTCGAGGAAGGCCATAAACATGCTGGGTAGATCCTCCCGGGAGGATTTATGAAAGGATCTTGATAAGAATTAACTGGAGGGTTTTTTTGTTTTTCTTTTTATGCTCAGCACTTAACACAATTCCTGGCGTATAGTAAATGCTAAAAATTATTGGGCAGCTAGGTGGTGCAGTGGATAGAGTGCCAGACCTCAAGAGGAAGACCTGAGTTCAAATGTGGCCTCAGACACTTACTAGCTGTGTGACCCTAGGCAAGTCATTTAAGGCCATTGACCTCAGTTTCCTCATCTGTAAAATGAACTGGAGAAGAAATCGGCAAACCACTCCAGTGTCTTTGCCAAGAAAACCCCAAATAGGGTCATAAAGAGTCAGATACTCTGAACAAAGATTATTGACAAAAATTATGTTTACCATCAATCTGTACCATTGGAAATGATTTTCACATTGATGAGATTACAGATCAGATGAATTATAAGAAATGATTAGCTGTTCCTATAAATTCCTATGAGGAATTTATACATTCATTAAGGGTCTCATCATAGGAGCAAAGATGATCACAGGCTTTAAAAAATGTAACTATTTTCAAATATTAATCAAATTAGATTATATGAGAAAGTTTCTAGGAAATTAGGTAGTAATTAAGAGCAAGAATTAGAGGAAAATTTAGCTTTAATTTGGAGTGTATTATCTTTCCAAGCTTCAAAATTGAGTTCAGTTTAACAAACATTTATTAAATATCCATTGTATCAGCCACTCTGACCTAAACTTCAGGTATTATCTCAAGAGTTAAAAGATGCTATTATAGTGGTTGGACCTCATGCTTTTTGGACAGAAGTCTTCTGGGAGCAATTGTACCACCTTAAAATTCTGACATTATTTGGGCTATCTATACTTTCTCCCTTTAGATGTGAGCTGTTATTATTAAAAGAGTAGTTTCTCTGTTTACTCTCAGCACAATTTAAAAGGAAAAAGACATTTCCCCAACAAATACTTTTTGACTGACTGCCTTCCCCATTTCCCAACTTATATTTTCTGTGATCACTGGAGTTGGTGGTATGTGTTTTTTGTCTTTGACCGATGTGCAGTTATTTTTAAATGGACTTTCCTGGATGACTAACAAAGGTGTTAAAAAATGGAGTGGAAGGAATGTGATTTCCACTAAACAATTAGTCATACTCATATGTTTTAGAGCTGGAAAGGAGACTCTCCACATCATTTAGTCCAGGAATTCTTCACCTGTTTTGTGTCATGGCCCCCTTAGCAGTCCGAGAAGTATGGACCCCTTCTCAGAGAGAGGGTTTCAGATGCACAAAATAAAGTACAATTGCAATTATCAAAATATCAAAAAGTTTAGGAACCCAGATTAAGAACCCTGGATTTAGTTCAGCCCCCCCCTCATTTTACAGATGAGGTGAATAAGATCCTAGGAGAAGTGGATTGCTGATGTCACATTAATATGAAGTAGCAGAACTCAAGTTCTCTGAATACAAAGGCATCTCTGTCATACTTGTTCACTTCCCAGAAGGGAAAAGAAGACATATTTGCTCCTGTAGGTGGTTATGGTTAGTGGGGAGGAACAGGGAGATCCTATCAATAGTAAGATCTGTTATGGGATGGATGTGTACAGATAAGAGACAATATCAGTAATTATTACCAGAAACAAAGGCATCCACATGTTTCTTATTATCTCTTTAGGAGAAGTTAGCTTTTCAGTCTCTCAGGTGTGAATCCTCTTTGATATCTTGAAAGCTCTGTTTGCCATACTCCTTCCCGCTTTGTAGGTCACTCCTTACCCCTCTTCAGTTCCTCTTACAAAGGATCTATCTATCCAATGTGCTGGAAGCTTTATTCTTATTCTTATTGGCTCTCGAGGATACAGTGTGCTACTTAGGTCGGTACTTTGCCTTTTTTTTTTTTTAAAGGGAAACTCTCCCCAGGGGATTGTTTCCCAGTCAGTCAGTCAACTGGCAGTTCCTGCACAGAGAACTAGGGTCACTGAGGTAATGTCAAGCCATGCCTGCAGACTTCTTACCTGAAAAGACTCAAGTATTTGTAGTCTGTCATTTAACTTTTATGATTCTGTTTGCTGTTGGGGCAGTGGGAGCAAAGCAGTGTTTTCTGTTGCCTTTTTTACCTCTAGAATCTGCAAAATCCTTCATATGGTAGTTGGCCCTGGAGCTGCTGAAAATGCTGCTTCCTCTTCCCCACATTTGGATTTTCACTCTGTTCCCGATTCCAGCTCTGTAAGCAGCAGCCTCTAGCCTAGACAGGCTTAGCACAGCACCACCTGGCACACAGCTAGGGGGTGGCTGGGGGTGGCGCACAGTTCACTTACCTGGGATGTGTGCTGCTCACATACCAAGGGAGGCTGCCTACATGCCACACTGCTCCTCTTGTGGTTCCGGGAGATGCCACAGAGAAAAGAGCTTGTGCAGGCAGGGCTCACTGCTGAGGAGTGCTCTGCCTACCTGTCTGAGGAAACAGGCAGGGACTGCAGTTTTACCTTTAGCCTTGCCATTGTGGGCAACTAAGTCATCTCCAGCGTGTGCAGAGCCAGCTCCATCAGCTTTTTTATTCTTTTGAGAAAGAATCTTCTTCCTGCCATCTGGTAAGTGGCCCTCTAAATGTTCAGTTCTTGGTTATGCAATCCGTGCATATTTTAAACATTAAGATGTGATTCTTTTAATATTGATTTATTCAGCTTTGATCTAAATTCACTATGATTTAGGGGGTTATTTTTAACTGTAGGAAAAAGGAAGGAATTCTGTGTGTGCACGAACTGTCATGTCACTTGTAAATGATTTCTCTTCAGAATGACATTATGAAGTATTATGCATAAATCCTTTGGTGCCATTGTTGCCCTCCCTACCCCCTTATGAATATATGGTGACATTGATCATTTGTGTTCCCGAACTGTTTAAAATGAGCACTGCAAAAAGAGCTATCGTTCCATGTTCTGAAGTCTTGTGGTATCTCATTGGCAGCAGGTGAACTGAGAAGAGATGTTTTCTTTTTTATTCCCTTAGTTTTACCTGTTTATAACCTTAGTTTTAATTTATTTAAGTGGGACTAAAACTTTAGAGGTTGGAAAAATTAAGCCTTTCTCCATTCTTGTTTTAGTTCCCCCCATATGTTTTGTTGCTCTCAGACAGAGGTGGCTAAAATTTGTTTCATATAGCTTACATGTAGCCTAATGTAAGCTTTCATCTTTGACCATGGGCAGGTGAGATTCTGGGATGTAGCTCAGATATGGACTAGTAGTTAGTAAAGACCTTTCAGATTTGGAGATGACATATCATGAAGAGGTCTTTTGGGCAGGAGCAAGTGTTGATTCATATACGTAGGCAGTCTGTTAGTTTTCCTGCCCATTTCTCAAGACAAACTGGTCAACTTTTACTCCTTTTGGAACATAACTTTGGGGGTATCTTTAATGGGATATAATGAATGCAGATTAAAAATTCTAAGGGGACCCCACTGAAAAGCAGTCATGGCAATAAGTTATTCACTTACCCTATGGAATTTGTATCTCTATCCTCTCTCTCCACTATGAAGGTGCACTACCTTGTGGAAGTATGTTTTCTGGATAACTGCTCTTTTCTTAGTGTCATTTGAACAGATGTAGTGATTTTCCTGTTTTACACAGAATTGCTTCGTGGTTACAGGGCATTCAGAAAGACTAAATTAACACTTAAGTGGAACCGTATCTCCAAGGGTTTTTCCTCTTAAAAATGCTATAAAACAGTGAGGAAACTATAGTCTGAGTTTAACCTCATGGTTACAAAACCACTTCATTATTCAGTTAGTATTATTTCTACTTCTCCCTTGCTGCTGAAGGGAAGAGGAGGATATTGGAAGAAAGGTCAGGATGTACATGTAGCAGCTTGAAGCATGACTAGAGATGGATTTGTCAGAAATCTTGAAAACCGTGGCAGTCAGACGAGGTTGGCACATGTTGTTTTACTCTTCTGCCTGAATTTGGGAAGGTACTTATGACTAAGGAGGTGGTGGGAAGAGTTAGCAAAAGTGGAGCTAAGTCTTGGACTGATTGAGTCAGAGGCTTTGTGGGGCTCTGGAAAAGTTACCTGAAATGTTACCCACAATGAACAGAAATGAAAAGAAAAAAAAGTACTTTAAAATGCTTTAAGAAAAAATAAACAGATGTTGTTGTTCAGTCATTTCAGTTGTGTCTGACTGTTCATGACGCCATTTGGGGTTTTCTTGTCAAAGATACTGGAGTGGTTTGCCATTTCCTTCTCCAACTCATTTTAGAGATGAGGAAACTGAGGCAAACAGGGTAAACTGACTTGCCCAGGGTCAGCTAGTAAGTATCAGAGGTCAAATTTGAACTCAGGTTCTCATTACTCCACGCCAGCCACTCTATCTACTATACCACCTAGCTTCCCCAAAAGACACAAATACTTATACCAATAAACTGTTCCTGGTAAATTTGTAGTTGTGAATTACATTTCCTATGGAAAAAAATAGACTCATGCATAGAGCACAATTATATCCCTAATAAAAGAGAAATGAGTAATTATTTTCAACAAAGAAGAAAAATCCAACTATTGACAAGTTCAAGAATCATAAAAGAAGATAGAATAAAAGGGAAAAAATCTACCATCCGAGAAGTACCCATGCTTCTGGTACCAGGGCAGTGCCCTTCTCCTGAAATGACCCAAATGCTTTTTGGCTGCTACTCTATCTGAATGCATTTTTCTGCTAGTGAACTCTGATCTCCTCCCAAGGGGCCACCCAGCTTGGTTAATGATCTTTAATGTAAATGATCCCAATGCACTTAACCAGGCCAGTTGCTAATCATTGCAGCCCAGGTTGAACTCTGTGTTTCTTCTCTATGATTTCATTTCTGCCAGCCATCCACCAACCAGTGAAAACTGGTTAGCTAACTGATGCCTTGTGCTTGCCCTGTCTTTGGGGGGAATTAAGCAGGTGAGTCAGATGAGGTTACACAGCCAGAGGGAGCTGTAGTTCAGGCTGCCCTGCACCAGCAGGGCCTTGTCAAATCTCAAGGTCCTGAGATTATCTACTATCTCAATTTGTGGCTCCCTAGGCTTTTTTTTTCTTGAAAACAAATAGCAAAACCAACTTTTATTTTACAAAAATAACAGATTTATTTCTTCCATTTCCCCCTTCCCAAGTAAAAAAGGAAAGAAAAACCCTTGTTGAAAAAACATACATAGTCAAACAAAAGAAATTCTTACATTTATCAATGTCCAAAAATGTGTATCCTTTTCTGCATTGTAAGTGCATTACTCTTCTGTCAGCAGGTAGGTAGAATTCTTCATTGTTGACCAGCTAGCATTATGTGGTTAGTCATTACTTTGAACAGAGTTCTGAAAGTCCTTCAAAGTTCTTTTTCTTTACAGTATTATTGTTATTGTATAAATGTTTCTCTTTGTTTTGCTCAGTTCATACAACTCTTCCCAGGTTTTTCTGAAACTAGTACTTTCATAATTTCTTTTGGAATCATAATAGTATTCATTTACTATAATTTGTTCAGCCATTTTCCAGCTAATGAATTTTAACCTCCCCACCCCCATCTTAGTTTCCAGTTCTTTGCCATTACAAAAAAGAGCCTCTACCAATATTTTGTACATATGGGTTCCCTTTCTTTGGTTTCCTAGAGGTATATGTCTAGATCAAAGGGTGTCATTTAATTAGAGTTGGCAAGTTTCATAGAGACCAAATGTTCTTATTTTATTAATTATTTTATTTAGTTTATTAAAAATTAATTTTTAAAATGAGGAAATTTATACCAAGAACCTAAGTTCCCTGAGTCTGAATCTAGCTGACTTTCCACTACCCATGTTTCCTACTTAGAAATCAAAGATGAAAGAGTTATAGAGTGTAGTCATAGAATGTCTGAGCTGGAAATCCCTTTAGAGATTTTCTAGTTCAACCCATCTTTTAAATTTTATTATTATTATTATTATTATTATTACTATTATTATTATTGTTATTGTTATTATTTTGCTTATTTTTTTGGGAGGGGGGAAGGCAGGGCAATTGGGGGTAAGTGATTTGCCCAAGGTTACAGGGCTAGTAAGTGTTTAGTGTCTGAGGTTGGATTTGAACTCAGGTCCTCCTGACTCCAGGGCCGGTGCTCTATTCACTCCACCACCTAGCCACCCTCAACCATTCTTTTTACAAACTGATGTGAAGGGAGACAGAATAACTTGTCTGATAATCACACATCTATTGAATAAAGCACAGGGCTATAATCCAGTTTTCCCATGGCCCAGGCCAGGTTTTTTCCACTACAATTCTTTTTCCTAGCATATCATTGTTTTCTTCATCCTTTGCTCCCTTTAATCTGGATAAAGTCAATAATAGCTTCCGTGAGTGCTTTGCAAACCCTATAGAATGACTTAGTTGTTGTATGTCCATTGGGCAGAAATGGAAACTATTACAAGAAACCTGAGGCATTAACTGTTTTTTTTTTTTTAAGAATCTACTTCATATGTGCCTTTCTAATTAATTCTGCCTTGTTTTTTTTTTTTGTTGTTTTTTGATTTTTTTTTAAAGCAATTGGGGTTAAGTAACTTGCTCAAGGTTACACGGCTAGTCATTATTTGTCTGTGGGTGCTCATTTTCTGAGGCCGGATCTGATCTCGGGTCATCCCAACTCCGAGGCCGGCGCTCTTACTCACTGCACCACCTAGCCGCCCCTTTAGGGCAATTGGGGTTAAGTAACTTGCCCAAGGTTACACGGCTAGGTTTTTGTTTGTGCGGATTAGGTGTCGGAGGCCGGCTCCGAACTCAGGTCCTTCTGACTCCAGGGCCGGCGCTCTATTCACTGCGCCACCTAGCTGCCCCCTTGTTGTTTTTTTTTTAACCTTATTTTTCCCATTGGCTATTTTTATTTTTATTTTTCCTTGAGCCTTAATAATCCCCAGATTGGGCTCATAGTTTTATTTGTACATAGCAAAGTGATACTGGAGTGAATTAGCCAGTGTGTCCTTTGAAGGTAGACTCTCCTTTTGTTGGATAATTAGAAAGGTCAAATAAATCTTGAATTGGTCATTTTTACAGTGTTTTGTCTTAAACTCGTTATGTTTGGCTACCTTTTGGAGAATCTGTAGTTTTACTGTTGGTCATAGAGTGTAAGGAGTTTCAGAAGAAATTCTAATGACCCAGCATCACATTCCTAGGCAGCATTTCCTGGCCCTTCATCCTTATTAAGAGCTTACTTTGTGCTTGCTCTTTGGGAATACAAAAAGAGGCCAAAATGAAAGACTGGAGATTACATTCTAATGAAGAAAGACAATATATAAAAGTGGTGGGGGAAGAAAAGGTACCAACCTAGGGGCATCATGGAGAAAAAAAAGAGAAGAGTAAATAGGGCTATGGATGAAGGAGAGTAAATATACCATTTTGGTTGTTCTTTAAAAGCTTATTAACTCATGCTAACCAGGGGAAGACCATGCCTGACAATTCTCTTGTGTTTTCCTCAGTGCCTAGTCCAATCCTCAAAAGTACATCATCCTGCCACATAATAGGTGCCCAGTAAATACTCATTGAGTAGTGAAAAGTCGTTAGACTTTTCTAGCTTTGTAGACATTTGGTTTTAACTAATTTAACAATGCATCTACCTCAAGCAAGGCAAAAGCTATCTTTTCTCATTCAGTACTTTAAAAATCCTGTTTTAATAAGTGGGCAAATTATAAGTGAATGAGTATTTTTGTATTGCTTGAGCATATTTGAAAATTTTGTTTTCTGAAATTGTCCATTAGTTTGCACCCCCACATTTGCTTTGTAAAAAATGAGTAAAGTCAGAAATTCTAGAGATGTCACTATCAAGCTAAATGTACATCAGGTTTTTGGGGTTTTTTTTTTTTAGTTTATTGAAAAGGTACTTGCCATTTTCTTTTAAAATTGCAATAAAGCATCTGTAATAATTGAGTCTATTAAATATTCGTTTCAAGTAAAAGATTAGAAGTATGACCAAACAGCAGTGTGACTGAAGATCTGGAGGTTTTAGGGAATCGCAAGCCCCCTAAGAGGCATCCATATCACATGGCAGCTGAAGGAAATAGTGCGATTTTGGATTGATTTAAGAAAGGCTTCACTTCCCCAAGATCAGGGAAACATATGTACACTGTTCAGACAACATATGTACACTGTGTTCTGTTTGGGTTATTACATTTTAGGAGAAATGCTGATACATGAGGGGGCAGGGTGGCAACTAGACTAGGGTCCATAGGAAGGAAATCAGGATGTCACAGAGTTCATGCTATATGTGGAACAGGTTGAAGGAATTCAGTTGTTTTGCAATCATGTCCTGGCTTTGCCATCCCATTTGGGATTTTCTTGGCAGAAATACTGGAGAGGTTTGTCATTTTCTTCTCCAGCTCATTTTACAGATGAAGAACTGAAGCAAACAGGGATAAGTGACTTGCCCAGGTTCACACAGCTAGGAAGTGTCTGAAGTCAGATTTGAACTCACAATGATGAGTCTTCCCGACTCCAAGCCGGCTCTATCCATGGCACCACCTAACTGTCCCAGAGGGAGGATAGCTATCTTCAAATATTTGAAGGGCTATCTTGTAAAGGAGAGAGACTGGATTTGTTACATTGGTTCTAGTGGGCAGAACTAATAGTCACATGGGTGTAAGTTACCACAAGGCAAATTTAGACTTGAAATGGGGGAAATTTCCTAACAAAAATTGACCTGGATTATGAATTCTCTATTACTAAAGTCAAGCAAAGGCTATATTAATCCTGCTGATCAGTACTAGTCTAGAAAGCAGTTATTAAAGTCCTGTGTGCCAGCACATAGGCTCTGAAAGAAGTGATTATGGAATAACCAATTATTGGGGAGATCCAGGTAATTTTTCCCTTTTTAGATCTTAATTCTCTACTAGACCAAGCTAGCATCTGATGGACATTGCTGATAATGAGACTGGATTAACTTTCTCTTCAATCTTGTTCCTACCTCACCCAAGTGAGGAAGTCCATTGTGTTCTACTCAGGTTTGGGGCCAGGGAGGGAGCTCCTTTATCTAGAATGTCCAAGGCTTGGGGGTGATTTGGAAATAAAGTCACATTCCCCTAGTCCCTCATTAGAATAGGCAAGCCTATCATCATAATATTCATTCTCTCATTATTTGTTAACCGATCTGAATTGTCACCCTCAGGATCACTTACTCTTTCAAGGTCATATAAGAATTGAATGAGTTCCTTGAGGGATCTTTGGCATTCAAGAGTTTCATTGACCCCTTTTATTAATTATTGCTAGCATGCTTAATAAGATGATTAATTACCCAGAAACTATGTTTCCTGGACTTTTTCTATGTTATGGGATGTAAAGGCAAAAAATAAACCCTATCTCTTTCTTGTTGGGGGAAACCACATGTGTATGGGTAGTGTAATTAATGTATGTACAAAGTGTATCCAAGATGTGTGTGTGTGTGTGTGTGTGTGTGTGTGTGTGTGTGTGTGTGTGTGTGTGTGTGTGTGTGAGTGTGTGGGTGGCATTAGCAACTACATGGTGGGGGGGGGGTTGGATAAAGGGAAGCATCTTACAGAAGAAGGTTGTCCTACATGTCAGAGCTGAATGCTTTCTAGGCAGAGTGTAAAGGTCCCTAAGAGGGGAGATAGTGTTGTATGCAAGGAAGAGCAGGCAGACTGATTTGGCTAGATAATAAAGAGTATGAGTGGTATAAAACTGGAAAGATAAATTGGAGCCTGGTATATTTATAGAGGAGTTTCTTCCTCTGCTATAGGTTAGACTCCTAGAAGGTCACTAAGGTCCCTTTCAGCTCTGAAATTTTGTGAGTCTTCTCTGTGACAGTTTTATAATTTTGTCTTCATAATGCTCACCTTGAGCTCAAGTTATTTTCCAAAGAAGTAGTGAGCATTTTGTAGAATTTATAGATATATAAGAAACTACATCATCTTATACGAGACCCTCTGGGAAAAGACGGGGAAGTCTCCTGTCTCTGTGAAGAGCAGTAGTTACTCTCCTTGTGACTGACTGGCATTATCTTATACTTTAATCTTAGAAAAGCCGTCCACAGGAAAGGAAGGCTCCTTTGCTTAGACTCAGACAGGATATGGAGATTTTGCTCCTTGGAAGCAACAACGGTTTCATTTGTGTTTCTCCCCCATGAAACCTTACATATAGTAGGGGCTTTGATAAGTGTGTCAAATTCAATTGAACGGACATGATGATGTATCTAATTCTAGTCTTGTTCTCTCAGTAGCCATGTAAACTTGGAGAAGATGTGACTTTGAATGTCACTTCACCTCTCTGGGCCTCATTCTCCTCATCTGTAAACTGAATAGTTTGGACTAGGAGTCAATCCCTATAATCTATTTCAATTTTAGCAATCTACAATTCTATGCTTAAAGATTACTTTTTTAATTAGCGTATTACTACACATATGGCATAAAAAGCGGGTCTGTTGGCACCTCTGCCCAAATCCCATGCTTTATGTTGCATTGTGATGTTAGTTTTGGTAAATTTTAAAAGATCAAGAATTCACAGAAGCACATTATAGAAATGCTTTCACGTGACATTTTCTGTTGATGTGTTTAACAAAGTGTTATGTACAAAAATAATATTTTTTAAATTTGGATTTGGGGATGTGATCTTTTTTCCTAAAATATAATAGCACCTAAATTAATACATATTATCATGATAGTGATGGGAGCCATTATCTTTATGCCTTTAATATATTTTAATCAAATTTTCTGTATGTTAGCTAATTTGTGGGGTTGGGGAGAGGAGATGCATGATTGTCTGAGTATGGGGGACTCAATCTGTTTGTGGAAACTTTCTCCACTAGGAAAGTCTCTAATGCAATTCATTGCCTTAGAATTTTGTGGGGGAGGAGACAGAACCTGCTAAGTTGTGTCAGAAGCAGGATTTAAACCCACCTCTTCCAAATCCAAAGCCACCTTACAACCACTATGCTGTAACTAACTGTGAGACATGATGCTGTCAGACTTCCTGAGAGCAGAACTAGCAATGTAGACCCTGAAAGCCTGCACTGCTTGAATAATAATATTCATGCACTGTAATATACCATCATAGTTTATTTTTAACAAAAAGATGCCCCCCCACCCCATATTGCAAGCTTTGCACTAGTGATTCTCATTAGTCTAATTTAAATGATTTTTCTTAGCTTAAATTCGGCTGCTTGCTGTTGGAGCATCACGGCTATTACCAATGAAATGATTTATGATTTAAATATAGCCTTTTACAGTTGCAGGGCCTAGCCATACTTATTTATTAGCAGATTTGTCATGATATCTTTTAACTTGTGCCTTAATAGATATTAACCCGTTCACAAAATATAGAACTTATTCTAGGTGATCCTTTCATTGTGATCCATTTAATGCTGTCTGCTATCTAGGTCATTAATCCACATAAGGCAACATAAGTTACTAATGTGGTGTTAAGGTCAACAGTTTCAGCAAATTGTGGAGGTTGGGGATGGTGGTGAATGTTAGCTCAACAGTTCTGAACAAGACCTATTTGAACCTATCTGAACAAAACTATTTCATTGGACCTTCAGCAGGGAAAAACTATGAACCAACATTACTTGGCTTAGCTCCTATTCATTCCCAAAGGGAATACAAAATTGAACAAGAGGCAAGTGGAATCACCTGCCTCCTTCTCTCCTCCCTTCCCCCCCCCCCACAAATGCTCCTCAAACTTATGCATGTTATTTTTAGAAGAAATGTTTTTAATAGAAACATGCCATTTTGTTTTATAATCACAAGGAGTGGTTGGGAGGAGAAACAATAAGCAGCTGATCGAGATTCAGTGACTCGTAGGATTGGGGGAGGGAAATAATAGAAGAAAGATGTAAGTGATTAGACTCTTTCAACTTGTTCTAGAAGTACAAGGAATAAGAACTAGGCTCTAGACTCTGGTAGTTACAGGACCATAATATTTGAAGACTTGCTGAGAAATGATGAGATCACAAATGACTAAGAAAAGGAAAATGTAATTTGTTTGCTTTACTCTTAATGGAAATAATGAGGTATTAATGGAAATAATGCCTCATTGTGGTGGAAAGGTCACCCTAGTTCAGCTTCGGGCAAGTCCCTACCAAGCTGGAAAGGCATGAAATATGGCGGACAACAGACTGTGTGCCTGTCATCTGAAGACCAGATTACTAAATTCCAATAAATTCATTACCATAAAGTCAGTCACCAGATTATCAGCTCATGAGACTGTTTACTAAGGCATGAAAAGTTTTCAGTTTGTGTCGGTAGTGGGTGCCTGGTGAAATCAGGGCTCTTTTTGAAGTATATAAATTAATTGAAATAATGAGGTCCTTATCTTATGCTCAGCTATCTAACTAGCACTCTTAACATGTGGACTAGCTACAAAACTGAATGAAAGCAGTTACAAAAAACCTCCAAGAATCCTTAAAGATGGAAAAATTACTGAAAATATGGTTACTCAGAAGAAAAGAGTACTTTATTTGGCTGGTAATGGCAATAAAAGGCTAATCTCACTCTATACTCCCAGAGAATCCCGAGAGTAGCAGCAGGAAAAGGAGAAAGGAAGCAGAATTAAGGAAGTGAAGGGAATATGGAGATGTAAAAGTGATGTAGCACCAGTAACAGAGAAACTGGTTTTGGATGCACAAATGGGAAAAAAAAAGGAAATCAATGATATGAGAAAAGAAGAAAGAAACTATAGAAGTAGGCAGCATTTTGTCATCCATTCAATTTAATGATAAAATGCCCCATATGCCCCAGCAATTCCTGAGGATAAAAACTGTATTACAGGGCCATGTAACTGCTAATCTTGATCATCTTGAGTCATCAAATATTTAAATTAATTTCAATAATATGTTGACTAAGGTTGAGATTTTTTAATGACTTTTTTAAGAAAGTTTAATATTAAAAATGGTGGTAAATATGTATTTTAGTGTTTAAGTGGCTAATTTTATGTCCCCTGGAATCCTCACTTGTCCAAACCTCTCATTCATTAGGATCAGACATCTATACCTGGGATCTCAGAGCCCATCTAGTACAATGCCCTCATTTCACAGATAAGAAAACTGAGGGTCAGGGAGGTTAAGCAACCTTTCCAAAGTCACAGAGTAAGTGTCAAAGATGGGATGTGAACAGTGTTCTTCACTCTGTGCTTCACTCCCTCCTACCTATGATAATACGTATATAAGTAAGATGTCATCATACCATAATAATAACAATAGTGCTTTAGGGTTTTAAAACAATCTTACTTTATCTTATTAAACTTCACAACAATCCCATGAGGCCTTGTTGTTCAGTTATCTCAGTAGTGTCTGATTCTTGACCCCTCTTGGGGTTTTTTTCTTAGCAGAGATACAGAGTGGTTTGTTGATTCCTTCTACAACTCATTTTACAAATGAGGAAACTGTGGCAAATGGGTTTAAGTGACTTGCCGAGGGTCACACAGCCAGTAAATGTCTGAAGCCAAATTTGAACTGAGGAACATGAGTCTTTCTTTACTCCAGGCCCAGCACTCCATCTGTCCACTGCACTGCCTTGCAGTCCATATGAGACATAGGTTTTGTTATTATCCTTATTCACAGTTAAGGAAACTGAGGCTCAAAGGCTTAAGAGACAAAGCTCACATAGTAAGTATTGAAAGTGGAATTCGAATCTAGGACTTCCCTCTCCCAAATCTGACACACTGTTCATTACCATTTATTCTAATTCTACGTTTATATCTGTGAGCATTTTAAATAAGACCTGGGGTGGGGGTGGGAGAAGCACAAGCCTTAATGAGGTTAACAATATATTATTAAGTTGAAGTCACTATGAAATTTTAAACTGTGAATGATCTTGCTGGAAGATTTGCATGAGCTAAAACAAACAAATAAACTAACTAACCCGCCCTGCTTTGGGTTATATCTGTAAGATGTCAGACAGACTAATGTGCAGAATAAGAAACATATTTTTAGGCATGAACAATTTGAGAATTTTTTTTTCTTCACTGCTCATGTGATGTAGGGGTTTTGTAACTTTTTTCTTTTCTTTTTACCCCCAGTAGTGGGAAAGTTGAGAGAGAAGGAAAAAAAAATTTTTTTAATTGTTGGTTAATTTTCCTCTACTGATTTCTCCTCTCTTTCTTTTAAAATATTTATCACAAGTTTGCTTGGTAAAGGACTTGGGAGTGGCATATTAAATCTGTATAGGATTTGAAAGTAAAACATATCAACAAAATACAACAGACATTTTAAAAGAGTGATATTCTCCAATGTAGAAATTAGTAAAATACATTAATCTATACCTTAAGAGGAAATAGGAATTGTTCCTAACCACTGCAAAAGCTGTTCAAATTCTCTAGTAATCAGAGAAATGCAGACTTAAAAATCACATTGTGTATATCATCATAGCCATCAAATAAGCACCCTAGCTAAAAATGATAAAATTCAGTCACAATGTAGGAAAACACACCCAATCCTTACATTATTAGACCATATATTATTGCCACCTTTTTTTAAGAGCAGTTTGGAAGTATACACTAAGAATCACAATACTTGACCTACCATATATGTAAATTACATTGTTTTCCTCAATGATAGCAAGTACCTTGAGGACAGGAACTATTTCTCCTATGTGTGTATACATGTATATATACATCCATATACACATATATACATATATCTACTCATCTCATATACATACATACATATATCTATGTGTATATCTATATTTATGAATATATATAAATACATAGATAGATGATAGATAGATAGATATCTTCTGGGTACCTCACATAGTGCCTACTGCATAGTAGGCACTTAATAAGGTTTGCTTGTTAATTGATAGCTTGATACTTTTTCATCCATTTAATTGAGTGCAGTGTAAGGTCAACAGAATAGAAAGAACGACCTTGACATTGAGTGCCACAAAGGGAGCATAATTTTAAATAAACAAAAGAAGAAATGTGAAAAAGGCCACAGAATAAAATTAGTCATTCAACAGACATTAAGACCTATTGTGGGTCTGCTAGGGGCTGGGTGGGGCCTGGGGGGGGCAGAGATTTGGAATTGAAATAAGGTCCCTGTACTTGTGAACCTCACAATTTAGTGTGGAGTTGTTGCATAACATGTAACACAACAGAGGTGTATTCAAGGATTCCAAAATGAAATATGAGTCCTGAGGGAGATGACTTTTTTCCTGATCAAAATGTAAATAGTTCTGATTATAAGATTTTATTTGAAGGTATATTCCATGTTTTTCATATGGGTTTTTTGTTTGTTTTTATATTTGGGGTTTTCTTGGGGGGGGGGTGTATTTGTTGAGAAAAATGGCTGCTGAGTTTGAGGCAGATTGAACTTGTCTGAACATGACTTCCCATCTCTGTTCTGAACACTCCCACCAGCCCATCCCCACACCCAGAACACACACCCTTCTTGTCCTTAGTGTTGCCACAGCTCAGGTTCCACTTTTCCAACAAAGCCCTTCCTTGACGCAGGCCTTTCTTCCCCCTTGTCAGTGCTCTTTCCCTCCTCATATTACCTTGTATTCTTGCTTATGTAACACTGTAAGATACAGAATCATGTTTTTAAATGCATAAAGTAAAATATGTAGGATTGTAACAAAAACCAATTATATTAAAATGTAGTTATCAAATATATGTTATGAAAGTTCACAGACCACAGGTTAAAAACCCCTGATGCAGGAGAAAGTATTATGTGTATGGACTAGAGGGAGAGACTTCATTGAGAGTGAGTATTTAGATTTCAATTTAACAAATGCATATTGAGTTTCTACTATGATCAGGTGAAGCAAAGAAGACCAAGTTAACAATCTTTTTTCTCTAGGGGTTTATTATCTCTGTGAGAGATGAGAATTACCAAGCATACAGCATATTGATAAACACATGTGCAACCCTACTGCCACATACATGCATGTATACACACACATAGGCATATATACATATGTACATACAGTAAAGGAAGAGGACCTGAGACTGGGTATAGAAAATCTCTCCCAGGAAGCATAAATGTAATTCATCTGTTACTTAAGGTCTTAGAGAGTTGCCTGAGGGGCAGCAAGGTGGCCAGTGGATAGAGCACTGGGCTTGAAATTAGGAAGACTCAGCTTCCCTGGGTTCAAATTCATCCTCAGACACTCACTGGCTGTGTGACCCTGGGCAGGTCTCTTAACCCTGTTTGCTGCAGTTTCCTCATCTGTAAAATGAACTGGAAAAGGAAATGGCAAACTTCTCCAGTATCCTTGTCAAAAAAAAACCAAACCAAAACAAATAGGGTCCTGAAGAGTTGGATAGACTGAAATGACTCATGATGAAATGACAATAAATAAAAAGAGCTGGGAAGGAAAGGAAATGACCATTTATTTAAATGCCTACTATGTGTTGGGTGTTGTGTTGAGTGATTGACAAATATTATCTCAGTTGATCCTTACAACAACCCTGTGAGGTAGGTGCCACTATTATCCTCATTTAATAGTTGAGGAAACTGAGAAGGAAAATGAGGAGATAGAGGTTGTGATTTGCCCAGGGATTTAAATTCAGGGCTTCCTGACCCCAGACCTATTCACTAACTGTCTCAAGTGACTTGTTCATTCTTCTGCAGCTCACATGTGCCAGAGATAGAACCTGAACCTAAGTCTTCCTGACTCCAGGGCTGGATCTTTATTCACTGAAACATGCTACATTATATTATAACACAAAGAGCTCTAACATAAGGGAAAAAAGGTGGAATGTCATAAGATAGATACTGACCCAGTCAGATGTCAACAGAATCTCACCTAGGGAATGATCATACTCTTGACCTTGATCTACTCAATATAACAATATTTCTATAAGATTTCATAATCGCCTCAATGGGAAAAAGACTCCCAAGGCCACTAAAAGTAAAAAACAGAAACAAAAAATTTAAGTATTTTTTTAGGATAGATGTTTTATGATCTGATGAAGATGCCCAGGTCTTAAGGTTCACTTGGGCCTAAAACAATTTGTTTTGGCATAGCTTTTAATGAAAAAAAATTAGTTTTCTCAGTAAAAAGTTAACTTTAAAAACAAAACCTTCAGGATTCCAGGGTTGAATTGCCTTGCTCACAATAAGCATTTTTTCCCCATAGTGATGGTTAGCAGCTGTTTTTATTCCCTTTTGTTTGATTTCTTGCTCTTCTTCCGGTTTTAGGAATAATATATTGGGGGCAGCTAGGTGGCACAGTGAGTAGAGCACCGGCCCTGGAGTCAGGAGGACCTGAGTTCAAATCTAGCCTCAGACACTTAACACAAAAACTAGCTGTGTGACCTTGGGCAAGTCACTTAACCCCAACTGCCCTCCAAAAAGCAAAACTAACCAAAAAAAAAAAAAACCTAACAAAAGAGATTATATTTTGGGTGGCTAGGTGGCACAGTGAGTAAAGCTTCGGCCCTGGATTCAGAAGGACCTGGGTTCGGATCCGACCTCAGACACTTAATGCACACACAAACAAAAAAACCTAGCCGTGTGACCTTGGGCAGGTTACTTAACCCCAATTGCCCTCCAAAAAAAAAAAAAAGAAGAATATATTGCATTGTATAAGAATCAGTAATAATCCTTCCAGCTGCCAGTTCCCACTGAAAATCTTTGCTTATTATCTGAATATTATGATGTCAGTTTGTATTGTTTCCAGTTTCCCTTTGCTTTGTATTTTGGTGTGACTGAGCCTGTTTCATTGTGGGTTTGAATGACCTTTGAAAATTCTTGATTTTCCCAATCCAACAGCCATTAATATATCTCTAAACGGCATTGAAGTGTACTCCTTGGGAATTAAATTTTTTTAAATGTTTAAATAGCCTGTATTTGTCAGAAGCAGGTCTTCCTACCTCCTGAGGCTGGCTCTTTATTCATTAAACTTTGCTATCTCTGACATGTATTGGTCTTTATTTAAATAAAACCAAACCAAACCATCAGTCTACCTTTCAGGATTAGTAAGTATATATTAGGAATAAAGTCGGATCTTTTTTCAGAATCTTGTTATGCTTCAGATTCTGAATATCAGATCTCACTGTCTAGTGAGAAACCACTCTGGCATCTTTGCCAAGAAAACCCCATGGACACTGGCCCATGGGTTCACAAAGAGGTGATACAACTGAATGATGAGACAATAACAACAGTGGGACTTGGTCTGAAATTATGGGATTCCTTGTGAGTGTGGACTAGTTGACTTATAAGGTTTCTTCTAGCTCCGAGACTTCATGATTCTGAGCCCTGGGTCCAAGGTGCACAATGGAAATAATTTTATGGTTTGTTTGATCTTTATTTGGATGGAATTTTTTTCCCCTAGGATTGACTGCTTTCCTCACAAAGTGAAGTACAAAATGTAAAGTTAATTTTTTATAGATTACTGTTAGCTGGTCTCTGATTAATTGAAGTTTTTTCTCTACAGACCATTCCTGGCTTATAAGTGACTCATACTTACAACAGCTGTCTCTGCTCTGTTTTTTCCATTTCTGCTGCTGCTTTTGGGAGCCACTGTGGAAAAAAAAATGCAGATCTTTATAAAATCTGTGGGTTCAAAAGTAGGCAAAAAGAAGTAGCAGTGAAAAATGGAATCATTTTAGGGGGAGTTTTACCTCTGGGAAAATTTCTAGGCAAGGTGGGCCCATGTTATGTGGTGACATGCAAAAATATCTTTATCTGAATTGTCCAGTTTTTCCTGCTTTGTGTGGTTTCAGTACCAAATTCCATCACTTAAAGATATGGATTTATAATGTAGACATACATGTTTGTCATTTACATGTTAGTGTGAATTTCATCAATCCTGTTAGAATAATGGGATCTTAGAACTCCACAGCCAGAAGGAACTTAGAGATCATTTTAACTTTAGCCTTTGATTTTACATAAATTTGTGTCATACCTCAATATACCTGGCAAAGTAGAGTCAGGGTTGGAACACAATTCTCTAGAACTTCAATATAGTGATTTTTTCTAAACATCCAATGGAAATGGGCTGTCCTGAGGTGACAGGAATATTGATTAATATGAAAAAATAGTTATGTCTCTTATTTTGGGGACTGGGCCCACTTGTTCCAAGTGGAAGCCTAGGGAAAATTTGGCATTGAGGACTTTGGGACAGCTGGAAGGAATTTGGTGCCTAGAGAGAAGTACCACTAGCTGAAAGATCTGGAAGGGGAATGGTAAGACAAATCATGTATATTTCAAGATTTTCCTTAGCTTTTTCCCATAGCTGAGAGAAAGTGAAGGAAAGGCACTTTTTTTTCTCTTTTTTCCCATCCTTTTTTCTTTTACTTCCCTTCATTCTCCTTCTTCTTCACCTGATTCTCTCTATATATTCTATATGTATTTTACATATATTCTGTATGTATATAGAATCATATATGCGATACATACACATGTGCATGTATATATAAACACACATATATGTATATGCATGTAAAATATACATACACATATGCATACATACATACATACAATTCCATACTCCCATAAAGCTTAGGGTTTTATGGCTGTAATTCAACTGTTTTACTGTTTAAATAGTCCTAAAAACCAACTCTCAAACAAACTTCTCCACTTCAGTCCCTTTATAAGTAGAAGGCTGCCTTTATATTAGAAGACTCCACCCCGAAGCACTTCCCTTCCCAAGTAAAAGTGTGGTTTCCTCTTGAAGACCTTTTGTAAGATGATGCTTCATTCATGTATTTTTGCTGCAAAGAATGGAACCAGCAGATGCTTTCTATAATGTATATAAATTGAGAGCTTCCTAAAGTTAGAAAAAGTCAGTGTTAGACCCACAGGGAAATTCAGAACTTTGTGTTCTAATCACCAGGCCTTGCCTCTGCTATTATATAAAGAACTTCTCTATGTCATGTCATCACTGTTTTGTTCAATTTATTCCTCCTCCTCCTCCAACTGTCCTAGTTTCTCTTTTACTGTAACTGATGTTAAACACAACAGGAAACTTGTTCATTCCCAGCATTTTTATTCTGTTTTTCCTTATAATCAAATAGGAATTAACCATGATACGGACAAGGAAAAGAGCTCTGGCCATAGACTGGGGATCACCTTAGAATTCTGGTTCTAGCATTTAATAACGATGTAATCCTAAGCACATTGCTTAATTTCTACTCTAAGATTCAGTTTCTTTTTCTGTAGAATGGGGGTAATTATATTTGTTCTTGTGTGACTCTCTGGGTTGTAGTGCAGAAGATGTTTTGTCAACCTTAAATCACCATCTAGATAAGAGCTATAATTGCTATTCCTCATTATTATAAGAGTATTTTCAGAATGAAATTCTTTTTTTTTTCAGTATTTTACTTTAGATTTTAAAAACACAATTTTCCATCTGGAACACTTTGCGGTCCACTTTAACTTAAACTTCTACTTCAAGGATTTTTTTAAAAATCAAGTATGTGCTCATGAATTTACATCTCCCCCCCAGCCATATCTTGATTGGATGGCTTTACCACTTATTTTTCCCCATTTCATTAGCTTTTCCTTAGGACAAATCTTCTCCATATGGCCCTCAGGACTATGCAATCAGTTTGGTAACACTATACCCTTTTACTATCCTCAAGGCTCATTTGTGATTCATGATATTTAAAATTCCTAAATTTCTTCAAAAATTGATTTAATTAAATTGTGAATTAAAAGGAAATGTGCTTGTAATGAAAAGAAAATATTAGCATAGAATTAAAAATAAGTTAATATGAAATTGTATTTTTTGTTCCTAGACAAAACCTGGTCAACATTAAATATTCATAAAATAACAGTATGACAGAAGATGTGGAGAGTAAAACTTTTTTCCTCTCCTTATTCTAGGTATCTGATAACCCAACCCACAACTTGCCACAAATGCTTTTTTACCTTCTTGGTGTTCTCTGAGTTGTTCAGACAAGTATAGAACAAATATTTGTCCAGTGCCTATAAAATACATAGCACTCCAGAGGATTTGTCTTGGTGGGGCAGAGAACATGCATGTGTACTCAAAACAATAAAACACTGGGGAAAAAAAGAGAACAATAAAAGGGACCCATCCCCATACCCCCTTTTTTTTTTCAGGTGCTAGAGGAATATAATTGGAGTGCTGGATCATAGGGTACATGAGGAGCATAGGAAAATACCCTGAAATATATGGAATCTGGTCTGGCATTACCACTGTATTTTTGCCTCTCTGAGTTGACAGGCCTAAATGGTGTAGTACAAAGACAATTTGTATACTTAGTATGAATTTTGCTCGGGTGCTATCCTGGGTCATCTTCTCTTCTGTTTAGGCATTCTGTTTGGGAGATCTTACCAGGTCTCATGGGTTCAGTGATTATCAATAGATAGATAGATAGATAGATAGATAGATAGATAGATAGATAGATAGATAGATAGATAAAAAAGATTTATCTGTATATCCCTAGTTTTACTCCTGATCTCAAGTCTCACATTGTCAATTTGCTCCAAACTGTCCTTCCTGGAAATCCTTTAGTCCTCTAAAACACCATGTTCAAAATGGAACTACTTTTCTTTCCCCTTACTGCAAATTTTCCTATTTCTGTCAAGGAAACTATAATCTTTCCAATTATATCATTCATTCCATCTATCTCACACTTATTAGCTTATTCTTGTTATTATCATTGGGAGTAATGATAGCACCTCTCTAATAGGGTGATTGTAAGGATCAAAAGACATAGTTTATGCGTTCTGCTTTACAAGCTTTATAGGATCTTAGTTTTAGATTTAAAGTTGGAAGGGACCTTTGAGGTAATCAAGGCTGATTCCCTCATTATAGAGACGAAGAAATTCAAGCTTAGAGAGTCAAGATGCTTTTCACTATCAATGCAAAGTTAGTGTCGGAGGTAGGATTTGAACAGAGTTCTTCCTGATTCCAAATCTATAGCATGATTTACTATTATTTCATCTATCATCACCATCACCCTCTTCATCATCTTGTCCTTGACTCTTTCCTTTTTTCCTCATTCCTAAAAAGTTGTCAAATCTTGTTTATTCCACTCCCATAGCCATCACCTTAGTTTAGATATTCACCACCATTACAATAGACATAATATTATATTAATATTATTAATAATATTATAATAATATTATAAATTAGAAGCTTCTAATCTCTCTTTATCTCTCTGTCTCTCTCTACTCTCCTTTCTCTCCTTCACTCCTTTCTCCCTCTCTTACTCTTTCTCTCACTCTCTGTCTGTGTGTGCCTCTCTTTGCCTCTTTGTTCATCTCTGTCTGTCTGTGTCATCTCTGTCTCTCCCTCCCTCTTCTATATAATTGCCAAAATGACTTTCCTAATACATAACTGATCAGGCTTCCTCTTGAAATAACGTCTTTTCTAATCTTATTTCCTATTTCTCTAACTGTGTTTTCCACCAAGCTCAAATACTATCTTTGGTCTCTATCTAGGCATTTGCAGAACCCATGCTGTCACCTCCCGCCCACCCCAGCACTCCTTTTTTTATCTCCATTTATCAGAATCTTTATCTTCTTCAGGAGTCAGTGCAGATATCCCTTTTCTTTTTTTTATTTTTTATTTATTTATTTTTTTAAAAGCAATTGGGGTTAAGTAACTTTCTCAAGGTTACACGGCTAGTCATTTTGATTTATGCGTGGGTGCTCATTTTCTGAGGCCGGATCTGATCTCGGGTCATCCCAACTCCGGGCACTCTTACTCACTGCACCACCTAGCCGCCCCTTTAGGGCAATTGGGGTTAAGTAACTTGCCCAAGGTCACACGGCTAGGTTTTTGTTTGTGTGGATTAAGTGTCAGAGGCCGGCTCCGAACTCAGGACCTTCTGATTCCAGGGCCGGCGCTCTATTCACTGCGCCACCTAGCCGCCCCGGGATATCCCTTTTCTATGAAGCCTTCTGATTTTCCCAGTTGTTGGTTCACTCTTCCTACTCAGTTGCATTATCTTTATGAATAAATATGCTTTATCTTTCCTCCCCCTCCCCTTTAAACTCAGGTACTGTTTTATTTATCTTCTTTCTACACTTAGATGCAGGCTTCATGCCTTCTATATAGTGGCCTTAGTTCAATTGTCTCTAAAATGGAGGTGGGGTAGTTTCTTAGGTTGTGTGTCTCCTAGGCCTGTTGAAAGGAAAACACTTTGTAAATTTGAAAAGCTGTACAAATGTAAGCTGTTATCCTTGTAATTACTTTTTTTTACCGCTCTTCTCTTTAACCTAACCAAGCCCTATAATAATCATAGCTTATTGTTAATTTGCTCTCTGGAGTGGACACACATTATTGGCTAAAGTCATCTTGCCCTCATTTCCATTGTTCTTTCATGTCAGTATTTTTCTTCCAGTAATTTGTACTTTGTATAAAACTAAAATGTTTATGGAAAATAAATTTCATTTTGTAAATCTTTAAGTGACTTGGTAGGTTGCATGAGATAAGTTCTTTCAGTGTTAAATCCAATTGAAATCCTTTGGTTTTAGAATTACCTTGTAGCTATCATTGTAGAAATCCTGAGACAAATGGTTAATGATTTTAACCATTTAGGAAGTGGTGGAGACCTAGAAGTCTTTTTATTTTTCTCATCACTGTATGTTGGAGGTTTCAGGAAATGCATCTACATTGAGGAAGGTTAAGATTTTTTTATTATCATTATTATTTCTGTCTAAAGAGTTTTATAGAAGGGAGGGTAGATGGGGGCAGCCTTTTATTTGACAGCAACTTACTTTGTCTATAATTCAGAATGGAAGTGGTGATAACCTATACACAAAATCACCTGCTACTCACCTGCAACAACAGGGGGCACCATACCACATGATCTTTGATAGATCTCTATATTTCAAAAGCTTTTTGTACCATGTAGCTTGGAAACTGATTTTTTGCTACATCTATTAAAAACATTTTATAAAAGTTTTTATAGATTGTTAGGGACACAGTCAGGATTATGATAATGGTCAAGTCTGACTTGATCCAAATGTATTTCTGCCAGTCTTTGACCTTTTTTTCATGTTATAAGGAAATCTTGATCTTTCTATAGCTTCCTTACATTGATTGGCTTTGTATTTCGTTAATATTGAATGAGTTTTTGTGAGGATATTTTCCAAATCTATTACAGTACATTTTACAGTTCCTAAAGTATATTGACTAGAATTATATAGGTGTTAATAGCTTTAAATATGTTTTTTATTCAGCTTTGATTTCAGAATATCACTGTCTTATAAAGTACTTATCTATAGTCTTCTCTTTGATACCTTTATGCTTGATGTGACTTTTATAGAGGAAAGAGACAGATATAGTCATACATCGGTACTTGGTCTAACTATCCTACAAAGCAAGCAGTTTGGAATTATTCTGTTGTAGCTAATTATGGCTAAAAAGTCTATACCTTTGACCCAAAGATGACACAGTAGGTAAAATGCTGGAACTGGAGTCAGGAAGACTTGACACACAATGCAAATGAAAAGAACAAAAAAGAAAAATGATGTTAAATACTTAGTACTTATATTGACCAAGCTTGACAAGAAGAGTTTGGAAAATATCCCACCCCCTTTTTTCAGTGGTTAGGTACAATGCTTGTGGAACAGTATATAGACTGTCAGATTAAGGTGAATGCTGGTTAGTTTTGCTGAACTGTTTTCCCCTCCCAGTTCTGCCTACCACTTCCATGCCCTTAACCTTTATGAAATGATATGGCCTATTGGGCTGTATTCATAAATGAATGTGATTTTTATAAAAAATGGCATCAACAAAAATGAAATAAAATGTTAAAAATAAAAAAGACATTCCTCCCTTCTCCATCGACCAGTCAAATTCATATAGTATTATATAGCTCTATGGAGCTCTTCCTGGTCCATTATGTTTACATCCATTATAGTACATTATTGAGCAAAGAGATGGCCACAGTCTCTTGCCAAAGATACCTATAGCTACCTTGTTCAGTGCAGTTTGTCACCACGTGATTTTAAAAAACTAATTGCCAAGAAGGGTGGAGATATTTCATCTTTATTGTAGGGGTGGAGCTTGACTCAACTCCTTTTCCAGCAACAACTATTTCTCTCTAGCTGTCTTTAATGTGAGTCACCTGTATAAGTAGCAGCCCTTGGAATTCCTTCTCAGTTGTGTTAAAACTTGCCGTATTTCCTGGAGTATCTGTGGAGGTGTGCCTTAACAGAGACTCAGAACATGAAAGGAACCAGACAAAGAAAGTGATCAGTGGTTAGGAAAGGCCAATTTTCCGGTGTTTTTTTGAAGTAGAGCTGGACTTAAATCGAGGTTGTCCTGGGCAGGAGAGGTTGCTGATACCTGTCGAACCCTGAGGAAAATTACAGGTAAGAACAAAGACGCTACTGTATTAATTTGCCCTGGGAATGTGTAACAACTCTGTGAGCTGGTGGTAAGAAGTTTTGATTTGTTTTAGAGCTGTTTAAATAGTAATGGACTGAAACAGCCCCATCTCACCCAAATCTGATCTATATATATACACGACCATAAAATAGTCTGTTTATTTTTCCTTAATTATGTTATCTGTAGTTGATAAATTTGGCTCTGCTAATAATGTGACCAAGAAGTGAACGTTGTGTTCTTTTAAAAATTTCTGATTTGAGTTCTTTCTGTGGTTGTATACACAATTCTTGCCTTTCTTCTGTATGGATTCTTTTCACCATTTAAAAAAGAAAGGAAGGAAGGAAGAAATATAAAGGAACAAACTCGGTGGATGTCAGAATGGCACAAAGACACCTTTTGTATATTTTACACTTTGAAAATCAGGGAAATAGAAGGCTCTTAAATTAACTCTGTGTTCCTTTTCATTTAAAATCAAGTTAGGCACTTTGCTTCCTCTTCCGTTTTTTACCTTTTTATAAATTACTCTTCTTTACCTGTAGACCAGAAAAGTTAGAAGAAAAATTAGTTCCTTCACATTTAATTACTGAGGAAATATTTTTCTTTCTTTTGAGAGTTAAACCTGGATTTTTGAAAGCCATAGAATCTACCCTTCTAACACTCCTCACCCTCATGAGATGACTTATGTAATATAAAGTAATGCATGTTCTACTGAGGTACTACAAGTTTTCCCCTAGGAATTTGTTTGGTCTAACAGTCTTTTTTTATGTAAATTTTTCCTCTAATTTCCTCACCTCTGCTACTTATTATTCTTGAAGTAAATTTGAATAACAGCTAAGTGTCTGTTCAGTATCGATGAAACCTACTTTCGATAGTGAATTCGTTATGTGATCTTATTTTAGAAAGGCAAAAATGTGCCTGCAACTCGTGATTAAAATATGCTAAAATCTAGAGCTAGGTTTAAGCTATAATGTATTAAAGCAGTTGACTTAACATTATATTATAATAAATAGCACCATGGTATTTAAATTAAATTACTTCATGATTTAAAAACAAAACAAAATGAAGCTGTAACTTTAGAACTTAATGTCCTACCTAGATGATATCCCTGCATTGATAAGGTTTGTTGGCAGTGAATAGGAATAGAAACAATTGCTGAGATGCTTTTTGCAAGAAAGTTTTCTTTGAGCAAGGAAGGCATAGTGAACTTTCATCTTTCAGAATCACATGAAAAGTTGAATAACTTTTGGGGGTAAACAAGAGGAAAGAGGGGAAGCTATCTGCTTAACAAGAAAAGATTTTGAATGTTTTCCATTTTCATTTGCAATGTTACTTATATTTAAGTATCAAATATTTAGTATAATGCTTTCTACTGAAGCACTTGTGTAATAAACCCTAGAGATGCTAGGGAATTTGTTAAAGCACATTTATTTAATTTTTATTTTAAGAATAAGAAATTCTAAAAAATTCTTTTTTCTTAATGCCTTTTTAAAAAACGATTGCATGGTTACAATTACATATACTAATTTGTTCTATTACATATTTGTGTACAATTTGTACAATTACATATACTAATTTGTTTAAACTAATTAAGTAGTTTAAAGGTTTTTACAAAAAGTGGGTATTTTTACCCACCTTTTGCAAAAGAAAACAGGCAGAAATGAATGCTTAGGATATAAAGAGACCTTTGCAGAGCTTTGTTTACCTAGCTGTGCTGCTTGTCCTTGCCTCCAAGTCCATTAACAGGCAAAATTCATAATGGTTTTGTCTCTAAATATGAACATTTTTTTTAAAAACTTGAATTTTGGGGTGTACAGGTACTCTATAACCAGTTGCAGTTATTTAATTGGCCTCTGCTTTCAATTCTTGGATAGGCAGACAGGGTCTTTTTTTGTGTCTGTATGTGCAGCAAGTAGAAAATGCAAAGCTTGCTACCACACACATTCCTTAATAGCTGGCACAAGTGATTGTGCATTCCCAGTAGGGGTACAGGTGACTCAGTCCACTTCCAGAAATTCCCACAGGTTCAATTGGTGTCCTGTGCTTACAGAAACACATTTGAAATATCTTCCTGGTGGCTCAAAATTCCACACCGGATTACTTGACATCACATTGTCCATAATAAATATTTGTACTTGTTACATTCCATGGCTACACTTGTGCCACACAAGAGCCCCCTGACATCAGCAAGGTGCCACTTGGGGCTAGAAAAAGCTTTCTTTACTTTAATTCAGCTTGAATAACAACTTTCATAAAGCTATGGGTTCCAGATGCTGAACACTCACACAGCTAAGTCCTGTGTAGCTGCTGTCACCAGAGATAGCACACAAAACAGTCCTGGGGTGTTTCTCAGTGATCATGAGCTGTCCTCTATCAAGCAGGTGAATGTTTGTAGTCTTAATCATCCTAAGGGTGATTACTAGAGCAATAGTCCAAAGTAAAGCTTCTCATTTACATCTTTCCTAGATATGTAAGTTCTTCACCCCACACCTCCCCACTCCCAGTTGAAGGATTAATCAATCGAAGTTTCTTTGAAAAAAAAAAAGTACATGGAGCCTATGATACACAGTATTAGGACTTCAGTAGGATACAGAATGCTTGATTCTCAGAAATAAAAAGAAATTAGATTAAATGCAATGAGAGCAAATTGGATTTAATGAGAAATACAGAAGTTTATCCCCTTAATCTTTGATTACTTAAGTAAGCAAAGTTGTTGATTTTATTATTGTTGTCATTCCAATGTCTCAGTCCTATGGATATTCTATGATCATATTTGGGGTTTTCTTGGCAAAGGTATTGGAGTGGTTTGCCATTTCCTGTTCCAGCTCATTATACAGATGAGGAAACTGAGGCAGTCAGGGTTAAATAACTTGTCCAAGGTCACCCAACCAGTAAGTGTATGAGGCTGGATTTGAACTCCAGTCTTCCTGGCTTGAGACTATCCACTGAGCAACCTATTTGCCCTTTTTGATTATTAGCCAGCCTATTACTACAGACATAAAGACTAAGGAAGGTGAATGATTCACTATCCTGTCACATCAGCATAGGGCATTTGGTCATAGAGTTCATGAGGACAGGTAATTCACCCTCGTGGGAATGTGGTTTGTTAAGAAAAGAAAAAGATGCCAATAAGATAATTTAAAAAACTTTGGTTTTAATAACAAGATTATGACAAATTTATTTGAGGTTTGTCATAGTAGCCAGCTCCTCAGACTCAAAGGTAATCAACCATGTGTTAAGTTTGAAGACATTTAGTAAAAAAAATCTGCTTTTATTTTTTAAAAAAAGGTGTTTTTTAAAATGGAAATTCATTTGTAAATTGATTTCTGCTTAGCAGAAGTTTGTTGTTCTGCCCTGTTCATGTGGAAAGAGAAATGATCCTACTTTTAGTGTGGGTATGGTATGTGTACATTTTATGGGACTGAGAATTTTTATTTTAATCTATATACAAGGACTGTTGTAGATTTGCTGGCTACCATGTAGAACTTCTTTCTCTTACCTTGTGTGCTTTGCACTCTGTGAGATTTAATCTCTGATTCCCAAATCCATGTGAATGCCTTTTTCTTGCCTTTTCTCATTCCTATTTTGAATCTTTTTCAGATTTGATTGTTGGATTTTCCCCCTCCCCCACCTCAGTTCATTTCATTTGTATTTCCTTTCTTCCATAGATGGGAACAGTTCCTGCAGCATTTTGGAGGAGTGGCAGTATTTTTGACTGCTAATGATTTGGCAGCTTGAAAGATGTCAGACAAATGTAGTGGAAAAAACTAAGGTAGTTCTGTTCCCTATTTAAATTAAAAATGAAATCCTCCTTTTGAAATCTTTGCTCTCTAGTGTGATCCTATACGTCCAAATCTAAGGAGGTTTTTCTGCATTTGTGCAGTTGTGCTCAGGTAGGCAGAGTTCTCAGCTTCTGAAGGAACTAGAGGGTTATGTGAAGTATGAGTATGAGAAGAGACAGTCAGTGGAATGATGAATGAGGTCAGCACTCTGTCATCCTTATTTAACTGTAGACCCAGGGAGATTTATTGTCCTAGGGCAATTGTATAAATTCATTTTGGAGCATGACAGGAAGCAAAAAATTTCTCATGATCTAAGCTCATACACCAAATTTTGCAATATCCTAGGAAAAACCATAACGCAACTAGAGAAAGGATGTGTAATGATACTATGCCTATCCATGGATGAGAGGCTATAATGACTTTCTGACCTGTACCTGGGAACCTCCATGACTGCAGCATGAGATTTAATGAACCTTCCATTGCTGGCTTGTTTAATAAACTTTGATATGTATACTGATGCTTTAGAAAAAGGAGGCAGAATTATTATTGCTGCTGTTAATTTATTTAGTTCTCACCCCACCCCCACATTTGTGAGTATGTCTATATATGTGTATTTTGGCAACAGCATTAAAACACCAGAGTTTATAGCACCTCGTATGCTCTTAAAAGAAATGACCTTGAAAATAGTTCAATATTCACAAATAAGGAGCAGCTTTTAATAGTCAGGAAAAAGCTCAAGAACATGAAGAGTTGACAGGGGTGGAAAAAGCAGGTCAAAGCAGTGCTTTCACAAGGAAACAGGTAAAAATTCATGTAATTCAGCTTTTAGGTTGCATAGTTTCTTACCTTTCCGGGACTACAGTAGCTTGTTAGCCTGAAACTAGATCTTTTTTTCAGGGAGAGGGCAGGCAGGGAAAATGAAAAGAGATTGGTTGTTACTTTAGGTCATTTGTTCAGCATATTTTAATCTCCAAGCACAGGACAACAGATAATAATTTTCTTATAAAAATTGTAAATAGCTGAGACTAAAGGAAATAGATAATCTAAGTAATCTCAGGCTTTTGGTAGTAGTTGATTTGTAGCACTGTCTGAGATTTGTATATTTCTGGTTTAAAAGCAGATGTTAAAATGGCTTTTAAGGCAAAGTATAAAATTTGCAGCAAAATGGTACTCACTCAAATGAATCTTTGATCTTATTCTTCGGGGCATTCCCTCTCAGAGTGCAAAATGCAACCCATCCTTGACCTCACATCCTTTTGTCCATTTTACTGGTTGAGGGCTTTCCTGACTTTTTCCGCAGGATATAGGTGGAATACACGAATTGGCCCCTGGTCACCAATTGGGTACACAGATAATTTGATAATATGAGAAGTGTGGCTGATGTTACTTTAACGGTGATAGAAAAAAAATTGGCCTTGCTGAAAAATGGATGCCTTGTTAGGTTTAGTTTTTCTGCATTTGAAATCAGGAAAGATTGAGTTTGAATAATGACTGTGAAAGCTTGAGTTGGTGAACAAATATCTGCTTCTCCCATGTGCTTTTTTCCCCTCCCAGGAACTCTGTAGATGCCACATGGCTGTCACTATGTCTTAAGCTGGAAAAGTACCATTGCAAGAATTGCAGTTTCTAGCTTCTACTCAGAAGCTGTGGGCTTCAGTAATTTTCTAGGAGTTTCAGTGGTTAAAAACAAAACCCCATGTCAGGGCAAACTATGTCCCTGTGTCACTTAGGAAACTTCTCAGGGCCTTTCCTGTTTTAAGGACTAGTTATACTAGTTACCTAGATTTGGAAGCTGATTATTCACTTTCTTAATTATGAAGGTTATTATTGTGACTGTATGTTAAAGGAGTGTGTTGTTTGTAGTGAACTTTACTTTGCTGGATTTTTAGTACTTTTTGAGTAGTTTGAGTTATTAAACTACTTCAGTATGATTCAGTCATAAGGTGTCAAATAGGACATCTGGCCCAAGGCCTCTTCTATACTCTGGTCTCCTACAGACCAGATCTGATTCTGTAGGCTGACCTTTAAGGTTCATTTTTTCTTTTTGAATTGTTGCTCCCACCTCCAGCAAAATTTCTAAACAGAACTGATAATAGGTATTCAAGGTATTGTAGACATGGCAGGGCAGGTTTTATTTCACCTCATAGAAAATGAAGATGTAGAGAATTCACAGGAACTCATAAATGGATGCCAAAACACAGCAACAATTACCATAGGCCACTGGTTCAACATGGAACTCAGTCTGGGGTTTCCTTTGAGGGGAGGCAGCACTTTAATATTCTGGTGGATCGCTCATTTTTCTAAAGAGTTTCATAAAATCCCTCCCTGGCTTTAATGCCACGCATTGGTTTGGTTACCCACTTTTAGAAGGCAAACGCCCTTTAGAGCTGCTTAATAATTGATCCCTCTCCCATCAGACTTCCAATTTTCTAAATAACTCCTTGGCTTTGCTCCTCAAGTGGGATGTTACTTATGAACTGTGGGTGATTGTCTTCTTTCTCCGAGGAGCATGCCATGTCAGGAAATTTCCTTCTCCCTAAAAGAATATTGATTTTTTTTTTAATATAGTATTTTATTTTTTCCCACAATTACAAATCAAGAAAATTTTTAGCATTCATTTTTACAAGATTTTGAGTTCCACATTTTTCTCCCCCTCTCCCCTCCTCTTAAAACAGTAGGCATAGATAATAGTTTATACATATCCCATCATGTAAAACATTTTTCCATATCCATCATGCTTGTGGATGAAGAAACAGATCTAAAGTAAAAAAAATGAGAAAGAATAAAATAAGAAAAATATGCTTTGATCTGCATTCAGAGTCCATCAGTTCATCTAGATATGGAGAGCATTTTCCTGCATAAGTCCTTTGTAGTTGTTTTGGTTCATTGTGTTGCTGAGAAAAGCTGAGTCATACATAGTTGATCATCACATGATGTTGCTGATATTGTGTACAGTTAGAAGAACATTGATCTTGAAACTTTATGATCACACATACCTATCAAGAAAAAACACATTTTTGAGCAGTCCCCATATATGTACTTTTACTTATTTATAAGTCATGTTTATTCTTGTGCTATATTCAGTATGTACATTATGAAACTGCAAATTAGAAAACTTAAAGGATGAGATAAAGTTGAAGAAAATATTTGGTCTCAGAGTCAATATGTGCTTACTGAGTAGGAGTGACAGGGTCATATCTCCTCTTTGGGAAAATCATTTTGGGAGATGAAAGGAGGATGGGGGAGATTCGTGGAAGGGGAAATAATTAGATGGTTTTTATTATAGTAGTCCAGGCAAGAAGTGACGAGGGGCTGAGAGTGACTAGAGAGAAAAGGACAATAAGTTGGAGAGGTTTTGTGTAGGGGGAAATGGCAAGATTTGGCAACTGATTGAACATACAAGGTGAATGAGAATGAAGGGTCAAAAATGACACCTCCCTGAATGACAGAGAGGATGGTATTACTCTCAACAGAAATAGGGAAGTTCAGAGTGGTCAAGTTTTAGTGACAAGATAACCTAATTAAATCTGAGATACAAATCACAGTCAGTCCCTTCCTACTTAATCTGTACAATACTATCTGACCTTAAATGAGGTGGGAGTAGGGCTGTTACCAGTCAGTTTAGCCAGGGGTACCTGAAGAAGCCACAGGATGATGGAAAGACCCAGTTGGCATCTACTGCTGAGAGTGCTCATATGATTACTGGGTCAATATTCTCTGGAGGATCTGCTTCAAAAAGGAGAAGTTTGGGACTTGGTATAACTCAGAGGTGGCAAGGTATGGATGTTGGGGGATAATGGTAGGTGTGGTTGTGTTGTAGGTAAGCCCCACTATTTTATAATTGGGAGGAAGGGAAAGGTTTAACCCATCTTCCTATTATCCAGTTGGTTAATCCAACTCCTCCTGGAGATCAAGGCATGGCCCCCCACTTCAGAGGCCAATGTGAAATTGTCATCCATGAACCCAATGCCTGTGAAATTTTTTTGTAGAAGGCTATATTCTGGAATTCTGTTGCCTAGAGAATTTGAAATCCATACCGTGCCCTTCCCTTCTGCACAAGAATTTGGGGTTTGCAAACGTTATCCATGAACTATTGCTTTGAACTGAATAGTCATACTCACATTTGTCTCTGCCATGGGCTTCTATAGGAAATCGATTACCTTGTATGATTATCAAATTGATCCTGGACTAATAATACATAGTTACTGAAGGCCTATTTATCTCTTTCTTGTCATGTGCAATATATCCAAACAGCACCAATTTGAGGGATGAGGATGGTATACTATTTAAGCTGAAAAACAATAAGATTTGTAACTAAATTCTCGAGATTCTTTCAGGTAATTGAATTCATGACCAACCTGGAATTTGAACAAACCAACTTAAAAAGCTGTGGGGGCCATCTTGAAAAGTTCCATCTCAGACTTCTAACATCTTGGGTTCTTATGTAGTGAGACTTTCTGGCTTGTCTTGTAATGAACAAAAAATCAGGAAGTCAGGTATGCTTCAGTTCTGATAGCCCCCATTATATGCTCTCATTCCAAGGGAAAGAATAATGAAGTTGAAGGGAGAAAATCTGAGTTTTAATTTCACCTCTGACTCTTATTAACCATTTGACCTTAAGGGAGTTACTTATTTCATATTTTTAAAGACTAGTTTTCTCATCAGTAAAACAGGGGTGGTGATATTTTCACCACCTTGTGGGGTTACTGGGAGGAACATGATTTGGAAACTTTAAAGTTCTTTGTAAATGTGAGCTGTTTTTTTTTTTTTTTTTGGAGGGCAGTTGGGGTTAAGTAACTTGCCCAAGGTCACACGGCTAGGTTTTTGTTTGGGTGTGTGTTAAGTGTCTGAGGCCGGATGTGAACTCAGGGCCTTCTGATTCCAGGGCCGATGCTCTACTCACTGCACCACCTAGCCACCCCTGAGCTGTTATTCTTGACTGTTCTTTCTTTACCTGAGATGGAGACATTTAATGAATTTCTAAGTATGTTTTGTCAAAACCATTAATCATCTTCAGAGATGGGTTTCATATTTATAATCAATAGTCCAGTGAGACATTATTGCCTTTTTTTAGAGGTATGCCATCTTTTCCAACACCACAAATTTTTAACATTTTAACTTATTTATTTACTTTTAGTTTAACACCACAATTTTCACTATTTCTTTAAAACTTTTACAGAATTACCTGATGTGGAAGTGATGATGAATTCCTCTAGTGCTGCCTTTTCACTTAATTAACTTTAATGCTTAGAGCAGGTAGTGACCAATGATACTGTATCTTTTCAAGTTACAGAAGTTAAAGGAGCAGCTTCTATTCATCCTGCAGACAGAGGGAATTTAGGGGTTACAGAGCACAGGATATTTATGTATCATGTTGTCTGTAGATTGGTTGAGATGTCTTGACCACTTGTTCAGGTTGTGGAAGTTGTATCTCAACACTCTGGCAATTTTAAGATACGTATTCTGCAGCCAGAACCAATTTAAGAACATATATATATATATATATATATATATACATATATATATATATATATATATGTATATATATTATTCAACTAACATTAAAAAGAAAAAGCAAGCTATAAATAATAAAGATTTCTATGTTACTTTGATGTTTCAATTCAGAACATTTAAAAAATTATTTAAATTTGTAGAAAACCAAATGCCAGTTAGAAGGAAGACCAGAAACTAAGATAGCACTTTATATCATGTGTTATTAGGTGGTTTGAGTATTCATTCACATGGCAATAATAATAGTAATAATTACCCAGTTTATACAGCATTTTCCAGTTTACAAAGAGCTTGTCTCATATCAGCCTTAGGCGATAGTTTCTTTAAATATTGTCATTCCTATTTCACGCATGAGGACACCTAGTTCTGTCGTAAAGCCGGGTTGTGGCAGAGCTAGGATTTAAACTGAAATCTCCAAATGATTAGACCATTCATCTTTCCACTAAACCACGGTGTCTCACAAAACCTAGGAGTTGTTTTATATTCAGGTGGACAATGGTGTACTACCTTGGAATTTTGTGATACCCTCAAAAGTTTAGGAGTATGGTCTTATGTAGGGGTCAATAAATTAATATTGTATCCTGTTTTAACATGTCTTTTTTCACAGGATAGAGTTCTCTGTTATGAAGTTTTACTGAGTTATAGAGAACTTTTTTCATTTATGGGTAGACACGGTATTTGTTATTGGGACTAAAAAGGCTCCACAGAAGAAACAGGAGCCTAGATCAAGCTGAAAGCAATTTTATTTACTATTATGAAGGGCACAAGGCTTAGCTAGAGACAACTCAAGAAGCTAGGGGTGGATATCATAAAGGAAAAAAAAACTAGGGCATCCTGATGATGGTCTATTAACATTAGGACTAGGATTGACACTGCCCCTCGATGCTTTATAATAGAGCTAGGACTGATGCCACCAAGCTTATCCTACTTACAATTTGTTAACCTGGGATAGAACCAATACCTTCAAGAAAGACTGAGAAAGGTTAGAAAAGATTCATGATCAAAGTGATCCCTCAGGGCATTTCAGGCCCAAGAGGCCATGGCAACAAGGATAAGCCTACAATGGTTTAGCTGGGCCCATACTTCAGGTCAGCTGCTCAGAGCATGATGGTTTGATTGGCATGGTCATTTCAGGATAGTAGCCATGTAGGTGTTTTTTACATAGAGATCCTGGTTATTGGTCTCTCATGCCCAAAATCACAGGCTGGGGAGCACCAATCAACTAGGACACAGAAAACTTCTATCTTGGAATATTCCAGAGAAACTTTTAGATCTGGAGAAGTTCTCTAGAAAAGTTACTGCAGAACAGAAGCTGGTAAAGGCAAGAGGAAGCTTATTCTCATTGAGGCAGACTGTAATCAGAGAGGTTGTTGATAGAAAGAGCCTTAGGTTTGGAGGCTCAAGATAGGTTAGTCTGCATCCCAGCCATGTCACTTATTATCTATGAGCCTGAAATAATTTCTCTCTTCTCTGATATGTAGCTGGCAATGCTTTCATTATCTGCCTTACAAAGGTTGATGAAAAAGGTTTGTAAAGCACTATATAAATTGGGATTTATGTGAGACATTGCTATGTTAAAGAAAACAGAGGCCTGCCTTCTGCTACAACTGAATTTCTTTCCATTTGATCTTCTCCTTTAAATTCAAGTACACAGTCACTATTTAGTAGCTGATCCTTGATAGCCATCAAGAGTATGAATATTTGCCAGTGGTTTTGACACATTTTTCACAGCTCTATTTGTGAATTCCATCTAATGTTAAGGGACTTATTTTCCCCCATTATAGAAGAGCAAATGTTAAGGGCATTGAAATATATGAAATGCCTACAGTTCAGAAATAATTACGTTTAAAGGGTACTTAAAAGCACTTACTTGAAAGGGAAATACTGATTAAAGTACATGAGAATGTTAAGAGTATAGATCTCTGGCAGTTAGGGGGAAAGATTGCTGGTATCAATGTTAGTTCCAGATGTGGTGATATTCCTGGAAGATTCAAGTTAAAGATACTGAACTTTAAAAATAAACTTTTTAAACTCCATAAAAGTAGCTCTTGGAAAATTTGTTCTACAGAAATTCCAGTGAACTTACTTAAGATTTCATTAAAAATTGAGTAAGAACTAGGGATTTAATAATTTTTGTTAAGGGCATTTTTTTTTCTTTCTGTCCCCTTTGCCTAAACAAAATATTTAGTATATAGTAGGCATTTAATGTCATGCTGAGATGATATTTTTATGGTTATATCAAGACCTCCAACATTCCAGAGCCACTTGAATGAGATCCATAATCACTTGTGTGTTCACCCTAACCTAACCATCCATGCAGGAAAAACCCAATGGATATAGAAATTATCTTGTTCAGATTGTGAAAATATAAATTGGGATAAGTAACCTTAGAGTTTATCCATAATTTTATGTAACTTGGATGAACACTGAACAGGAGAAGGAGAGAAGACTAGATTGCCTTTGGGAAATTTCAAAGTCCTTTCAATGATTGCTATATCTCACTCTGAAATAAAAATGCATCATTTAATTTAATTGCAAAACTGATCTCATCCAGGGTGGAAGTGCATTGGCCATCCATGTCCATTCTCAATACTAACTGATGTTGACTCTAACCTTTTCCATTTTTCCAACCTGGGCTAGTTTGCCTTTCTCAGGGCAGGTAGACAGTCAATATGTATTTATGATGCACCTTCCACGTTTCATACACTATACTAAGCTCTGACGATATGAAGGAAGGCAAAAAATCTAAATCAAAACCAATCTCTGCCCTCAAAGAGCTCACCATCTAATGGGGGGGGGGGCTAATAAGCAAACATATGTGTAGACAGGGTGTAAATAGGGTAAATAGGTAATAACTAACAGAGAAGGCACTAAAATTAAGATGACCTGGAAAAGACTTCCTCTTCAAGTTGGAATTTTAGTTGAGATTTGAAATAAGGAAAGTTGGGAGGCAGATGATGAGGGAGAACTTTCTAGGCACAGGAGACAATCAGAGAAAATGCTCAGAGCCAAGAGATGGAGTATCTATTTCATGGAACAGCAAGGAGACTAGTGCCATTGCATCAAAGAATACAAGGTAGAGGGGTCATCTAAGAAGACTGGAAAGGTAGTGGAGGGTCTAGGTTAGGAAGGGCTTTGAATGTCAAATGGAGAATTTTATATTTGATACTGTAGGGAGTCACTGGAGTGTATTGAGTAAAGGACTTCATGTGATTGGACTTGTGTTTTATGAAAAACACTTTGGTAGCTGAATGGAGGATGGACTGTGGTGATAAGAGAACTGTGGGAGGCAGCCCAACCAGCAGGCTATTGCCATAGTCCAGAAATGAGTTGATGAGGGGCTGCATCAAGATGACATCAGGCTCAGAAGGGGTGACAGAGGAGTGTGTGAGTGTGTGTGTGTGAGTGTGTGTGTGTGTGTGTGTGTGTGTGTGTGTGTGTGTGTGAGAGAGAGAGAGAGAGAGAGAGATGCTGTCAAGGTGAAATCTGTGGTCTTTGGCAATAAATTGATTATGGGAGGGGGTAAAAGACAGTGGGGAGTTAAGGATGACTCCTAAGTTTTAAAGCCCCAAACTAGGAAGAGAGTCATGTTCTCCATAGTAATAAGAAAGTTTGAAAGGGGAAATGATGTTAAGGGGAAAGATAATCATTTCTCTTTTGGATATATAGAGCTTAAGGTGTCTACTGAACTGCAGTTGGAGATGGAAGATTAGAGGTAAGCAGAGACATTAAGACAGGATAGGTAGACTTGAGAATCATCAGTACAGAAATAGTAATTAAATCTGTGGGAACTGATAAGGTCTCTATGTGAAATAGTATAAAGGGAGTAGAGAAATAGTATAGAAGGCCTAGGACAGAGACATAAGGGACACCTATAGTTAGTAGATATGACCTGGATAAAAATCCAGCAAAGGAGACAGTAAAAGAATGGTCAGATAGGTTAAGAGGAGAACCAGGAGAAAATTATGTCCCTAAACCCTAGAAAGTTGTTGTGGTTCGTCCTCTGTTTTTGAAGAGGACTGATGACATTACAGGGAGACAAGGAGAAGAGTGTGATTGACAGGTTAAAGGCTGAACAAAGGTAAAAAAACAGAATGAGAATTGAGCAAAGCCTATTGGATTTTGGTAGTCAGGAGATAAATGGTAACTTTGGAGAGTACTTTCAGTAGAATCATGAGATTGGAAGCCAAATTTTAGGTCATTAAAAAAGAATGAGGGGAGAGAAGTGGACCTTTCTATTGTAGATGGTCTTTCATGGAGTTTTATCATGAAGATCAAAAGGGATTTAGGATAAAAGTTAATAGAGATGGAAGGATCAAGTGAAAGTTATTTTGAGGATCAGGGAGGTATGGGTAGGTTTGTAATCTGGAGGGAAGGAGCCAGTTGACACAGAAAGATTAAAGATAAGTGAGAGAGTGGGGATGTGGGGAGGGAATCTGTTGGAGAAAACAATATCCTGAGGTCCTCTGCTCTCAGCGGATCATAATATTCATGCTGATTTAGTTCAGGTACCTGGTTGGCTTTAGCCTACTGTAGTTTAGAACTCTCAAATTCAGGCAATCCAGCAACCTCAGCATCTCCAGTAGCAGAGACCACATGCACTAACTACCTTGCCTGGGTCCATCAATATACAAAGAGTTAGAGGAAGCATGTTGAGTGGCCCTGTTGGGGTGGGACCTATGAGGGGAGGGGCTAGAGCAAGAGAAAGGTTACATAGAATGAAAAGGGATGAATGGGTAGTGCTCTGCATAGCTGGGGAGAATCCTCATATGGATGAGAAAATAGAGCCATCAATGCATCATAGGGTTTTGTGGTTATTTTAGTGGACTTAAAAATTTTATAAACCAAAGTGTATATCACAAAACCAGTTTCCATAGCAGATTCTTCTGAGTACCTACTCATCAGCTGCACAGTCTTTCATCCAAATCTTTTTGGGTAATATTTGTTTTGCAAAATTGAACAATGCAAAATGTGTGTATGTTGAAGACTAGCATTATATATAGGTTTCTGAGGCTCATATGTTTTCTTTATCTTGACTTTAAGCTCTATTCTGTTTATCTATCTTTTTTTGATATATATCTTTGAAACATTTAATTTTAAGTCCTTGAATTTCAGATCCATTCCCTTCCTCCCTTGCCACCCATTCCCTCTGGGAAGATAAGTAATTCAGTATGTGTTGTACATGTATAGCTATGCAAAACATTATCATAGTAGATATATTGTACAAGGCTGCTTATAATTCCCTCCCACTCATCCCACCCCCGACCTGGTCCATTCCCTACATGATCCTGTCCCTCTTCTATAGTGGGTACTTCCAACCTCCCTCACCCCAAGGATGCCCTCCCATCCATCATCCCTCCTCTCATCCCCCTTCCCCCTATCCTGCTGCAGGTTGAGATATCCCATTTAGTATGTATGTCATTCTCTCCCTGAACCACATTCAATGAGAATGTGGTTTTGCCTTTTTTGCCTTCCTATTCTCCCCCTCCCTTGCAACCACTTCCCCTTGCTTCTTCTACATGAGATAGTTTACCCTACCCTGTCTCTCCCCATCTCCTCTTGCCACTTTCCTCTCTCACCTCATAATTTCACCCCTTAAGTATCATCCCTTCCCAACAAATTCAACCTGTGCCCTCTCTCCATGTATGACTGTAAACATATATACACACATTCACATATGTATTCATATGACCATACACCCTTGTTCTATTATTTTCATACTGAGAAAGGTTTCATCAGTCACAGTTATTGTTTTTCCATACAGGAATGTAAATAGTTCAACTTTGATAAGTTCCTTTTGATTTTTTTTCCCTGATTACCTTCTCAGGCATCTCTTGCTTCTTGCATCTGGATGTCAAATTTTCTATTCAACTCTGGTTTTTTCCTCAAGAATGCTTGAAAGTCCTCTATTCCACTGAATGACCATATTTTCCCCTGAAATAAAATACTCAGTTTTACTGGGTAGGTGACCCTTGGGTTCAGTCCCAGCTCTTTTGCCCTCTGGAATATCATATTCCATGTCCTTCAATCCCTCAGTGTAGAAGCTGCCAAGTCCTGGGCTATTCTGATTGCGTTTCCACAATATTGAAATTGTTTCTTCCTGGATGCTTGTAGTATTTTCTCCTTGATCTGGGGATTCTGGAACCTGGCTATAATATTCTTGGGAGTTTTCTTTTTAGGATCTTTTTCAGGAGGTGATCTGTGGATTCTTTCAACCTCTATTTTAGACCTCTGGGTCTAAAAACATCAGGGCAGTTTTCCTTAAGAATTTCTTGAAGGGTGATTTCTAGGTTCTTTCTTTGAACATGGCTTTCAGGTAGTCCAATAATTTTTAAATTGTCTCTCCTGGATCTATTTTCCAGGTCAGTGGTTTTTCCCATGAGATATTTCACATTGCCTTCTAATCTTTCGTTTGTTTGGATCTGCTTAACAGCATCTTGATTTCTCAAAAAGTCATTAGCTTCCATTTGCTCCAGTCTAACTCTGAAGGAATGAATCTCCTCAGTGAACTTTTGAGATTATTTTTCCATCTGGCAAATTCGACTTTTTAAGGCATTCTTCTCCTCATTGCCCTTTTGGGCCTCCTTTGCCATTTGAGTTATTCTATTTTTTAAGGTGTTATTTTCCTCAGTCAGGCTGTTGACTCTTATTTCATACTTTTCCTGCATCCTCTTTACCCCCAAAATAGGAGTCTAAGGTTGCATTTTTCTGTTTATTTTGTTTCCTTTGCCTTGACATGATGCCACTTAATTACTTGACTTTTGGGCTTGTTGCCACAGTAGGCCTCTGCCACCAGACAGGGGAGCTTTCATCCCGAATGTTGGCGTCTTCACAGCTTTCTGGCAAGCTGGATACCCACCCCAGACCTCCCCCCCCCAGATCACAATCCAGATCCAGGGAGGTTAAAGCAAGAGCGATTACCCCCCCAGGACTGATCGCTGGATCTCCCTACAGTTCGCAGGCCAGGAGCTGGAGCTGACTCTGAAAACTGCAAAATGGCGTGTCTCCTCAGTGGCTTCTAGCCCCCAGGGAAGGAAGCCGACATGTTCCCCAAATACTGGTCCCAAAGTCCATAGGGCACTAACCTCTCACTTTGTCCTAGGCATGTCTGTGTTGATAATTCTGGAATCGCCACAGCAGCTGGTGATCTGGGGTCCCTCTAGCTGGCTGCTGGCCTGGCCGCCCTGGGGCTAAAACGGCAGCTCACATGGACCTGGGCTCTGCTCTCCTTGTGCTGCGATGCTGGTTCCCAGCATGCTGCGCTGGTCCTTCCTGCAGGGCTGCTGGGCTGTCCTCAGTGGGAGGTTAGCTTCTCTGTGTCATTCTGTGGGTGCTGGGGCTCCAGAAGTTGTTCAGAGTCCCCTTTTACATAGTTTGGAGGTAATCTGGGGGGAGAGTGCCTTGGATGTGCTGTTTCTACTCCGCCATCTTGGCTCCACCCTCTGTCTCTATTCTGTTTATCAATACATTGTTTAATGTGTGCATGCATATATATTAATTTGTGTGTGCATGAGAATTCAATAGGGAGAATTGTTTTCCATCTACTTTGTTTAAGGTGCACTTATTACGTCTGTGTTATTATGTGTGCATATATGGTGTTTATTTTCTATGTTAATAATTTATTGGCATTTCAGGAAAAAATTTTTTTCCAGAATGATACTTAGATTCACTGTATACATTGACTTTCATGCATATGGTATGTGTGTTGTCATAATGGCAGTAGAAAAGCACATTTTTCTGCAAAAAATTATAGTTCAGCAAAGGAAATCATCTGGGTAGTAACCTCTTAGGACCTCCAGTTATTGATGATATCTAATTGCATATTGGAAAATGAGAATACAATATATGGACTAGTACAAAGAGTCTGGGTGTGGGCCATCAACTGTTATTGCTCAATCTAATGTAACTTTTTCCTTACTCATTTATATTATTCTTAATGAATCCCAGAGTCCCAGGTGCTCAAGCTGTGCCTCCTTTTAACCTAACAGTTAGCCTCCAGCAGGTTTTTCTTCTGCTTCTCCTTTCATTGGGTATGGTTTGTAACCTGGGCCATTTATTCTGCTAGCTGCTGTTCTGCTGTTTTTCACTAGCTAGTCTTTCTTTCCAAACAGAGAACTGCCTTGCCAGTCTCATGGGAGCTTTTAAACTACCAGCCCCTGTACTGCTCATTGTTTCTTTCCTCATCCCTCTCAGAAGACTGAAAAGATGGATGAAAATGCCATGCTACAAGACTTGACTCTTGGTCTATGTAAAAGCCCATTGCAGCCTTTTTCCCCCCCATCAGAAGAGAGTTTCCTTAGCAACCAAGTCACTAACTCCCCCTTTCCCTAAATGATCTGCTCAGCTTTGGTTTAAATCCTCTTTAGCATAAAATACCAAGATTACTCATTAAAATGCTACAGTTGGCTTTTATCAGCCTGTTTCAGCCCTTAGACTTCTTAAAGGTGACTGGTGTCATATGACATTTTTAAATGCATTTGAACAGACAGGATATAACAGTATTAAGAAAATTACTGTTTTCTCATATCAGCTTTCTAATGTAAGTATATAAATGCTTAGTAACCACGGGGATACAAAATTATATTTATAGGAATTCATAAAAACATACACATTTACATATATAGGCATATATCTCTGTATAGTTACTTTTGCTGTTCCTTTCTTTAACATTGAAAATCGAACAGTATTAATTCTCTATTTGTTTCTTAATGGAAATAAACTTGGAAAAAAAACCCTAAACTTTGATTTTTAACCTTTGTGTTTTGGTTCTGGGTAGTTGTTGTATTAACTGTGTAGAAGGGCTGTGTGATGGTATTGGTTGAATGGGGGGGGGCGGGGAGGATTTGATATTTACATGTTTGGTCCCAGAGTTTTTTTCCTGAATAAAGAAAAATATTTCAGCATCCTATTCTATTTCATTGTGTTACAGAGATAATCCTAGGTTCTTGAAGGTTGTATCAGTTTTAGGGAGGTCCTGTTAAGCTAGAAAGGCCTCAGATGCTGACCTGATGAAATACAAAGATTAACTTACCTCAGTTTAGAAGGACTAATTGTAAGAAGGCTCCCCAACAGCCATTACTCATGAAACTATATAATAAGGTGGTGAGGGACTGTGCTCTGGATCAGAAGAACTCCCAGGGATGAATTATCAGTGTTTTAAAATATTTTAAGTGCTTCATTACAAAATTTAGTGATGGCTATCAATTTGAGAACATCTTTTATCAATGCAAATTGAGACCAAGCTAAGCCTTCTCTTCCTATGTTGTTCTTAGCTATGGATTTTAATAAATCCGCATGGGTTCTACCCATGATGCTGAAGGCCTGTCTTTAGTTTCTTAATGTAGTTTGTACACTTTTGGTATTATTTCACAGTAATTGAAATCACACAATATAAATTCCATCCTTTACCATTTACCAGAATGAATGACTCCTAGAAAAAGTTAAAATACAATTTAAAAAGTAATTTACTAACTAATATTTAGATAGTGTTTTAGGATTTCAGAATGCTTTAATCAACTAACCAGCATTTATTCACTGCCTATTTGCCAGGCACTATGCTAGGTGCTGCAGATATGAAAAAAAGCTAGCCTTGCCCTCAAGTAGCTTAGTCTGGGGCGGGGAGGGAGGAACACAGACAAAGCAAGCTGTATACAGGATAAATACAGGAAAGAATACAAGATAAATAATAATTATACATGATCAATACAGGAAATAATTAACAGAGGAAAAGCATCGGCCTTAAGAATCGTTGAGGAAGCCTTCTTTACATACTGTATTATCTCACTTGATTCTCACAATAATCCTGGGAGTTGAATGCTTTTTTTATTGACATTTTACAGATGAAGAAATAGAAAAAGAGAGAAATTAAATGATTTGCCCAGGGTGAGTTTCGGGGGGGGGGGGGCAGGATTCAAATTCAGGTCTTTCTGTTAATATTTCCAATTACATGTAAAGATAGTTTTCACCATTCACTTTTATAGGATTTTAAGTTTCAAATTTTTCCCCTTCTCCCCTCCCCAAGAGATGAAGCAATCTTATAGAGGCTATATGTGTACAATCGTATCAAGCATATTTCCATAATAGTCATGTTGTGAAAGAAGAATCAGAACAAAAGGGAAAAACCAAAAAAAGGAGAAAAGAGTAAGCTTCAATTTACATTCAGACTCCATAGTTCTTTCACTGGATATGGATAGCATTTTCCATCATGAGTCTTTTGGAATTTTCTTAGATCATTGTATTGGTGAGAAGAAAAAAATCCATCAAAGTTGAGCATCGTACAATGTTGCAAATCCAGATCTTGCTATCTACCATGACGCTGAGTAGTTTCTAGAGGATGTTCTGACATTCTAATGGAGGTAGAAAAAGAGTTCCACGACCACATCAGTTGAATGATTGTGCTGCCTGTGTATTAAAGGTGAATTGAAACAAATGTGGAAGGTTAATTTAATTATTGGAACCATAGGATGGTGCTGAGGGGTTGGGGATGGTGGGGGAGAACAATACATCCTCTAATCCACACTCCTCATTTTGTAGATGAGGAAATCTGAGGCCCATAGAGATTAGTTGACTTGTCCAAATTCACATAGCTTTTTTTAGCAGCAGAGCCAGCACTTAAACTCCTACTTCCTGGTCTAGTTCCATTAAAACATACTAACTCCCTGAGATGTGAAATGTTTTATTTATCTCTAATGGTCTACCCATCAGGTGGTTAATAACATAGTTTTGTGTCTTGGGGTTTATTTTCCTCTCATTTTTCACTTTATACTGCAAGCCTAGAGTTTGTGCCCCTCTTTACATAGCTATTCTTTGTTTCTATCTTCCTGGTAGAAGTTGAATGACGTAACTCTTTTATCAGAAGCCATCAAAACACAGAAGAATGGTTATTTTTAAAGCCTGCTATTCAAACTTGATACATTTATACTTCCCCCAAGGTCCTTATTTCTTCACCCTCCATTTTTCTAAGAAAAAACTCCTTTTATTAGAAAGGGTAGGTGGACACTCAGTAATAATGTAGTGGAAAAAAAATTGTTTGTTTTACTTTTAAAGTTACTTTGGCCATAATATTTTAGCATAGTTGTTATCTAGACCTTTTCTGTGGGACAAAAAGGGAAGGTACAGTGCCCCTTTAGGAAAATAGGATTATATATGGAGAAGTGATAAGTATAGAAAACTTAATCCATTCACTTTATTTTGCAAATATGGAATCTGAAGCCTATTTATCTAATATTAGGCAGTTGGGTTTACTTAAATTTCTCATATAACTGAGCTATAACCTTATATACAACCAAACCACTTTTTAAAAACATATTTTTTGTTTATGGAAGACCTTCTAAAGTACATTATGTCTTAGGTAGCCTTTTCTTGATGATTCATTGTTGTTATTATGAACATCAGTTATTATCCTCTATTTTATTAAAATGGAAATGATAGAAGGCTCTAAAATAGTGGTTCTCTAAGGGGATCCCATATGATTGGATTTGTTTGTTCTTATACCAAGTGCTTAGGACTGGCTAAAAATTAGCATTTTAAAGAATATTTATTTTGTCATTTTTCCTTTTTGGCCAGGTAATCTGCCATCACTTTTTCTGCTGTGTTTGTTGCTATCCTATCCCAGACTTAACTCTCTCCCAATCCTATTTCCTGTTTCCAATTTACTAGGGTAATCAGATGGCAAATCCCATTAGTTGGCTTTAAATGAAGGCCTGCAGGATTTTTATGTCAGTAAAGACTTTATGAGTGAATTTTGCTTGAGATCTTTTTTTTTATTCTGATTGCCAAATCACTTACAGTATCATTTGTTAATATTATTAACAGTATTGTTAAGTATTGAAAGAATTGGAAGATTTCTTAATGAATAGCAGAGTTACCCTGGAATTGAAGAAGATGAATTTTGTCCTGGTTTTCAAAAAAGGGAAGTGGATGGCATCTGAAAACTATAGGCCTTTAGCCCTTAGTTTAGTTCCTGGCAAAATTTTAGATTGTATGATTAGCCAACATCTAGAAAACAAAATAATGATCACAAAGGTTCAATTTGATCATCAAAAATAAGTCTCGTCTGTTTAAGCATTTGATTTGTTTCTGGATAGTTTATTTGACTGTTAGATCAAAGTATTGGCATAGATTGAGTTGAGTCAGATTTTAACAATACAAATGGTAAGATTAAGGATTGGTTGAATGGGAAGGTTTGATGTCAACTTGGAAGGAGGTCTGTAGTTGAATATCCTAGGGGTCTAGGATTGGCCTGGAACTGTTGAATATATTCCTTGATGATTTAGATAAAGTTATAGATGACATGTTTAACAGATCGGCATGTAAAACAAAGCTGGAAGGGAGAGCCAACGTATTGATAAATGGATATAAAAAGGAGCTGACAGTCTAGAATAGTGAACTGAATCCCATAAAATTTAATAGAGGTAAATGTAAAGTTTTACCTTTGTTTCAGAAATTCAGCTTTACAAACACAAGATGAGATAGCCATGAGTAGCAATCAGTCTGACAAAATCTGAAGGGTTCCTTGCATCACTTGTTCAGTATGTTAGCTATGTTCTATGATAGCCAAGAAAACTCATGCTGTTTAGGGGGAGACAAAGTGTCTGTGACTGAAGATGTGACACTTCATAAGCTGCCTGGGTCAGACTGCATCTAGAGGGCATGGTCAGTTCTGGCCATCACAAGTTAGGAAATGTGGATAAACTGGTGAGTGTTCAGAGTAGTTCACGTGGTGAAGGTTCAGGTTGGGGGTTGGTTGAAGATACAAACAGAGATGGCAGCTGTCTCTATTTCTAGGAATGGGAAAGGGTAAGGGAATAAGCATCTATAAAGTGACTGTTATGTGTCAGGTACTTCAATAAGCACTTTTTATGAATATTATCTCATTTGATCCTCACAACTCTCCTGCAAAGTAGTTACCATTATTATGCAAATTTTACAGTTAAGACAATTGAAGAAAACAGAGATAAACCCATTTACCCAGTGTCACACAGTTAATAAGTGTCTAAGACCAGATTTGAACTCAGAACCCTTATTCCTGTCCCAGCTCTCTCTATCCATTGTATCACTAGCTGCCTCAATGAAAGCGTGATTAGAAAGATATGTTCTACTTGACCCTAGAGGAAGATTGAGGCTTGATGTAAGTACAGACTTCCTAACAATTAGAGCCATGCAGGGGTGGAATAGGCTGTTTGGAAGGTAAGGGGTTTCCCTTCATAAGGAGATTTTCAAGCGGAGATTGATGATGATTTGTTGATTATTTGGTAGAGAGATTCTTCCTCCAGTATGGTTAGATTAGATGACCCTTGAGAATCATTCTAGCTCTGAGATTCAGTGATTCTGAGTCTTCTGGATTAATGACCTCAGAAGAAGTGAGGTGATAGAACTGGGGCGATGACAAAAAAGGTTGAGTATAGCTCACCCATTTCTCAGAATAAGCTCTTGTTGAGAGTCAGTTTATCCTCCTTAATTCTGTTTTGCATAGAGAGCTTTAAGCATGGTAATCTCTGTGTGACTTTCCTCATCTCCATTCATTGATGTAACTAATGTGTTCCCCCCCCAACCCCCTACTCCTGTGGGGATTTTCCTACCTAATAGCCTCTCTGGTTCTCTGCCTTCTACATGCTGGCAGTTTCATGTTCAGCTGTGGTTTTACTTAGCCTTAATCCTCTATTAATTGCCTCTTGTTCAAATCCCCATAAGACCAGATTATCATTGGTTTAGGGTTTTTGCTCCATTGCTGTTGGTTTTCTTTGTTTCAGTTCTAACATCTGCAAAAAATAACAAGGGAATTTATATTTTATTTCTAGCCAGTGCTCCACTGTTTTCAGAAAATTTTTTTTAAAAAAGGAATTTCTCAAAAAGTGAAGAGCCATTGTAGAACCTTCCATGATGTCCTTAGTAACTTTTTCTAAAATCTGGCAATATCTAAAGCAGGGGTTGATACACTTTTGGGGGAATTCAATCACATGTAAATATGATCAGGAGGTATATATTTATGCCTGACAAAAGGGATTTCAGCCATAATATAGTTAGAAATGAGGAATAACATTAGAGAAACCAAAGAAAGGGTTGTAATGGCATCCACAATAAGAGAAGTATCAGAGTACATTGTTCAGTAGATCTCTATATGGAGGATCATAGCTAGATCACAGATTTACATTTAAAAGAAATCTTAGATAATTTTCAGATAAAGAAGCTGAGGCCCAGAGTGACCGGGCCAGAGTCATACCGAAAGTAAGGAGCAAGGGTGGGATTTGAGCTAGGAACTTAGGACTCTTGAGTCAGGGCACTTTCCAGTGGGCAATGCTGAGTTAAACTGGATACCTTGGAGACAACCATCCACCTATTTAATATTACATTTGAGGAAACTGAGGCCCAGAGAGGCTAGGTGACTTGTCAGCAGTCACATAGGATGTTAGGGACACAACCAGAGCCCCAAGTTTTCAGACCCCCAGTCTGAGCTCTTTCCATTGTATCACACTATTTCTGTTAACTTCAGATTCATTCAGACTTGTATGTAGAGGACTGTTATCAGTTTTGGACTTTGTCTTTAGAGAAATGTGTGACTTTGCAACTTAGGGGAAAGTCAGTGTGGTTCAAAATAAACTAAAAAATACTGTTTTGACAATCTGATACATTTATAATAGGGAGAGATCTTCAAAATCATCTAATTCTCTCCCCACCCCCATTTTACAAGTGAGGAAATGGGCGAAAGGTCTCAGAGACACTAAACTCTGAGAGTTCAGAGCCAGAGCTTCTGGCTCCTAAGGCTAGCACTTTGCACAGCGCCATGCTTCCTTCGATACTTCAGATGGTTGACATGGAAATTTTCGGTTTCCACAGCTGATGTTTTTTGGTCTGGCTGTTGAGGTTGAAGTACATTTAATGGATGCCAGGTGCTAGCCCTTATCTTTCCCATGGTGTTGTTTCCATAGTCATGTGATGTTCTGACTGAACAGAGAGACCAGGTTTGGGGCAGTGAATTGCTTCTGAGCCAGAACCCATTGTGTGTAGTTACGATATCCTTTAGGATTTCCATCCTCATATTTATATATTCACCATATGTGGCAGCATCATCTTTATGATCTGTTCCCTTTTCTCTTTTTGCTTTAGTACCTGTCTTCCTAACTTATAACAATGGGCCCAGGAGCTCATTTAGTCCAACCTACTCATTTTACAAAAGAGAGACAGAAGATCCTGGAGCAGCCAGCATGTCTTCCTGTGTCACTATAAATTAGACAAAGTACCCTGGAAAGTGTCAGATATCATAGTAGGAGCTCAGAAACGATCTTGTTTCTCCTGTTCAGTCATTTCTTGACCTCCACTACTATAACTTACAAATAATAGTAAGCCTCTAGTTAAAAAGAACTTTACAGCAAAATATGACAAAAAGCAGTGTGCCAGAATCAGAACTAAGCCTAGAAAAAGGGTTCACTCTGAAACAAAATCTGATCCTGAAAACTGAACATTTTGCTTAGCTTTCATTCTCTGTGATTGTTGAACTTCTGTCAAGCAGCTGTTTGTCCATGCAAAGATATTTGTCTTATGTAAATACTGTGGAATAAACTTTTTTTTTTTAATGTGGCAATGGTTAATTGCCTTCACATTTGATTGGCATGATTTGCATTGCTTGTAAAACTTTGTTCCCTGGATGACCCATGAGAAACAGCCCGTAGCATCTAGACCTACATTCTGATCACTTTGTTCTCATTGTTGGTCACTGGCATGCAGCAAATGGGGAAGACGTCGAAGGTCTATCAGAAGATAAAGATGGCGTCATCTTGACATTTAAGAAGATAAAGATGGTGCCATTCTGACATTCATATAAATACATACCAGAGCCAGGCTTTTAACATGTTATGCACATCTTTGTCTCTTTCTGGGATTAAAGTGAAATAGGTTTTCACCGTGGTACCAAAAGATTGTACTAATAGGGGGAAAACCCAATTGTTTTAAACCTGTCCTAGAGGGGATAGCCCATCGTTGTTTGTGACCTGCTTTTCAGTCAAAAGACCTATTCAGTTTATTTTTAATGCCTCTATTTCTCATGTAATTTTTTATCCGCAGCAAATGTTTTATAAGCTAGTCATGCTGCTCCAATGGAACTTGTATGAAGATACCATTATTGGGGTTAGTCACAGTGGATTGCATGAGACTATTTATTTCATTCTGCACCAATGTTACAAATATTTATACACTATATTGTCATTACAGTTCTTAAGTGTCTAAAACTTACCACAAGTGGAAATTAAACCAAACAGTGCTATCTTTGATAGGCTACATACTGCTAAAGAGATCAGTGCTTCTTCCTCTTTAAAAGGCCTCCCCAGGGCCAGCTGTCACGTTGATTTCTAGTGATATTGTAGGAGGAGATGATTTTTTTTTTTAAAACAATCACTTTTTTTCCTTTGTATTATGGATACAGCTAATCACACTTATATACATAGTACATATGCATACTTCTTCATAAGTAACCTGCTATCTTTCCCCTACCCTACATGGAATCTAAGCCAAGCTTTCCTGAGATGGAATTGTATATAATTTCTAAAATTTTATATACAATTTAAAAATATAATTGTATATAATATATATATATATATATATAATTTTTATATAATTTCTAAAACTTTGGTGACAATTTTAAAGTTTACAAAGTGTTTTCTTCATAATAACTCTGTGAGGCAGGTTGTCCCCATTTTACAGATTTGTTCGAAGTAATACTATTCTTACAACATGTAGGCAGGACTCAAGCTGATTTGGCATCCAGTGCTCTCTGTCTTGTTTTCATCTAGGCCATTAATGAGTTCAGGTGGAGATTTAAGCATGAAGTATGCCACCTTCTAATTGCTTATAAGGGGATGTGTGAGAAACTTCCTACCTATGATGACACAAGTAGTTTTGTAGGTCATATATATCATACCTGCTAGTCACTTCAAGCTTTCAGACAATGGTAGTATATTCCAAATAATTTTCAACACTGCCTCTCAAACTAGGAACAATTGGCAGTGATTTAAAAGGCTTCTGCTAATCTCCATAATCATGGTGCAACATGAGGATAATAAAGTATATATTTTCTATTTTCATATTATTTATTTTCAAGTTATTTAAAATTGTAAAAAAATTGACATGGCTATTTTTATTATTTATTTTTCCATTTAATAGAATTTATTTTTTTCCAATTACAAGTAAAGATAGTTTTCAACATTCATTTTTGTACGATTTTGAGTTCCAAAATTTTCTTCCTTTCTTCCTTCCCTTTCCTCCCTCTCCAAGACAGCAAGCAATCTGATATAGGTTATACGTTTACAATCATGTTAAACCTAATTCTATATTGGACGAGATAATTTCTAAGATTTCTTCAGCTCTAAAATTTTGTGATTATTTTAAGTTTAGTAGAGTGAGACCTCTCTGTTTGTTACCTCTACTTTTTGAGGTCAAAACATTATCCCTCACACTTAAAAAAAAGTCACTGACTCTGTGTCTCTTACTATAATGACTGTTGTTTGTAGATTGAAGATGATAACATTTCTGTCTGTCCAAGTGTGACCAAAAAGATCCAAGTGTGATGAGGGAAACCTTCTTATACTCTTTTGCCCTTCAAGTATGTTATTCCTTGATTCACAGTTGTAACTTTAAAAAAAAGTTTTATTGATATTCTTTGTTTTTGTATTTAAATTTTCCTGGCTGTTGCTTTCTTCAGAAACTCTGGCCCCCTTTGCCATGTTTCTTCTAAAGCCTCTGTCCAAGAGTATCCACTGATCATTTTATGTCAGGCCAGTCTGTGTCTGTCCCTTGTTTTCCAGCTGCTCCCTGCTGTGTCATATCCTCTGGATCTCTGCTTCAGAACATCCTTCATACAACTCCATAATCTTCCGTAACAGGGACAGGCAGAATGTGGATAAAATGAACAACTGTCCATAATCCCAAAACCCTTAGTTTAGCCAAGAGTTTCCATCTCCTTCCCCAACCAGACCTTTTTAAGAAGGGCAAATTGAGATTCAGTTTTGTATCCTTTTCCTTCCCTCATCCAATTTCATAGAGAAGCTTAATAATAATGAGGGTTTGTTTGTTGTTCAGTCATGTCTGACTCTTTGTGACTCCATTTGGGGTTCTCTTGGTAGTGATACTGTAGTGGTTGGCCATCTCCTTTTCCAGCTCATTTTATAGATGAGGAAACTGAGGCAACCAGGGGTAAGTGGGTTGCTCGGTGTCACATAGCTAGGATGTGTCTCTGGCCAGATTTGAACTCATGAAAATATTAGGCTCTCTATCCACTGTGCCATATAGCTTCCCAAAGCCCAAAGGTAGAAGGAGGAAGGAAATTCAAAACTAAATAATGAAGGCAGCTATCATCCTTCCTCCCCTCCCCCAGTAAAAGCCCATGTCAGCATCAGTTCCTCATAACTTCTTCTCTTTGGTGATTGCTCAAGGGAGGCTGTATTCTTTTATCTGCTTGGCTCCAAATTGATTCAGCAAGCACAACATCATGCATATTGATTGTTCTCCTCACTGTCACCTGTACTGTTTATGTGCCTCTTTATTTCTTTCTTGGATATGGAGGCATCCTTGTTAGCCATTGCACTACTTCCCCTGGGAATGCTTCCCTTTTAACCAATGTTTTGCACTGTTCTAACACATCTATTCTAGACATGTAAAGCAAGACGTTTGTTTGTTTTTATTGTTTGTCCCCCCTTTCATTTTGCATCTCTTATCTGGCTTCTTTCCTTTTCAGAACCTCTTTAAAGCTTGAAATATAAACTCATATAGTAATTTAGTAACTACCATTTTGCTAGGAGACGTGACATTTCCCGTGGTGGTAGCATGTCCTCCGCATTGTGTGGTGCTAAGTTTGGCACATGCTAAATTATATGAATAAGAGATTTACAGCTCAAGTTTCATGCTTATTTAGATTAGAATCATACTACAAGCAGATATCTTAATTTTTGCTAAAGCATCAGACTCCTATTCAGTGCAACTATCGGTTTTCCAGTGGGGGAAGGGAAACACATAAACATATTCTGAGTGCTTGCAGTAATCTAATATAAGTACTTGAGACTCCAACAAAATGATTTTTTCCCCTTGTTTCTGATGATGCTTTCTAAGGCTATTTGGCTATTGCCAAATATGTTCGGGTGATGTGAAAGTGATCTCTTTAGCTATAGGAAATACTTCTTCTGATTTCTTGTCCCCAGGACAGAAGAGCCAGCCTGAAAGCAATCACAGTGAAAATATTCCTAAATGTATTGCCTTTTGTGTGTTTTTCTTCTCTTTTTGGTGGATATTTGCTTTCCCCAGTGGTCCACATATTTATTTTGCAAATAAATTTCTTCAAGTTAGGGAAAATCTAGAACTAATTAATTACATAAGCAAGAATAAAATTTAAGCCAAGGATGTGAAGCAGAGGAACCAAAAATATCTGCCTAAGATGGATATTGTATGGTGCTGCTATCCTGTAGAATCAATCAAAAGCCTTTTTAAAAAACTATTATGTGTCATCCACTTTGCAAGCTACCAGAAATAAAAAGGTAAAAATAAAACAGTTCTACCCTTCAGGACCTTACCACTTATGGAAGGAAGCTCCTAATTCAGTTTTTCATGTCTGAAAATTTGAGATTCCATTTTAAGACTTCCTTTCAACATATGCATACATTATATTTATTATACATATAAATCTATATTTGTCTTCATTTACTTAATATATTTATATTTACTGTATATATTTATATGAGTTATGTATTTTGTGTTATAGATTACTTTCAATATGTATTCATTACTGATTCAAATCTTTAATAAGTTTGTGATTGAAAACTGGTGGGAAATTCCACCCTAATTATCAATGGAATCATGAGATAATTTTGTCCTGAGCTGAGCAGGGACCTAGGATGGCATTTGTTTAGCTCCTTCATTTTACTTATGAATCTGGTGTACATAGAGGTGATGTAATTACCAAGAAGATAACAGGCAGTAAATAGGAAAACTAGGATTCAAACTCAGGTCCTCAGACTTCATGGCCACTACACCATGCTAGGATGCCAGACAAGAAAGTATTTCATAAATTTAATCCTACTAAGGGATAAATTTGGTCATGGAGGGGGTGAAGGGCAGAAAAGAGCCAGCTAATCAAGGGACCCCTGTATATCTCCCTTGAACATTCTTCTAGTGGCCACAGGGATACCCAAACAACAATGATGACCCTGAGTTTTATGAGTTTATGGTCTGGTTGGAGAGGTCAAAAATACAACCATGAAAAGATAACTAACAGTATAAAGTTTAGTATATGATTAGTTCTAGGTAACTGGTATGAACAGCACTTTTTGTGGGAGTAGAGAGGAAGGAAAGATGATTTCAAACTAATGTATGAAGGATATTGCACTGAGTGGCTAACATCCACCGTGGGCCAGAAGGATCGTTAGGATTTAGGTGGCAGAAGGGAGAGGGGATATTAAAACCTAAAGAATTAATTATAGTTATGAGAAGAGTGGTCAGGATCCAAGCTAGTCAGTGTCTTGACAAGGGAAAAACATGTTAAAAATGGATTTTGAATTGTTGAAGGCATACAGTATGGGGTTGAAGGAGGGGATGATTTGGATGATATGATATGATGGCTAGTGTATGTATATGCTAGCCATCATTATCATCATCATTATAATATATATTTATACACACACACATATATATCACTTTAAAGGTTGCAGAGTACTTTATAAATATTATCTCATTCGACCCTCACTTGAGGAAACAGATAAGCAAAGATTAAATGACTTGCCCAGGGTCATGCAGCTAGTGAGTGTCTGAGGCTGGATTTGAACTCAGGTCTTCTTGACTCTAGTCTAGTGATCTATCCACTGTCCCACCTGGCTGCCTCTAGATGCCATATGTATCAATATTCTTTGCAAAATTCACTGCTGATTAATTATCAGCAAAAATTAGGAAATAGAACTTAGGGCAAAAATAAATGAGACTGGGACAACTAGTCAGGAGGACCTGAGTTCAAATCCAGCCTCAGACACTTAACACAAAAACTAGCTTTTTGACCTTGGGCAAGTCACTTAACCCCAGTTGCTCTCCAAAAAAAAAAAGTGAGCCCCTGCTTGCAAAATGATAAAGTGCATCCAACAGTCTTTAGTTCTGAGTTTCATGGTTAGGTACAGCAACCCAGACAGTCCCTTAAATACCACTGCAGCTAAAGGAAGATGATTCTATATCAAAAGATTCCAGGGCATTTACAGATTTAACTTCTGGACTAGATGCAGGTATGAGTATTTTCTCCACTGAGTCAGGAATCATGAAGATTCTTAAATTGTTACAACTCTGGAAGGAAGGGGTTGTAAACTTATCTAGTTATCCCCCCAAAATAAAAGAACTCAAGAATGTGTATAGAATGAAAGGGGAAAACTTCTCATTCCTTCATTAAATTCTCTATGATCTCATTTAAAAAAAATAGATGGTCAATGCAAAACAAACACCTGTAGGGTATATGGGCCACTGAAAATTCATTTCCTATACTAGAAAAGCAATTACAAGCACATTCCTCCTCTGGGGAAAAAAAAGCCAATGTGTCCTAGTGGAAACAATACTGAAATTGAGACTAAGACATTCACTAGTTGTGTGACCCTGGCAAATCACTTAATTTTTCTGAGCCACACTTTTCCTCATTTGAAAAATTGGGGTAAAAGCATCATAGTTCCACCATACCTTCTGGGAACTGTGGGATCATAAGTATCAGTTGAAATAACTGGTTTAAAGTGTGGTTGGATGATTAAATGCATCAGAAGTGTTGATTTTTGTGTGTAGTGCATAGGTATTATTATGGAATGGGGAGGGTTGGGGTTTTTTTCCCCTTTGATATCCTGTTTGTTTTTCCTCTTGAGATGCATTATGAACCCCAAATACGCACTTTTTAAATTCAGTCTACTAAAAATAAAATTCTTTTGGTGGTAGTTATTAATTAACCAGAACTGGGAGAGCTAGTGGTCTTTCTTATGTTTACCAGCCTAGAACTTAAGAGCTTTTGATTAATAATCATTAGAATACTTTTTGGTCAGGCTGAAAGTTAACTTGAAGAATTTCAGGATTTCACAGGTGAAACCATTTCCAGTGCAGATGGCTGGTCATGATTGGTCACCTGATTGTAAGTCCTATATAACTCTGGCAGTTTTCTGAACCTTGGACCTAAATAGCTGTCATTTCCAATGAGGTGTAACATTCAGGGGTGATTTCACTTTTCTCAGGCTGGTATTTATTGTGGGGATCTGTTCAAAAGGAGCTGGGCTGTTCTTTCTTTGTTTCCATTTGTCCCTCAGGCATCTGACCTTAATCCTGTGGACTTTCTGGTGCCTCCTGGAATGTTCAGAAGTGTAACTGATGAAGCTTGCTTTGCCATAACATGGCGGAAAGTGCCAAGCTTGGAGTTGTTAGAGACCTGGGTTCAAAGTCCATGCCTTCTACTTGCTGATGACTGTGTAGAAGTCTTATTATTTCTCTGAGACTTTGCTTCCTCATTTTGGAAAGTATGGGGGAGGGGCAGGGAGGGAGATAACAATACCTAATAGGGTATTTGTGAGGAGCAAATAAATTTTACAGGTAAAGTGCTTTGTAAGTCTTAAAATACTTTATAAATGTCAGTTATTATTGTCCTTTATTGTTATCCATTGCAGAGGTAACCGGTTTTTTTTTTTTGCTTTTTTTTTTTTTGGAGGGCAATTGGGGTTAAGTGACTTGTCCAAAGTCACAGGCTAGTAATTGTATCAAATGTCTGAGGCCACATTTGAACTAAGGTCCCCCTGACTCCAGGGCCAATGCTCTATTCACTGCACCACCTAGCCACCCCCTGAGGTAATCTATTTAGCATCTTAAAAGTATTTATTTCATTCTGCAGTTTGAGTAGATCAACCGGGGCTCTAGTTTTCCTGGAGAAAAAAAAAAACAGTTTGGTTCATTCATTAATCTAGTCAGTCACTTCTTGGACTTATCCTCATAGGTATTACATTGCTATAAAACCTGGCAAAGATATTTTACATGTGAATGCGTGTTAAGCACGGGTATCTTATAGTTTTTTGATTTGCTGCTTATTATACCAAATATCTCCTTGATAATTATTTGCTGACAGTGGTCATTGGGAAAGAGTTGGGAGGAGCATAACCTGGCAAAGTACTAACCTCATCAAAAAATGAGGACGCACAATTCCAATCAAAAAGAAAACGTAGAAAAAACAGTAAAGAAATGTTCTTTCTTGCTCCCTAGAAACATGCCTGTTTCTATCTCATCCTGAAAAATCCCTAACTTGAGCCAACTATCCCCTCAAGCTCTTGACCTCCCACCTCTCTTTCATAGCCAGTCTAGAAATTGTTGTCTGTAATCTTGCCTCTGGTTCCCTTCCCTTTTTCTCAAACCTTTGAAATTAACTTCCAGTTCCAACACTCAAGTGAAATTTCTCTCTCCAAAGTGAGTCTCTTCATCGACAAATTTGGTCGTCTTTTCTCAATTACTCATTCATCTTGTGTCTCTGGAGTAGCTGACTCTTCTTATACTTGCTCACTTGCAGATATCTACTGTTTTCAGTAGATCCCCTCCTTTTTCAGGCTTTTCCTGAGACTATGCTCTTGCTTCTCTGAACTGCCCACCTGATTGCTTCCTCTTCATCTCCTTTACTAAATCATAATCCACCTTCTGCCCCCTTACTGTGTAAGTATCCTTGACACACTTCTCTCTTTGTTGTTGTTTAGTTATATCTCACTCTCTGGGACCCTATTTGATGTTTCTTGGCAGAGATACTGTAGTGGTTTGCCATTTCCTTCTCCAGCTCATTTTTATAATGAGAAACTGAGGCAAACAGGGTTAAGTGACTTTCCCAGGGTCACACAGGCAATAAGGCTCTGAGGCTTGATTTGAACTCATGAAGATGAATCTTCTTAATTCCAAATCCAGTGCACTATCCACTATGCCACCTAGCTGCCCTTCCTCCTCTCTACAGTTTATCATTTAGTGATTTTTATAAACTCCCATGGATTGTTACCATTTCTATGCAGATGACTCCCAGCTCTATGTAGTCAGTCCTAGTCTTCTGAATTCAGATTGGGTTTCAAACTGCCTTTTGAATATTTTAAGTGTTTCCCACACTTTCTCAGATTCAACATGTCTAAAACAGTATTTGTGATCTTTTCCTTAAAAGTCACCCTTCTTTTAACCTTCCTAATTCTGTCATCCAACTTCATAACCTCAGAGTCAACTCTAGCTCATTATTCTCCCTCAATTAATCAATTAAGAAACATTTATTAAGCATCTTTTATTTGCTATGTACTGGTAATGTAAAGACAATAATGAACCAGTCCCTGCCATCAAAAGAGCTTATATTTGGGCAGGGGGGGGTGAGTACATATAAGTGCATTAAACATAAATACAAGTTAACTTTTGTCAGGTAAGCACTTAAGTTGGGGAAAGAGAGATCAGGAAAGATGTCATAGAGAAGTGGCTCTCAAGCTTAGATTTGAAGGAAACCAGAGATTCTAAGAGACAAAGGTGAGGAAGGAATGTAATGTGTGAAGGTGTGGAGACCAGAGGAGGGGTGTTATGTATGAGAAACATCAAGAGCACCATTTTGGTTGAATGATAGGCAGCTATGTCATAAGGCTGCAAACATAGGTTGGCCAGGTTGTGATGGGTTTTAAATACCAAATAGGAATTTGCACTTGATTCTAGAGGTAATAAGGAGCTAATTGATAATTGATAATAAGGAGTTCATTGATGAGGAAATGTAACATAGCCAGACCAACATTTTAGGAAAATCACTTTAGAAAATGGATTGGAGAAGGAAGAGACTGGAGACAGTTAGGAAGCTAGTGAAATACCCTCAGCTATATATACAGTCAGTTGCTCAATCTTGACAGATATACCTCTATAACATCTCTCCATCCCTCACCACTCTAGTTCATGCCCTCATAATCTGTCAGGTGAACTATTGCAAAGTCAACAGAACTAAAACTGGTATAAGAGCTTCCCTTCCTGGGTGAAGGGAACCGTAGTTTAGGAGTAAAAAAGGAGTGAAAGTCTCAGAGTAAAATGGCAGAGAGCCCTGTGGTACTTAGAATATCTCTAGGAAGCAGAGGATTAGTCATTTCATCTTGGTGCCTAGAGGTCCCAGGTAATCTCCTTCCAGTGTTAAGACTTCAACACCAACTTTCATCAGATATAATAAGTACACAACACTTAACGTTCCTGGTCTATGGTAGAATTTTGGGTTGAGGCTATAGACAAGGGAAATGGGATACAGATCCAAGACAAGAATATCAATATACACATTAGTATAGGATTTTACAGTTTTCAAAGTATCTTCTTTCAGACTAATCTAGTTATTCTGGTTTCTCAATCCTGAGAAACACAGAAACCCAGAGAAATCCCTTTTGCCTGAGATCATCCTTAGACCCTTCGCCTAGGAATGCTGGATTTCAGAACTCCATCTGAGAGTCCTGGTGGTGTGGAAACAATCTTTATTCTAGGAGTTGGAAAACCTGCATTTGTAAACTGGCTCTGCCCTTTATTGTGTAATCTAGGGTAAATGAACATTTCTTGGAGGCTCAGTTCCCACATTTATCCAGTGGGGATACTACTCCTTTCTGTTTCCAGCTTCCATAGTTAGGCTAAGGAATACCCAAAGCACCCCCTCATTAAAGTGTATGTTCCTCGAGAATCAGGACTGTTTAATTTTTGGTTTTGAACCTTGCACAGTGGTCAACACATTTACTGCATGCTTACTCTGTGCCAGGCTCTGGACAGAGCTCTGCAGATAAAAATGCAAAGAGCAAGATGATTCCTTCTCTCAAGAAACTTAAAATTCTACTACTGAGAGAGACATCCAAGGGAGTGGTGACCAAGAAGGGATGCTTTAGTCCTGGGATAGTAGGTGGAGTCATTTATATGAACAATCTAATTGAGAGCAGGAACTGTTCCTTTTGTGTGTACATTCTTTTTTTTTTTAAACAAATGCTTTATTAACTTCTGTTTTACATCATTCATTTCCACCAGATTTTGAGTTACAATCATTTTCCCCCCGTTATTCCCCTACCCACCCTCCCAGAATAGCAGTCCCACAAGATATCGATTCCTCCAATCTGCTCTCTCCCATACCTTCTCCCATACCCCCTTCGACTTTTCCATTAGAGGAAGGTGAATCTTTGTGTCCCAATGCCTGCACATCTTATCTCCCTATTACAAGCAAAAGAGTATTAATAATAGTATTTATATATATTTGAAACATTTAATGTTAAGACCTCAAATTTCAGATCCATTTCCTTCCTCCCTTGTCACCCATTCCCTCTGGGAAGATAAGTAATTCAGTTTATGTTGTACATGTCTAGCTATGCAAAACATTATCATAGTAGATATATTGTACAAGGCTGCTTATAATTCCCTCCCACTCATCCCACCCCCCACCTGGTCCATTCCCTACATGATCCTGTCCCTCTTCTATAGTGGGTACTTCCAACCTCCCCTCCCCCAAAGGATGCCCTCCCATCCATCATCCCTCCTCTCATCCCCCTTCCCCCTATCCTGCTGCAGGTTGAGATATCCCATTTAGTATGTATGTCATTTTCTCCCTGAACCAAATTCAATGTGAATGTGGTTTTGCCTTTTTAGCCTTCCTTATTCTCCCCCTCCTTTGCAACCACTTCCCCTTGCTTCTTCTACATGAGATACTTTACCCTACCCTGTCTCTCCCCATCTCCTCTTGCCACTTTCCTCTCTCACCTCATAATTTCATCCCTTGAGTATTCTCCCTTCCCAACAAATTCAACCTATGCCTCTATCCATATATAACTGTAACCATATACACACACATTCACATATGTATTCATATGACCACACCCCCTTCTTCCATTATTTTCATAGTGAGAAAGATATCATCAGTCACATTTATTGCTTTTCCATATAGGAATGTAAATAGTTCAACTTTGATAAGTTCCTTTTGATTTCTTTTCCCTGATTACCTTCTCACGCATCTCTTCCTTCTTGTGTCTGGATGTCAAATTTTCTATTCAATTCTGTTTTTTTCCTCAAGAATGCTTGAAAGTCCTCTATTCCACTGAATGACCATATTTTCCCCTGAAACAAAATACTCAGTTTTGCTGAATAGGTGACCCTTGGGTTCATTCCCAGCTCTTTTGCCCTCTGGAATATCATATTCCATGCCCTTTGATCCCTCAGTGTAGAAGCTGCCAAGTCCTGGGCTATTCTGATTGTGTTTCCACAGTATTGGAATTGTTTCTTCCTGGCTGCTTGTAGTATTTTCTCCTTGATCTGGGGATTCTGGAACCTGGCTATAATATTCCTGGGAGTTTTCTTTTCGGGATCTTTTTCAGGAGGTGATTGGTGGATTCTTTCAACCTCTATTTTGCCCTCTGGATCTAAAACATTAGGGCAATTTTCCTTGAGAATTTCTTGAAGGGTGATTTCTAGGTTCTTTCCTTGATCATGGCTTTCAGGTAGTCCCATAATTTTTAAATTGTCTCTCCTGGATCTATTTTCCAGGTCAGTGGTTTTTCCCATGAGATATTTCACATTGCCTTCTAATCTTTTCATTTGTTTGGATCTGCTTAACAGCATCTTGATTTCTCATAAAGTCACTAGCTTCCATTTGCTCCAGTCTAACTCTGAAGGAATGAATCTCCTCAGTGAACTTTTGAGATTCTTTTTCCATCTGGCAAATTCGACTTTTTAAGGCATTCTTCTCCTCATTGCCCTTTTGGGTCTCCTTTGCCATTTGAGTTAGTCTATTTTTTAAGGTGGTGTTTTCCTCAGTCAGACTGTTGACCCTCATTTCATACTTTTCCTGCATCCTTCTCATTTCTCTTTCCAATTTTTCCTCCACTTCTCTTATTTGATTTTAAAGTCCTTCTTAAGGTCCTCTATGGCCTGCAACCCACTCATGTTTTCCCCTGGGGCTTTTGGAGCAGGACTTCTGACCTCACAGTCCTTTTCCCGCTCTATGCCCCCAAAATAGGAGTCTAGGGTTGCATTTTCTGTTTCCTTTGCCTTGGCATGTTGCCACTTAATTGCTTGACTTTTGGGCTTGCTGCCGCACTATGGCTTTAAGGCCAGATAGAGGAATTTTCGTCCCGAACGTGTGGGGGGCAACTTCCCTTTCTGGCAAGCTGTAAACCCACCCACAACTTCCACCCTAGATCACAATCCAGATCCAGGGAGGTTAAAGCAAGAGCGATTACCCCCCAAGACTGATGGCTGGATCTCCCTACAGTTCGCAGGCCAGGAGCTGGAGCTGCCTCTGAAAACTACAAAATGGCGTGTCTCCTCAGTGGCTTCTAGCCCCCAGGGGAGGAAGCCGATGCATTCCCCAAATGCTGGTCCCAAAGTCCATAGGACACTAACCTCTTACTTTGTCCTAGGCATGTCTATGTTGATAATTCTGGAGTCACCACAGCTGCTGGTGTTCTGGGGTTCCTCCAGCCGGCTGCTGGCCCTGCCGCCCTGGGGCTAAAACCTTGGTGCTGGGCTCGGCTCAGCTCCCCTGCCGGCTCCCAGACCACTGCGCTGGTCCTTCCTGCAGGGCTGCTGGGCTGTCTTCAGTGGTAGGTTAGCTTCTCTGTGTCGTTCTGTGGGTGCTGGGGCTCCAGAAGTTGTTCAGAGTCCCCATTTACATAGTTTGGGGGGAATCTGGGGGCAGAGTGGCTTGGTTGAGCTGTTTCTACTCCGCTATCTTGGCTCCGCCCCCTTGTGTGCATTCTTAACATCAACACAGTTCTTGGCACATAGGCTCTTAAGAAATGCTTGTTGATTAATTCACTTGTAAAAAAAAACTTATAATTGACAATTAAACATATAATAAATATATATGATAAAATAATTTGTAAAAGAATTTACAACTCTAAAAGTATATTTATATATACATACATACACATGGTACTCAGATCATGTCAAGAAATACTATTTATTTAAGGAGAATAATTCATCGCTCATGTGCCTTTATAGTAATAAGAATGTTTTTTTTTTTCATTTTTCATGATTACTTAGATTTTTTTATTTTAAAATTTCCTTTTAATATTTTTTATAATTGTCAAATACTACCAACAAACATGAACATTTCCCTATACAAAGAAGAAAGGATCACATAAGAAACTTTAAATGTGTCAAATTTTAAAAAGAAATATATGTGTACATTTTATTGAACAGGGTCGTAACAAATTTGCTCTGTTCATTTGTGTCAACTTCTCTACTTTTATTTGTTCTTTTGTTGCTCTTCCATTCTAGTGAAAACAAGCCTCCTTATTGGCTGGCTCCAAATGCAACATTCCATCTTCCAGGAAACTCTGTGCCTTTGCCTCAATAGTAATTTAAACGTTTATTTAGCAAGTACCATTGACCAGGCAATGTGTTAAGCTCTCAGGCTACAGATAGGAAAAAAGAGAGTCCTTGTCTTTAGGGAGTTTACCCTTCTAATAGGGGAAGAAAATACAAAGGGAAGCTGAAAGGGGAGAGGGGGTGGGGGTGGGGGGCATGATAAAGACCTAAAGTGGAGTAGCTGTGGAAAATGAGGAGTTTTCTGTTCTGATCCTACAATGGAAGTTTTGGAGTTCATGGGTCTACCCTCAAATCAGAGAGACTGAGGTAGTCATGAGGTATGAGTGCCAAGGCTGATTAGGTCTTGTAGGTTGATGAGGTTTTCCCCCAAAATGAGGTTCCTGGGGCATGATAGGGAGGGTAGTCAGAGTAAGAGAAGTTCCAGAATAGTGCAACCAGATGGAAAATAAGGCACAAGTGGACACCCATGTCTGGAATTCACTATTCCTCCCTATGTCTCTCCACTCCCTACCCCACCTCTGTATTTTTGCTGTCTGCCTCTTGAGATTACTTACCTTAAATTTACTTACATGTAAACTTGCTGTATCCCCTAGTAGAATGCAAACTTCAAAAGAACAGAACTGATTACTTTATGTCCAGATTTCCTAGCACAGAGCCTAGTGCATACTGTGATTGGTGCTTAATAAATGTTTGTTGAATTGTAACCTAATGTAACCTAGATATGGTACCTGTTCTCAGAATTCAAGGACAAGCAGACAGTTATTCACAGTTAATTGGAGAGAAGGAATCTCTGGCAGAGGTGAACCTTTAGACATCAAATAAAACAATGGAGAAAAAACAGAAAACTTTTTGAAAAATATATTGACTTTGATTTTTAGGATTTTGTTAAAAATGTCCAATTTGTGAATTTATGGTTAAAAATTATTTAGTGGAATGAACCTTCATCTTAGAGGTTTAAAAGGCATGTATTTATATCTTGGTTTTGCCACTTTTTAGCTTTTTCATCCTGGACAAAGCTATGAAGATTTGTAATCTCCAGTTTCCTCTTCAGTACAAAATGGGGATAGTATTAATCATACAACCCCTGGTATTGTTGTTAGGAATGCATTTTTTAAATTAAAAGTATTGTGTAAATATGGTTTGTTATGTGTGTACATATATGAATAGATTAGTAATTCAAAACATGTCTGGATCATGTGAACTTTGGGTCATGTGAACTTACATCTAAATTTAAAACAATTCTTTTCCCCTTCCATTTAACAAAATAGGCTAAATGTCTATGGAAATCCTTACAATTGAAACATTACTTTATTTTTTTATTAGAGAGAGGCTATATGATGTTGACTTAAACAATAGGATCCTTATTCATGCTTTTGTCTGGGATTTTAAAAAGATGAATATAATTAAGGAACTAATTTTCAAGGTCCAAAGGAAGTAGTTTGGAAATTAGCTGAACACTTTTCACCTCATTTGAATTTTACTTCTGCTTATATCTGTGTGATTTTTTTTTCCTTCTTGGATTAATGAATTAAGAAATTGATAACATCTCTAAAAAATAAAAAAAAATTAGTTATACAAATCCACCATCAGATATTACTCAAAGGCCAAAATATATTTGAGGTATTTTTTTTTAATATGAGTATAAATTCAACAACTTACCAACAATCTAATCAGATTTATTGTGACTCTCCAGAGTTCCCAATTTTGAACCATTTACATTCCAATTAGATAAGGAATGAATGAAAAAAAACCCCATCATTTTATGTAATGAGAAACATTTTTTAAAAGGGAGCCAGTGAGCAAACAAGCAAAAAATACATTTAATCTGTGTCCATTTTTAGGTTAGCCCAGAGTTATGGAGAAAGTGGGGGTTCCATGGGGGTAGCAATAGGGAGAAGTAGATATAATGGATAAGGAGATGATAAATGTATGTATTTTTTTAAGTACTTAGCACAGTGCCTGGCACAGAATAGGCATCATATAAATACTTTATCACCTTGATCTTCCTTTCATATTATATCTTTTTCTATTGGAATATTTTTAATTTTGGTTTTGAAATTGGATAGACATAGAGAAAATAGGCCAATTTGGTCTGGCAGGGCTTCTGAAAGCTATAATAAAATAGTAATTAATTTACATAGCACCTTATTGTTTATGAAGTGTTTTTCTTACAAATCTATGATTTTACAGATAAAGAAGCTGAATCTTAGGGCAGTTAAGTGAGTTGTCCCTTTCAGAGCTGAGGTTTTTATCTAGGTCACCTTAATCCCAGTCTAGGTTCCTCTCCACTATACTAAGCTGTTCCATCTGATTCATAATATTTTCTGTCTCTATAGAATCAATACAAACTGAAATTCAATAGACTGATTCTTGAGGTCACAACTCAGGAAATTTTTCCCTTTTTGATCAATTCTGGGACATCAACACTTGGATCATTTCAGATTATTATGTTTCATAGGATAAATGTAATTCATACCAGGCATGCAAATTAGGCTAGAACTTTCTTGTATTTGCTCAGATAGAAGACATTTTAGAATTCAGTTCAAAAAACATTATGTGCCTTTTTATGAAAAACACTTGATTATGACAAAAAATTTTCAAAAATGGAATAATAAAAAAAATTAAGAGGGTAAAAACTGACTTTGAGATTCTTTTAATGATGATGAATGATGAGGACATTAATTTATTTTCTTAAATCAGGGGAAGGAAATGGATGAATGGCACTCTCAGGAGGTCCAATTCCATTTTGTCTAGAAAGATGGTATAGACTTATAGAGCTTTAAAAGCCAAACAGAGGAGCCACATAGTTAAATCTATAGTTGGGGAATAATAACCTAGCACCTGCAGGAAAGATGGATTGGAAAGGGGGGAAGACTGCAGGTAGTCTTACTGGGAAATTATTACTACAGTTCTTGGCAAAAGTTGGGTGAAAGGTGTTAAGATGGAGGGGAAAAAGAATTGTTTGTTTTGTGTTGTGTTGTTTTATTTTTTTATTTTGTTTTTAAGAAATTTGGCAACGAAAGGGAGGAGAGATGGCAGGAGATTTCAACATCAAACATCAAGACAATGATTAATCATAGTAATTACCCTCATTGGACTGGCAGTTGTTGACAAGTATTCCAGTTTGTCTCTCTCCACCCAACCCTATAGGCAGAGTATGAATTATTCAGAGAACGAGGCACAAAACAGTCATTGCTGGCTGGCAGCAGACTAACATTTTTCCTTCAAGAACAAACATCCAGCACCAGACTAGACAAAAAGCAGAGATAGCTAGAGAGGTTAAAATAAAAGAACAAGTATAGAAATAGTTAAAGTAAAATGTAGTTAGGAAGTACAAACAGTAGTGAGTACTGTGTGGTGAGTACTAGATTTATAATCAAGGGACCTGTGTTTGAATCCTGGCTCTTGTTTTTTACTTGTATGTCCTTGGGAATTTTACTCCCCCATTTTGGGCCTCTCCATTTTGAATCTTAGTTTTTTCATCTTTAAGAATGAGAGGGGAAAAAAAAAGAATGAGAGGATTAGGGGAGGCTAGGTGGCACAGTGAATAGAGCACCAGCCCTTGGAATCAGGAGGACCTGAATTCAAATCTGGCCTCTCACACACACACACACACACACACACACACACACACACACACACACACACACACACAGCCATGTGACCTTGGGCAAGTCACTCAACCCCAATTGCCCCCCAAAAAGCAAAAAAAAAAAAAAAGGAATGAGAGGATTGAAGATTGGATTACATGGTCTCAGAGGTCCTTTCTAGATCTAAATCCTACCTAACAGCCTCACAGAAGTGTTACAGTTTACCTGCCCTTAGCACCCTCCCCTTTTAAAAATATCTTGCAAATAATATGATTAATAGTTTGCCACTAGTTTACCTGGTCACCAAACAAGAAGCAGAGATGGCCACAGAGGTTAAGATAAATTGAGTTCACAAAAGTATAAAATTAGTCAAAGTAAAATGTAACTTTACCTGGTCACCAAGTGACCTTGCATCTCCAGATTCTATTCCTGCTGCATCCTTTGTGCCAGCCTACCTGGAGAGGCAGAACATCAAACTTACATTTAGAGTTTGGCTTCACCCATTCAGCTCATCAGCTCCCATGAAGACTTTGCCCTGTAACCACATTCCAAACTAGTCTTCTTCCATACATATGTGCAAAGGATGAACTGAAATGAGCCAATCTGGCTCAGTAATGACAGAATAAACATTGAAAGGATTCACTGAAGCATAGCCTTAGGTATTGTGGCCCATCCTTGCTTGTCTGGGAAACAGCTGTAGCCTACAAGGAAGCCGGACATGTAGTTACGAGGGTTTAAGAGGATGTTTTAGTCCAAAGGATTCAGGCTGAAAAGCAGAATTATGTAGAGCAGACGGTGTTTAGAAAGCTGCTGGATGTGCTCGTTAAATGACAGACTTCACATGAACTCAGTGTGGAAAAGACTGTGAACCCAGGCTTATTCCTGAATTTACAGCATGATGTTAATTTCTTTTAATCATGTCATTTATGAAAATGAATACATATACATTTGTTCACATACATATCTGAGAGGTGGGCTCTGTAAAGACAGAATTCAATTCAGAAAGTTGAATAATAATAAGGAAAGAAGTTGATAAGTGAACCAAAAAATGAATGAGATTATGCCCAAGTCTATATCCTAGGAAACAGGGTGTTATGCCCAAGCCTTTACCCAGGAAATGTGCTAGAACCAACTTGTTCCAGTGAACTTATTGTCAGATTTTCAGTGTGAACATTTACACCTAAGAAATCAGCAAACACTATACAAATTAGAACTTGATTTGTTATATCATTGTTTAGACATAAGAAACTGATGGAGAAGAGATTAATAATGCATATTAAACAATATGGCATGCTTTTAAGGGACCTGATTGGATCAACATACTCCTACATATCTCCCATAAAGATAGCAAAAAGATGGAGTAAGCATGTTCTATGATTGGCTGAAAGAATTAAATAAATCAGCATGTACTAAGTACTTACTATATGTCAGGCTCAAAGGAAGGTAAAAGATAAGTCACATTCTAATTAATTGTTAATGATTAGCTTGTAAAAGACAAGATTTAGATGGAATTTACTTGACTTCAAGTATTTGAAGTTTTGATATATAGAAGAATGATTTTATTTGTTTTGTTGAATCTTGAACTTGAATTAGTTAGGATGAAGTTACCAGAAGACCATTTCAGACTCTGTTTAAGGAAAAGATTTCCTAAGAAAGGTTCTGACTAGAGTATACCATGTTTTTGTCGATGTGACTTTATGTTAATGTAAAATTAATTTTTTTGTCTTCAAATATACCATCTATTATAATTATCCAGACAAAAGGACCACAGGAACTTCTATGTGGTGATAGTATATCTTAAGAAAATTCCTTGTTAACAGGGGGAATTCTTAGGGACTCTAAAATCTCATGAGTGTGGTTGATTTGATCAATATCTCAGTCAGTGAAGAGCTGCAAGTGAAGAGGGGAGATAGTTATTGCTTATGTATGACATTTTTTCCATAGGAATCCACAATTTCTGAAGTTGTTTATTATTTGAGTCATCTGGGCTGAGTTGGGAAACATCTTGGACTGGGATTGAGACAGGCTTGGATTGACTAGGCATATGCCTTAAAGCATGTCACAACTCATTGCCTACAGTTTCCTTACCTACAAAATGTGTCCTTTATATTAGATGTAACTATCCTAAGACTGCATTCTGTGGACCCCTTCCTTAGGAATTAACTGTGTTTAGAAACAAACCATTTAAATTCATTAAACTTTTATTAAGCACCTACTAAGTGCTTGGCACTATGCTAAGCACTGGGAATACAAAAAGAAACAAAAGAGAGTCCTTGCCCCCAAGGAGCTTACTTTCTAGTTAAGAGGAAATCAAAACAAAACAACTAACATTTGCCTATCTAGTTATGTACAGGATAAATAATAAATAATTGAAAGAAAGCTGGGACTAGAATTAAGTGGGTTTAGGGAAGGCTTCCTGTAGAATATGAGATTTTAGTTGGGACTTAAAGGAAGCCAGGGAAGCCAGTAGTAGGGGCAGAGAGGGGACAGCCTGTGAGACAGTCAGAGAAAATATGCCTGGAGCCAAGAGATGGAAGGTCTTGTTATTGGAACAGCTGGGAGGCCAATGAAAAACAAGTGTTGGGGAGTAAGGTATGAAAAGTGGTTTTACCATTTTAAGGGAGCATATTTCAGGAGAGTTTTCTTTTTTCTATCCTAGAAAGAACCCTGGATTTGGTGTTAGAAAAACCTGTTTAGTTCTGTTTCTTGTAACCTGTGGGGTTGTGGGACCAAGTCTCTTCACCTCTCTTCATCTCACCTGTAAATGATGGGGTAGGGGCAGCTAGGTGTCACAGTGAATAGAGTACTGGCCCTGAGTAGGAGGACCTGAGTTCAAATCCAGCCTCAGTCACTTAACACTTACTAGCCAAGTGACCCAGGCAAGTAACTTAACACCAATTGCCCTGCCCTCCCCACTCCAAAAAGGAAAAAAAATTATGGGGTTAGATGAGATTTGTACTTTAACAATAAGCTCAAGGTCTGAGTTCAAATATAGGCTTAGAAACTTATTAACTGTGTGACCGTGGACAAGTCTCTAAACCTTTTTTCCCTCAGTTTCCTCATTTGTAAAATCAGCTGGAGAAGGAAATGGCAAACCACTACAGCATCTCTGCCAAGAGAACCCCAAGTGGAGTCATAAGGAGTTAGACATGACTTGAAACAAAGGAATAACAAAAAGAACAAGTGCACTCTCTGTTGTCTGGAAGCTTAAAATTAAATGTACTTGGAATAGAGAATATGATTCATTATTATGTATTCCTAGCTTATGCTTCTTAAATAACTTATTTTTCAAGGTGCATCTCAAGTGCTGCCTCTTACAGGAAGGCTTTCCTGATTCACTTTGTCTTTACTCCTCTCTTTGTACTTTACAGTTAAGTCTCTTGTTTATTAATCTGGCTTTTATTATATTGCACCGCCAAGTAGAATATTTACCTGCTGTTATAGTGGAGAGAGCAATAACAGCTCCAGAGCCATAGGACCCAGGATCACTTTCCACTTTGCTGACTGTGAGAGCTTGTCAAACAAATGACTTCCTCTCCCTGGGCCTTAGTTTCCTTATGTGTAAAATAAGAGGGTTAGATTTGATGGTCTCCAATATCCCTTTCAGTTCTAGTTCTAAATAGATTATTGAGGTCAAAAGCTGTTTCTCATTTTTTTTTGTCTTTGTATCTACAGTTCCTTACAAATAAGTGTTTAATAGATATACTTGGAAATGAATGATCTCCTTTGAAAGTCCTGTAGACCTTGGTAACCTAATACCAATGTTTTTTTTTTTTCTGAGTACTATTTTTAGGTGTCAAAAACTCCTTACTATTTCCTGGTTTACAAAATTCATATAAACCTTAAGCAGTTATCATTGACTTTGTAGTTTGTATATTAAATTACTATCAAATGCATACACACTGTGGGAAAAGTATAATCATAGTAAATATGAATTTTTTTCTTGCAGCGATCCGTACGTAAAACTTTCACTGTATGTAGCGGATGAGAACAGAGAGCTTGCTTTGGTGCAGACAAAAACCATTAAAAAGGTATGTAATGGATTGTTAATTGAAAGTTGTGTTGCCAGTGTAAAAACCATAACTAGTCAGGTTCTTTGAAATCAATGTGTTTTCTAAAGATTGTACGTTGAGCCATTAAATACTATAATTGCCTAGGTTTTTACCTTTACTGCTTATAACTACTCACCCAGTTGTTAGCCTTCCTCCTCTCCTCTTTTTTTATATCTCATGTATTTACTTAAGATCCTAAAAAGCCAGTACTTAACACAGTGCCTGGTACATTTTAAATGTATAATTAAGACTTACTGACTAGCTTAAAAGCCACCTAGTTCAACTCTCATATAGCTGAGGATCTGAGGTCCTAGGATTGTCTTCCTTTTTTATTTGGACTCTCAGTGTCTCGCATAAAAGTATTTAATAAAAGTTTCTCTATAGATTAAAAAGGCTTTGGGAGACGGGATTGGGGGAGAAATGGGGGAAGAAATATGGCAGTGCAGCAGCCTTAACTTAAGAACCTGGAATTTCACATAGGGAATTCCCTGTATAGATATTCTCTTCACTGATAGAGATCAATAATTTATGTTCTTAGAGAGCTGCCTGGGACCTGAGACTTGTTCATGGTCACACAGCCCTTGAGACTCAGGGTTAACATCTGAGCCTAGATTTTCCCAATCCCAAGACTGACCCAAAATACACTCTGCCACATTGCATCTAAATTCTATATAGAGTAGAGGAAATTTTAGTGTTAGTTGCTTTTTAAGGGAGAAAAAATGTTTCCTTTCATTTTTAACAGAGGTAATAAAAATCTTGTTCTTAAATTAGGAAATGACTGCTTTAAACAAAATTAGGCATGTGCCTTGATTTGTGCTTGTCATTCTATAGCTTAAATTGCAAATATTTAAGTTTAGATATATAATTTAAAATAATTTTTAAGTAAACTGAGCAGCATCTGGGTTTGGGAGGTACAAGAAGAAACAATTATCAAAAAGAATTAAATGCTTGTTTAGCTTTATGAATGCTAAATAAAATAAAAGTAATTAAGGAAAAAATAGACTTGAACTTCTGGTTTATGTGGATATTTGCATGTTTTCCGTTTATAGAACAGGAAACCTCCACAATGTACCTATGCTTTCTATGGAAATAACATTCTTATTTTCACTTGATTGTGATTTTGAATGTGATTATTCTTTTTTTCTTCACCCTTGGAATTTTTTTATTCTGTTTTTTGTGTGGCATACACTTGACCCAATCAAGTGATTTGGGGCTTCCCTGACTGCTCTAACCTTATCCTAGCTACTGCAGTGCTGGCTTTCTGCTGCATGGGCATCACGAAATAAGTCTCTGAGCTCATCACAGAGGTCATTTTGTGAAAGGAAAAATGATTATTGTGTAGCCTCTACTGTTTCGCAGTGCCTGGCATTAAAAATCTGTTTTCAAACTAGTAGAATGTGTTTTGATTAGTTGGGAGCCTCCTGTGGAGGACGCTGGTGGCCGGCCATTGTTTCCTGCATTATTAGCTGTCATTTGCTCAGCCATCAGTGTGGCAGGAAGGAAGCTGCCTAGGAATGAGTGCAGGGCTCTCCTAGCCCACTTTCTCTCAAGAGAGACAGAACAAAGCAAACAAAAGCGACAATAGCTTTCTAGTATTGAGAAGTGTTTTCTGCTGTGGGGATTTAAAAAAACAATTTTTCCTTCTCCCTGCCCCTGCACCCCTGCGTCTGCAGTGGTGGCTGCTTCCCTTTCTTTGCCTCCTGGGGTAGTCGACTGCCAACATCCTGGTTAGTATTTCTGTCCTGTTCTCACTGTTTATGAATCACTCTCATCCTCATTCTCTTCATCTCTGTTATTCCTCCATGCTGTGTGTTTTACTATACATTTTTATTGTTCTGTAGTTTTCCATTTACCTTTGTGCCTCGGGAATGGATAAAATGCATGTCTCAAGGGTCGCATCCTTATGCAGGAAATGGGAGTCCTGGGCCTAGGTGACTGACACCACATCAAATCCTTTTTTTTTTCCTCTCTCCCCCTCCCTCCCTTCCTTTCCTTTTCTCCCTCTTCCTCCCTCCCTATTTTTCTTTCCTCTCCCTCCCTGTCTCTTTCTTTGCCCTTCCATGCTCTTCCTGCCTCTCCTTTCTGCCTCTTGCTTTCTTTCTCCGTGTAGCTCTCTCATTCTTGTCCCCTTGCACACTTTTCAATAAAAAAAAAAATGTAACTTTGTCTGTTGGGGTTTTTTAATCTTTAGTTGTAGAGTTTGTGGAGAAAAGGCAGTTTTGACATTTTAATGCCAGTGCAGTATGCCATTTGCACAACAGTCTTTTGTTTTATATGTTACGATGCAGAATGAAGACCTCTTTTCTTTTTCAATGAAACCTTACCTTAAAGAAATAGGTTGATAGAGATGATATGGTATGAGTCTAGCTAGCATACATCATAAACTGAATGAGGAGTTGTAAAAAATATTTTTGGATCTATTTTTTTTCAAATGCACATGTTAATTCATGTGTGTCTATATGTATAAAGTCTCATTCCTATATGAGACTAAAAGTCAGAGGCAAACTTCTTCACTGGAAATATGATCTTGGTTCATTTTGGGGAATGCTACATATCTGGGTATGTACATTGTGCTGAGCAGGCAAATGGTTTTTGTTTGTTTTCTGTTGTTTCACAACTAATATGTGTTTGTATTATATTACAAATGTATATATAATTCAGGGGGAAAAACACTAGTCCTAAATTTTTAAAATTTTTTTCCTTTGGTTTGTATGTTATGTGATTTTTTTCCCTGAATTCATTAATACAAATGATCCCCATTGTGAAAGATTCCCTCCAAGTTTAGCAGTTCTTAATTAGCAAATGCTAAATTTAAAACAAACCCAGTCTTCCTACCCTTTCCCCAAGCATTTTATTGCTTCATAGAGGAAAGACAGTCAAATCCATCCTCATCTTTGTGCCAGATTATTATTTCTGTTTTAATAAATGACATGGTTTTATTCTCTTCCCCACAATGTCTCCATATAGATCCCTGATGATCTCTGTTCTAGTGATAGATTTCTATTAATAGTCTAGAATCTATTTTTAGATCCCCTGCCTCATAAATGCACTCCTACACACGGTTTTCTCTGTGGAAGAGTTTCAATCAATTGGCTACATAGTTGGGGTTTTTTTGTTGGTTTGTTTTGTTTTGGTTTTATTTTGGGCTTGGGGGCTATTTTCTGGATTTCTTAGGTAGCATATTTTCTTTATAAGCACCAGGATATACATGTAAATCTTATGACTTCAATTGTATTAGAAACCTATAATAGTTCTAAAGATTATAAAACATGTTTAAAAATAAATAATTTCTCTTACAGACACTGAATCCAAAATGGAATGAAGAATTTTATTTTAGAGTAAGTTTTTTTTTTAAACTTGTTTACACCAATTTGTTCCTAATAATAACTAGTTAAACACATTTTCTTTTGATTTATTTTGGGGAGAGAAGGCGTACTACTGCTTATTTTCAATTTTGTTGGATGGTGAACATTTTGGCTAAGCTTTTTCCTTTTTTAAGGCTATAGTATTCCAATTTCTCTAAACCAGGAGCTAATAAGGAAAATTTAAGAGACCAAGAGTGCTAAAAACAAAATATGGTACTGATTCATTCTGGTATAAGGATTATATGAATGGAAGAAAATATCATCACTAAAAATCTATAAACTACGAAGACATGGAACTGCTTATTCAGTCTTAATTTGTTAGTGCAATGGTCACAGCAGTAGTACACTTACTTTCCTCAGAGGAGTCCATAAATGGGGCTCTCTTTGTGCACAAGTATATGTTTATGTATAATCATCTACCATAATTATGACTGCCAAGTGGCAATTAATACCTAACATTTACTTTCTGACATTTTGGTTTCCTTTGAACAATATATTTAAAAGGTTAAAAACAAAAACAACAAAGTATGAGAAGAGCTCTCATATTATTTACGTCTTTGACTCATTTAAATATTAGTTAATGTATGTAGGGAAGAACGAAATATTTTATTAAATTACTTGGATATTTTTTTAAACTCATTTTTAGTAGGGATGTAATAAAGATGTTTAGAGATGGGCAAAAAATGTTCTAAAATTAAAATTTTCAACTAGGAAAAGCTTTGAAGTTCAATTCTGGATTTCTTTTTAGAAGAAAGTTATTTTTGTCTTACTAATATCACCAAATTGGGTAAAATGTCAGTAGTTCTTAATCTTTTGTAGCGGCCCCCTGGGAAGAAGGCTGAGCTGTGAATTAACTTACAAAATCCTCTAATGTAATTACCCAGTTTTTATTGTTAGTTAATTGCTTTAATTTTTTGGAAATATTAATTGATTCAACCTCTGGAGCAACTGAATGGCATTACGATTCTCAGAATAGCACTAAAATCTCTAAAAAAGTATTTAGTAGCAATGGTCCATCTAGTCTTAGTAGTTTGTCATATGTTGTACTTGCAAAACTTTTTGACTGCTTCTCTAATACATTCAGATCTGAAGCCTGGCATCACTAAATGGCATTTAGTTTCCCTGTATACTTTCTAGTAGAGAAAGTTTTTAATAGTTAAAAACTGAAAAATCAATGGACAAAACCAAAACCACACGCTTGTGTTATGAAACTTCTCTGGTACAATATTGAATTCTTTTAAATTCCAAATATGTTAAGGCTTTTTTCATTTTAATGCATTGGTCACATTTAGCAAACATTTGGACACACACTCTTTTATTCAACAAACACTGGCTAGCCCACATTTAATTCTATATTTTCTTCTTAAACTTTTAGAAGTGCTTTCCCTTGACCTTAAGCTAGGCTAAAGAACAAAACCAAAGGAAGAAATCACCTACACTAAATGCCTTCTCAAGATTTTTAGTGTCCTCTCCAATACTATTATCTTGAATGTCATAGATTTCAAGCTATCAAAAATTCAACCAATTCTTGAATACTTTCTGACTCCATTCTAATAAAATTGTCTTGTTACTTCCCCCGTTTTCATTTAACCTTGACCTCGTTAATTTAATCTGCAAACAGAAATGATGTGTGTGGGTTGTAAGTTTTTTTTTAGTTGCTACACAAGGACTTGTCTATGTTTATTCCATTTTAAAATGGTAATAAAAATCTGAGGGATTCATTCAGATCTCTTACTTATTAGATGTTTCAAGACAGCCTTGAAATTATGGTTTTAAAGGAAATCAAAATTTTCCTCTCCATGGGTAGAAAAGAGAAAAGGCAATTTCTGTCCTTCTTTCTCCAGTATCACAGAATTTTAGAACCAGATAAGAACTTTGAGGTATCTATGTGTAACAGTCTATTTTACAGTCTAGGAAAACAAGATCTTGGATGGTTAAATGATTTACCCACGTGTTTGTGTCAGAGTCAGCAAGTTTGTGTCAGTCAGGGCCTTAAATATGCCTTTATAATTTATAATACACTAGCTGCTCCTAGAACATTTGAGAAGTAGATAAAGAACATTGAGGAAATATAGAGAATTCCATGATGTTATTATGTATCTGTAATTCTGGATGCCTTTGTGTGTCTAGCATTTTAGGAGTTTATAAAACATAAACTGAAACTTTGAGCAATTCTAATCCAAGCCCCTCGTTTTACCAAATGAAGAAGTTGAGACCCAAGAGGACCAAGTGATTTTTTTCCCCAAGTTTCCATGGACGTTATTAGAGCTGATATTTACACCTATGTCCCTCTATTATATAGAAGTATCATTTTTAATCTTTTGGTCCAAAGTGCTATGGCTCGTGTGTTCTTTTTAAAAAGCCTAGATTACTTCAAACATTTAAGAAAACATTCCGTGCTATGTGCCATTTAAAGTATTTAGTACATAGTAGGTATTTAATAAATGCTTGTTGATTGATTGGGAGTGAGGGAATGGTGAAGAACATGAGGAAGAAAGAGTGATGAAGCTTGAGGTCAGAGGCAAAGAAAGACCATTAAACAATTTAGGTGGCACAGTGCATTGAACACTGGGCCTGGGCTTGGGAAGACCTGAATGCTGTTCCAACTTCAGATATTCTCTACCTTTGTGACCCTGGGCAAGTCACTTAACCTCTATCTGCTTCAGTTTCCTCAACTTTAAAATGACCATAACAAGAGTAATCACCTCACAGAGTTGTCACAAGGATCAAATGAGTTATCTGTAAAGTGCTTAACACGGTGCCTGGCGTATTGTGTATAGTTAATAATTGCTTTTCCCTTTCCCCTCCCCATTAGCCTAGATATTACATAGCTGTGGGAACTTCTCTCATGTCTTTGTAGAGCACTTATCTCTGACCTGCCTAAGAGAAAACTCCTTAGGCTTCAAGTTTTTGTGGAAAGACAATACTATAGATAGTCTCAGGAAATTCCTTAGATAAAAATTAAATTTCAAAGCACTTAAAATTATTTCTCAGAAAAAGATACATAGTAATTTTTTTCTTCTGATTTGTTTCAGTATTGTAACTAAAAGGCCATAACAGCCAGAAAATTAAAAATTTGTTTTAGATTCCTGCCATTGGAGGCATTGCTGATATTAGACAAGTATGGTTAGATGCCTCCCCAGTTTATCTTTTATCTTTTGGATATTTTGTTGTTGTTGTTTTGAATTCTTTTGTTTTTGAGTCACTGAAGGTGACATTTGTGTTTCTTGTAGGTAAATCCATCCAATCATAGACTCCTGTTTGAAGTTTTTGATGAAAACAGATTGGTAAGTTTCAACCTTCAACTCTCTACCATCTGTCTCCCCAAACAGTATCTTAATGTGAAAATTGCATCCTTTTTTTGTGGTATACCAAAGCAAATTTGAATAGTGTGTATATATGTATATGTATTTAGAATTTTTTGTTTGTTTGTTTTTGGTTCTGGACCTCTGATTTTATCAGTGTAGGAAGCTGCCTGACATAGCAACTTCATTCACCAATGCAGAGGGTCAATTCATCTGTAATTTAGAATCTTAAATAATTGTTTGGCTTACTGAAAGATTAAGTGGCTTGTCTTTGGATTACACAGATAGTATATGCAGAGAAAAGACTTGGACCTAGAGCACTCTGAATCTCAGTGTATGCAACTTTCAACATCTAGCCATATGCACTCATATTAATATGTGTATGGCATAGGTCAGAGCAATTTATATAGTACTACCCAGATATTTGAAGATTTTTAAATATTCGTCATCTATATTTGTGCTAATTATGTGGTAATGATGTAGGAGGAAGTTTAACTATTAATGTGTTTTTTCTCCCAGTAAGTAAAAATAAAACCCATTAATGTTAATATAGACTCTTTATGTGCTGATGTTTGGTATACAGTATGGTGATATAATTGGTTAAGAATTACTCATTATACATAAACTAACTTTGTGGAATTCCAAAGTATACTTGTCCACATGGATTTTTCTTTTGTGCAGAGTAGTTCAAGATATAGCTAACAACTTGAAAAAAGGAACAGATTGTCCTATGAGAGAAAAAAAAATTCATGACAGTTTTTTAAAAAGTTTTTTGTTGTTGTTTAGTGGTTTTTTTTAGTCCTGTCCAACTCTTTGTGACTCCATTTGGGGTTTTCTTGGCAGAGATACTGTAGTGGTTTGCCATTTCCTTCTCCAGCTCATTTTACAAACTAAAATAAACAGGGTTAAATGACTTACGCAGGGTCACACAGCTAATAAGTGTCTGGGGCTAGATTTGAACTCAAGAAGATGAGTCTTTCCTAACACCAGGCCTGGTACTCTACACCACTTACCTATCCCCTCAAAATGATTAGTTGTCTCCTTTAAAGTATTGAAGGAAAACTTCTATCTGGAATGCTAGTTAAAATAGCCTACAGATAACAGGAAAAAAAATGCAAAAAGAAGGCCTGATTTACAGTTTGAGATTTTGTTTATTCATTTTGCTTAAATGGGGAAAAATACATTATAGAGCTAAACAGACCCCTTATTAAAAGGGGAAAAAATCCCATTATTACAAATATACCATTTATGGCAGTCCTCACAGTCATGTACCAGAAATATCAGTCTACCAGGGTTCAAATCCAGCCATAGATTCTTACCGGCTGTGTGACTTTGGGTAAACAACCTAACCAGAGGTGGGGAACCTGCAGCCTCAAGGCCATATATGGTCTTCTGGGTCTTTGGATTCGACCTTTTGACTGATTCCAAGTTTAAGGGGATTTCTTCTGTGAAGTTTGGATTCAGTCAAAGGGCTGCACTTGAGGACATAGAGGGACACATGTGGCCTCAAGACCCCAGGTTCCTCATCCCTGATGTCCTAACCTTTCTCTGCTTCAACTTCCTTATCTATAAACTTTGGATAATAACAGCACCCCCTTCCCAGGGATGTCATAAGGATAAAATGAGATAATATTCATAAAACATTTGGAAAACTTTAAAGCACTATAAAATGCTGCTGCTGCCATTGCAACTGCTACTGCTGCTACTACTAGCACTAGTACTAATATTACTGCTGCTGATTACTCTTCCTCCTCTTCTTACCACCACTGCTACTATTCTGTCTCCCCCTCTTCCTGCACTCACTGTCCCCAAAATGTAGATTCCATTTGTTTAATACTTTCTTATATTTTTCAAAGCAGAATATACCTTTATAAATCAATCCATATACAAGTAGCCTTCTACCTACCCATTTCCCTCTCCTATTTTACAGATGAAGAAATAGAGTTGGTGAAGGGACTTGTCCCAGGTCACACTGCTTTTTAGCCAAAGACAGAGGCAGTATTTAAACCCAAGCCTTCTAATCCTTGTGTAGTATTCCTTGACCCTGCTATAAATTGGTATGCACCTTCACTGGCATTATGGTAATCACATAATGTTTATTCTGTCTTCTTAAGTGATTAATGTTATTCTAGAAACCATCTGAGACAAGTTAGACTTCCTCATGTCTCTCAGGAGCTTTTAAATCAAAATATATATGGGTCCACTGTTGGTAAATGTAGAGTTTTACTTCCAAAAAAATTTGTAAACTAGGAAAACCATAAAAACATTATATGTAGTCATATAGTATATAAATAATGCTATCATCTTTATTGTCAATTATATAAATTCTGTTATGCACATATGCTTATCCATAGATAGAAATGGATGGGGGTTTATTTTGGGATTGGGAGAGGGTTGCTATTTTCTATGTTTTATTTGCACATAGGCAGGAAAAGTTAGATGGAAGAGACAAGATTAAATAGTGCCTTAAGATAAGACAGAGCCAACTCAATTAAACTAGATCTTGATAATTAAATGAGATACCTAGAAAGGAAATAAAGAATTTTTTTTTTTTTTGCTTTTTGGAGGGCAATTGGGTTTAAGTAACTTGCCCAAGGTCACATGGCTAGGTTTTTGTTTGTGTGTGCATTAAGTGTCTGAGGCCGGATCTGAACTCAGGTCCTTCTGACTCCAGGGCCGACACTCTACTCACTGTGCCACCTAGCTGCCCCAAGAATTTTTTTTTATTGTAATTAATTTTGCATTTAACATACTGTTTCTAGTCCAGAAAAATTCACTGTGAAAATAAAAGGATTTCCCTTATTTCTTTATTTAACAATGCTTTAAGATTTTCTTGTATTCTGTCTCTTACCCCTCCAACATTCCTTGTTAGAAGGGTCTAAAATGCATAAAACATCTTTGCCAGTGCACTGCTTTAGAAAGAATGCTTTTTCTGAAAATCATGTTTAATAATACTAACACCTGGGTTTGCACCAAGCTGTCTGCAGCACTGTTACTGTGTGACGAATAGCTGTGTTCTTTCTTGTTGGCGCAGAAGCCTGTTAAAGACAATATGGGATTGTGCTGGTGCTTGGCAGTTTTAGTGTTGAACAAGCCAGATTCCATTTCTTTCATAATTGGTCATCTTGACATTTGAAAACATGCTGCTAGAAAACAGATTTAGATGTCTAAACATGGTGTTGAACCCCCTCCCCACCCCATCCCAACCCCCTCAACCAATACCCATGATTTCAGGTCTGTCCTCAAAACTGTACTTTGGGATTTTAATAGAAATTTGTCTAGGCCTTTTTATTTGGGTCATATTCCTTTCTTACCCCAGATCAACCTATATGGTTAAATAATTGCTGTTTCTGGTCTGTGAGAAAGAATTAATATGAAAGACAATCATAAAAGATTCTTTTTAAAAGTGTTGTTCAGAGTTAACAAAACTGAAGACTTTCTACAAATTTTAAAACTCCTCTACTTTGTGAAACATTTTGGCTCTTAACAAGCCTAAGAATATCCAATATGGGCATCCAAATTGCACTAATTTAGCGCAACATTGCCTCTACATGAAATTAATGTGAATCTGCATATATACCAACCTTTTTTTGGCTTTCTTCAGTCTTTTCCTACCTGGCAAGTACGAGGGGCAATATTTTCTCAAGCTGCATTTTTTTATTGCTCTGTTTCTTTCCTCGGGTGAGAATTCTTCTTTGTAACCTTCTTTTCTTCTTGGTAGCTGTTAAGGAGAAAGTTTCAGTGTAGTGGCAAGATTCATAGTATTAAGTACAGCAGTGTTTTAAATTGTCTCCCACCCCATCCCCCACATAGATATTTTCTTACTTGTAGATCATAGTCTAATTATTTAGCATTAAAGGGAGCTACTTCTGGGTAGTGTGTAATTATATTTATAGTATGTTTTTATTAGTTTGCATTCCACCATGGTAGTCTGATGATGTCATAAATAACCCAGCAAAACAAACAAACAAACAAACAAAGTCTGCTGCTTGGGAAAAAGCTGAGACCTATTTCTTCTTTCTAAGTTGGTCTTTCTGAGGAGGTGGTGGGGATGTGGGAAAATGTGGGGCTTTTTAATGGAAGGCACTTCGTATTCATTTGGGAGAGTGTGCTTGTGTGTGTTTGTGTGTGTGTGAGAGCGTGTGCGCTCGTGTTGCTTAGTTCAGAAGTTCCCTGTGAATATGATGTGATTTAGATTAATAGTAGCGCTGAGAGTGTTTGCTGCCCTAGTCAGCTGTGAGAGCTCGCCCGCTGGGGCAATGCCTTTCTGATGGAAAAAGAGCAGCTGGGAAGGTGCTGTTTCAGGCTCTTACTGTTTAAAAGAGAGGGAGAGGGAGAGGGAGGAAAAAAAAAACAACCCAAGTCCAGAAGCTGGCATTGGGGAGGGAGAACAAGGTCATGTGGCTCTAACCATCCTACCCTCTGTCCCAGTGTGCAGAAGCTCCGATTCCTCTTATCCAATCATGCCTGGAATGCAGCTTGCCACTTGGGTTATTTCTGCTATCTGTCGCTATCGTTGGTGCAGTGCTAACAGTTTGGCAGATGGGACAATTTTTCTTGGAGTTTATGTCTTTGATTTTTAACTTCTGGCAGTGCCTGAATTGTTGTTGTTGTCTCCCTCTCCCTTCCTGCCCTCCTGTTAAACCATGGCCCATCGGCTGCGGTTTCATTTTGGCTCTGGTCGAAGCAACACAGCCCCTGAATCAGAGATTCTAGATCGAGAGAGAGAAGACGACTTTTTTATGGCATTCCACACTTTGCCAAGGAGAAACAGTCCTCACCCATTCTCTCAAAATGGAGCAGAGTATGGTGACGGTAGCCTACAAGAAGTGGGATCCCTCAAACGAAGCACATCCATGTTTATCCCTCAGCTGCTGAATAACATTGATGCCCGTCCAACAAGGAGCTCCTCTGTGCAAATCTCCCTGCAGCGCAAAGCTGTGAACGGACATACTGATGAGTGCGCGGCACCAGAGTCTCTTGATGAGGACCTTCCCTATAAATTTTCAGACCTTAGAGAGAATTTTACTGCACCAGTGAGTAGACCTTCTTCATCCCAAAGCAGCTCCCAAGAAACTTCAGAAAGAGAATCCCCCAGTAATTCTCCACCGAGGTTGCTCGATGATTTAGGACAACAGGTCAATGGATCTAATAATACTTGCAGTCACAGAGTGTTTTGTACCGTTCCTTCAGATAACCAAGGTGATGGTGTCCCCTCCGTTGCCCAGGCTGTAGAAGGCAACGAAAATGCTTCAGGCTCAAACATAACTGGAGTCAGAATTCAGCATCGTGCTTCAAGTGCAGATATGCGTCAGGTTAGACTCTTGCCCTTTGGATCAGAGGTTCAGAACAACCCTTCTGCTGCTGAGCCCAGGCGCTGGTCTTTGCAACATGTGCCAGATGTATCTTCTAGTTCTGGGAAAAGGTGTTTTGTTTTCCAGTTGCAGCAACCCCAAGCAAGCACTGCTAGCCCTGGTGGTGATTACAATTTTGGATTTACTGGAACAAAGGGGGACAGGTTGGTCAGGTATCCAAGAATAAGGCTAGAGAGGAGTACTTCCTATCCAGTCCAACCTCGACCTGAGCGAGTCAGCCCAATGGAAGACAGAGTAAATTCAGAGCCCCCTAACAATGGCAGGAATTGTCCTGAAATACACAGGAGTAACTCAGTAGAAAGGATCCCGCAGAATAAGGGCTGCACTTTTAAGATCAGGCAAGATCAGAACTCCCGACAGCAACACTTTAGAATACTTGTCACTCGTGGTCATGAAGAACCTCACCAGACTCTTGAAGGGAGTAGTTCAGACACACCTGCTTCTACCGCAGCAAACACTCTGGTAAGTTAGCCATTGAATGTGTCGTGTTCCTTTCTGAACATTACACAAAAATAATGGGTCCAAACTGGAAGTGCTTTTTTTTTCCTTTTTGGTATTACAACTAAAAGAAGCTTTCTTCTACAGCATTTCAAGTTTTCCTGTTCAAAAATCCAGGTTACTCCCAATTTCTAACCTTGTCATGTTGCTCTTAAACTCTTGTTATGTATCTGTAGGCCCAGTATTTGCTTGGAATCATAATGTTATAAGACTGACTGATCTTTTGCAAGAAAATACTTACCAGTTAGAAAATTTTGTTCTTTATCAGTCTTCAAAGGCCCTTAGCTGACTTTGTGTTTGAAGCAAATGTGTCCATGTTCTTATTTTGGTGAAATACAATGGCTTCCCTTTTTCAATGCTTAAAAAGCAGTTCCAATCCCCCCTAAGAAAAATAGACTAAAACTAAAAATCATATCTAGCCAAGGGTCACATGCAAATGTTGGAAAATCCATAAGGAACCTATTTGCAGCTTCATCCTGTGTTGGGCCTTTTTATAAAAAATAATCTATGCTTTAAAGTGTTAGGAAATAGCGAAATAATGATGTAGTTTCTCTCAGTATATGTCCCAAAGTTCTTTTCTGTTGTGTTAGGAATTGGTCTGGTTCAGATACTTTTGTTTGTTTGCTTTGATTACTTAAGAAGTGTACTCTATATGAATAGTAATACAGTACATGTGATGTGTTACTTATTTTTGAAGTGAAATAATTTTACGGACCAAGCATGGATAAAACTTTTATGGGGAATCATTAATTCTCAAGTTGCATTACAGTGCAATTTAACACTGCCCACTTGAGACTCCAGGCTCAGTGATGCTGTATATAGAATAGTAAGTGCCCTATCTCCAGCTGTGAAAACAGACTCACTCACACAGACTCTGGCCTTTGCTGCTTGTGTGTGTTCCTGTTCTCCTAGGCTCTCCCTTTCAGTGAAATGTAGCACAGAAAGACAGCTGCTTACTTCACCCAGGCCATATGATGACTCTGCAGCTCATACTTTCTATCTAGCTGAGCAAGTGATATGGAAACTTTAATCAGATTGATTTCTTTTGTTTATAACCACTAAATTTAAGGGCTTTCTAAAAGAATTCATTCCCTATGTTTTGCATTATTATTATTATTATTATTTTGTCTTTCAGCAGCATGTAGCATCTTTACCTTATAAAAAAACTTTCATTTCTGATGGTAAATATATATATATATATATATATATATATATATATACACGCACACATATATGTGTATGTGTATATAAAATATATACATGCATGCATGCATACGTACATATATGTTTTGCACTGCTTTGTTTTACAGGTGTTTCTTCCTTTCTATTTTGTGTGTGAATTGTGATGATTTGCTATATTAGCTACACAAATAATTATTAGTCTGGTTGATATCCCAGCTCTACTACTAACCTCACTGTGCCACTTTTTCAAGGGTACAGCAAATGCTCTCTCCTGGATGACTTTATTCAACTCCCCATCTTTGTTCTTTTCTCTCTCAATCCACCCCACTGCCTTCCTTTTTTTTTCCATATCTTTAACCCGTTTTGGGTAAACAGCTGTGTGCTTCATCATTGCTTTAGCCTAATGTTATCTGTCATAAAGTAGCAGAATAACCACACAGAAAAGGGTTAGGAGGCTGCTGACATTTTAGAAGAATTTAACCCCAGATATGAATGTGTCGGTGTGAGTTCAAAGCCTTTATTGACTTCAACAGTCGTCTTCAGTGCACTGCTTCACTAGGGTCACTCCTATCATAAGAATTTTTTTTTAATATCTATAACCATATTTTGACAACTTGTTTCCTAAAAGGACAGTTTTGATCATTACCATATTCCTGGCATCCAATTTGTACCATCAGAATATTAGCTAGTTTTATAGTTTGATTGCTGGGCACAAAAGCATTTAAGTATTTTTAAAAATTATATAAATAGGTTTCTAATTTAAGTGTTTCTGACTAAATCTATTTTAGTATAAAATTATCTCTTCAAAATTTTAAAAATCAGAAACATGCAGGAGAATGGAGAGGTAAAAAAAAAGCATTCTCTGGATATCTTGGACAGTTAATTCAATGAGCCACTATTGAGGTCCTTGGCCTTTTTCTTTGACAGAAACATAGCTTATCATGTGCATAAGAATTGGTTCTTGAAAGGAACAACCCAAAGAATTCCAACCCTTTTATTTTTAAATTTCTCTTTACTTTAGAAGCAGGTTCTCCTCTCTCCTTTCTACTGCATTACATGTGTTTGATGTGAGCCCAGCCTTAGAGTGCAGGCAGCAGCTGCCACAGCCTTATTTATTTTGAGGGGAAGCATTCATATGGGCGTCTGCAGACCTACTGCCATCAAACGCTTGTGATCTTTCAAATATCTTCTGTTTTACTGAGAAGTTTTTTTCAGTCCAAGAATACATTTCATTATGAGGTTTCATGAAATATTAACTAAAAATGAGACTAGTACAAGGCCAAATTTATTCCATGAATAATGTCTGGAAACTTTTTTTCTTAATTTGGGAATGATACACACACATATGTATAGGCACATATGTGTATATGTGTCAGTGCATATATGTAGATGTGGGCATCTATACTTATAGACATATATATCTACGTATAGACACATATGAAGATATGTGTGTACTTATGTGCTATTCCAAAAATCTTGGAGCAAATATAATGCAACTCTCCAGCCCCCCACCCCTCCAATAGTGCTAGTTTTAGTGAAGAATTAACATTTGCTTAATAAAATAACCTGGTTAAGTCAAACTTTGATTGTAGTTATATTTCTGGGGATACAAAGTTAACATATGTATTTATGTAAGGAACTATGACATAATCATTTTATACTAAACTGAGTTACTCTCCACTCAGTTGTTTCTAATGATTATACTGTCTCATTAGCCCTGTAACCTGAGGAGAAGAAGGTTTTGTCAATAGCTACTGGCTTCTTTCACTTAGCTCTTGTCTTTGGGGATCTGCATATTAGTTTGACTTATCCTAGGGGAAAGGAAAGTTTGTTTACATTTCACATAATTGAGCTTGGTGTTTTCAAAATTTGTTATATTTTACACTGATAGTACTTTGTCAGGGATACATAATTTTATATACATATGACCACTCATTCTTCTTCCTGTCCTTTAAAAAACCCCGTATGTAAGAATCTACCCAATATTTACATATCAGGAGCAGGAGCAAATACTTAAGGGCCTACTGTGTATATTGCATAATACTAAGCATTTGTAAAGTTGTATTGAAGAGTGTCAAATATGATGCTGGTTCTTAACCCTCAAAGAGCTCAATATGTAAGATTTGTAAGGACTATAAAAATCAACCATTCAGTCAAATCCAGTCTAAGAAGAAGAGCCTTTCCAGCTTTATCTAATGTTTCTTGCCTAATTTGTAAATGTCAAACTGAGCTACTTACTTTTCCTTGGTTTTTATTACCTTTCTAAATTTCTCATCACGTGTTTTGTTTTGTTTTGTTTTTGTTAATACTGTATTCCCCATTCTCAGGTTCAGTACTTTTTCCACAGCATTATGTGTTACACTTATTCCTGTCTTTCAACATCCCATATCTATCACACTTCCTATGAATCCTATTCTAAATCTTTCCCAACTAGAAGTAAATTTCCCTTCTTAGTGTCTCACATAATATTTTGTACTTCTCTCTCTTTTTTTTTTTGAGGGCAATTGGGGTTGTGACTTGCCCAAGGTCACATGGCTAGTTTTCGTATTAAGTGTCTGAGGTCCGATTTGAACTCGGGTCCTCCTGACTCCAGGGCTGGTGCTATTTTATACTTCTCTTGTGGGTTTGTATTCTAATTTTTATTATAAATCAAATAACGTAGTTCTTGTTGGCTGTTTTCATGTGTGAAAACATGCTCCATTCTTCCAGCTCTTAAACTTTTGTCTGTCTCTTTCTTTTCATTGCCCAACTTCTAGGTGGAATAGTGCTTTCATATCATTGCAATTCAGTTCTGCTTTAACCCTATCTAAGTCACAAGTATGATATGTCCAAAGCTGCCACACTCATTATTTTCCCCCACGATCCTTCTCTCATCCTTACACTTATTTCTGTTCATGACACTCAGGTTCATAGCCTCAATCATTCTCTCTGACACTAGCCCTACATGTCCAATCAGTAAATTTCTTGTCAATTCTTCCTCCCCCAAAGTTCATCTTCCTTTTTCCTGAACACAGTTAAATAAGTTTTTATTGATGTCTTCTGTTTTGGGTTGTTTGTTTGTTTTTTTTACATCTTCATAATTATATCCCAATTCCTTCTCTCTCCCTCCCAGAAGTTCATCCTTTATAATAATTTTTAAAAAGTACTAGGTTTTGGGTTTGTTTGTTGTTTTTTTTTTTTTTGAGGTAATCAGGGTAAAGAGACTTGCCCAGGATACATTACACAACTAGTATGTGTCTGAAACTGGATTGGAACTCAAGTCTTACTGATTCAAGGGCCAGTGCTCTATCTACTAGCTGCCCCCCAAAAGTACTTTTTATTTTATTTTATGTTTTTTGTTTTTGTTTTTGTTTTTTTGGGTTTTTTTGGAGGGCAATTGGGATTGAGTAACTTGCCCGCGACTAGGTTTTTGTTTGTGTGTGCATTGTGTCTAAGGCCGGATCTGAACTCAGGTCCTTCTGACTCTAGGGCTGATGCTCTACTCACTGCGCCACCTAGCTGCCCCAAAAAGTACTTTTTAAAGACAAAAAGAAAGAAAGAAATATAAAAGGAAAAAAAAGCGTAACTCATCTTTGCATTTAAAAAGTCAGGAAACTTGTGCTATGTGTAACACCTGCGGATCTCCCACCTCCTCAAAGGAGTGGCTAGGGATATCCTTTCATTTCTTTTCATTCAAATCCTCCTCAATCTTTATAATTATATTCACTGTTGCTCTTTTGGTGTGTCCTTCTTTCCATGTGCATTGTTGTAATTACTGTGTATATTGTTTCCTTGTCTCTGCTTACTTCACTCTGCATCAATCCATGTGGATCTTTTGATGATGATCTGTATTCATCATATATATATATAAAATTTCCTACAATATTCCTGCTTAACTGTTAACAATAGTTTCCTAATTGTTTTATCTGCTTTAAGTTTCTCCTCTCTCTAATGTATCGTCCACACCACTTCCAAGGAGACATTTGTAATATTCAATCTTTACCCTGATCAGAAAGCTTTGCTTGCTTTGACTCTAAAACAAGGCAAGGTATCAGGTATTCATTAAGTGCTATTCTGTGTCAGGCACTGTTCTATGTTCTGGGGATTCAAATAGAAATGAAAATAAAGACCCTTTTTTCTTTTCTTTTTTAAATATTTATTTATTTTTAGTTTTCAACATTTACTTCCTTAAAATATTGAGTTGTAAATTTTCTCCCCCTTTTCCCCTTTTCCCCTCCCCAAGATGCCCTGCAATCTGATATATGCTCTTCATATACAATCATATTAAATATATTTTTACATAAGTCATGTTGTAAAGAAGAATTCGAACCAATGGGAGGAACCACAAGAAAGAAACAAAACAACAACAAAAAAAGAGAGGGCAAATAGTCTGCTTGGATCTGCATTCAGACTCTATAGTTCTTTTCCTGTATGTGGATAGCATTTTCCATTAGGAGTCTTTTGGAGTCGTCTTAGATCCTTGCATTGCTGAGAAGAACTAAGTCTATTAAGGTTAGACATTGCACAGTGTTGCTGTTACTACATAATATGTTCTCCTGGTTTTGTTCTCTTCCCTCAGCATCAGTTCATGTAATTTGAGAGACCCTTTTTTCAAGAAGCTTGTAAGGAAGGATAATATCCAAAAGGGAGCTAGGAAGGAGGGTGGGCAAGAAGAAGGTACCCCACACTTCAGAAAGTCAGAAATAGAGCCAGGAGGAGAATGAAGGTTGGTTAGCCTAGGTGCCTCTCCAAAATGGGGGCCCTGAGAGGAGCTCAGCTGTGGTAGAAGAAGGGTCCAGAATAATGGAGGTTATATTTATTCTGAGGTGAGAAGGATGCAGGGGTGGGAAGTGTGGTGGAACTTTCTGAATTTGCATTTGTTTGATCAGCCCCAGTCAGATACACTATTCCTTGACCCCTACATAGTGATGTCACTTTGTTCCACTTTGAGCATGAAGGAAAGCAGCCCGATAAGGAGGAGGCCCCAGGTACTTTGGGGAATTCCGGGGTGAAATGACAGTTTAGGCATGGTAGCAAAGTACAGAAAGTCAGAAGAAAGTCAGGTGAGGAATGAAGGTGGGAAATGCTTGCTGCTATTAGGACAAATACCTGTTTTCCCCTCCACAACTTCTGCCAAATACAGCCCCTCTTCTCCCTAAATATTCTGCTTTTCTTGATAGTACTAACATTTTCCCAATTTCTGAGCCCCTACAAAAAAAATTAGACCTAGTAGTAAGGATCAGATGAGATATTTTATGTAAAATACTTTGTGATCCATAAAGTTGCTATTATTAGCATCACTCTTGGTAGTTATCATAATTGTTATTAATAATAAAAACGAGAATAATTATTTTCTAATTTTTGGTCTCTAATCCAGTCAGAATTTATTAAGCTTCTATGATGTTCCAGGCAATCTGCTAAGTGCTGGGGATAGAGTTAATAAAAAGACAGTCACTACCCTCAAAGGGCTTTTAATCTAATGAGAGGAGATAACACAGAGGAGGCAGGAAAATGGATGAATGGGGCAGGGGACATTAAGGAATTCCCCACATGGAGGCATCTTGTTCTGTGAAGCCGAAACCACACAGAGCATCAGATGTAAAGTGGAATGAGCCAAAAAGATCAGTTCCTGTCTTCTGTAAAGTAAGACATTGAGAGGGGTTTGGTACTCTGCTCTCCAGTCCTTCAGTTTGAGGGGAGAGGAGGATAAGAGAGAGAGTGTCAGTCAAAGCTTCAGTTAGTAGCATAGTGAAGAGAGTAGAGGTCATGAGCTTAACTTGGGAGGGACATTTAGAACAGATTTCATCCATGTAGGGTACTCATGGTATAGATACTTCCTCTACTGGTGAAGATGAATTTATTTATAATCTCATTTTCTTGGTGTACTGAGAGATTGTGATTTTCTTTTTTATATAAATAGTATGTGCCAGAAACAGAACATGAATCTTGGTCTTCCTTACTCTAAGGCTAACCACTATATAATATTGTCTCTTAGTGTTATTGTTCCTTTCATCTGTTATTAATGATATTTTATCAGTAGTAATATTGCTAAACAAAATCAAACACTACTTGCCAAGAATTATTAGCATGTGAGTTTGTTGATCTATAATGAATTAAGATAGCAATTCAAGATTTTTGTTTTTGTTTTGCTTCAGTTTTAAAGTAAAACAATCATCTCTGCTTTAGTATCTCTTGTCTTTGCCTTTGAAGATAAGAAAAAGTTTGATTGCTGTAAATTAGTGGGTGAAACGTTTTCAGTAGAAATTTTCTTCTAAGTGAGGATTCATTATTTTTTGATAAGTGCACTGCGTCTCTGAAAACAGTTTGTTATGTAGGAAGAAATGATATTGTGAATACTCTTGCTTATGTGAGAGTTTTTGTGTAAATAATTTCTATAGAGTTTAGATAAACTATTGTAATTATTTATTAATAATTACTTTTTTATATATACAATTGAAAATGTTTTGATAGTATTCAAGGAGACATCAACAACTTTGTCCAAATACTGTAGCAATTGAACTGGTAGTAATATGGACATTGATCTATTTTTTTAAAAGAATTATTTTTTGTTAGAGTGAATTTGTTGCTCTGATACTATTCCATTTCTTTTTTTTTCCCTTTTTGGATCAGGGAAGATAGGGCAATTGGGGTTAAGTGACTTGCCCAAGGTCACACGGCTAGTGTTAAGTGTATGGGGCCGGATTTGAACTCAGGTCCTCTTGACTCTAGGGCCAGTGCTCTATTCACTGTGCCACCTAGCCATCCCACTATGTCCAATCTTTCAACTGCCTGGATATTTTTTTATAGCTTACTACATCTTTTTTTAAAAAATATAATTCATTTATTTATTTGCCATCATCAAAATTTGACTTCTACAACAGAGAATTACAGGAAGATAATTTTATATTTGAAACAGGAAATTTCATGCAGGCCATTGAGTTGTGAGTATTGCTATTGTCAGGTTATGTTGATGTCTGTTTTGGGGAACACTTTCCATTATGGAACTTGAAAGCAACTGATTAAACCTAAACCCAAGGGTAAATGCTTTGGACCATTTTTGATGAGGCATGCTTGCTGACAACATTTGTAATTTTTATTATGGAAGAAGGTCTTTCCTTGGTACTCAAGGTGAATTGTATGAGTATATTGCATATTTAAATGTAAATGTGTTTTCTGTGGTACAATTTTATGCAGTTAAGTACAGTATGGTTATATATTAAGCTTTGGCATAAGATGAGTTTTTATATATTTTTACTAAAAATCTCGACAGTAATAAGTTTCCAGTTAGTACTCAATAGCTTGTTTCAATTTTGTAATAAATATGCTTAGTGCTTTAGTCTTCCTCTTCCAAAGAAAGAAAGTAGAGTAATGATATACTGTGGCTACAGGAACAGGGATGGGATAGGTTATAGTATATTCTATAAGTCATCATTTTTGTAGTGTTTATAAAGAAGAGCTGGGACAGCTAGATGGTGCAATAGATAGAAGGCTGGACCTGGATTCAGGAAGACTCCTCTTCCTGAATTTGACCTCAGACACTCAACAGCTATGTGACCTTGGGTAAGCCATTAAACTCTGTTTGCTTCATGTGTAAAATGAGTTGGAGAAGGAAATGGTAGCAACACAGTAGATAAGGTAAATAACTATTGCTATATTAAATTCCTCTCTATGAAATTTTTAATTGTTTTTTTTTCTGCCTACTTTGGTTTATGCCACTGAACACAGCATTCAGAATTCTTAGATGTGGGAAGATCAGAAAGTTTTATAACAGCTATTTCTATGCCTGAACTAATGTATGAGAAAGTTCTGACCACTTTCCTCCCTCCTAGGGAGGGGAAGGGAAGTTCCAAATTTGAATTTGGTGGTCTGAGGTAGAAGTAATGTAAATGAATGATAGAGAGAGAAAGATGGTCTGTTAAATGAATCAAGACAGGAAGAGATGTCAGCTATCTTCACTGGTCCCTTGCTCTATTCATGAAATGACAGTGCAGTAGTCTTGACTTAGATGCAAATGTTTAAAAAAAAATTGAATTTTCAGAGAGGAAGGTGTAGAGTTTTCAGTTTTAAAAAGCTTTCAGATGACAATCAGCTTTGCATTGAATTTCTCAGGTGTTCTGATGTCATGGCCCTTCATGTAATATATATTGTATTCTCATCCTCAAAGTTGAAATGTTAAACATCTGCAGTGTCATTTTCCTTTACCAGAGATTTGTAATAAACAGTGCCATAGCTGCCAGCCCCCCAAAATTAAGAGCCTCTCTTTTCCCTCTAGTTGCATCTAATTTTACTTGTAATTATTGCTTCTTATTAGTAGAGGTCCTAAATTCACAAAGTCCTAGAAGTGGACCCAGAAGGGCCTTACCAGGCTCTTACCAAGCTCAGCTCTTTGGCTTCAGGATCTGAACCAACATCCAGCCATTCCTTTAAATGACTGAGAACGCTGCTCTTTCATTTCATTTAAAGCAATTCAAGTACCCAGCATGAACTACGTACTGGAAATAAAAAGACAAAAATGTAAAAAAAATATAAGTCACTGTCCTCAAGGTGTTTCTGTTACATTTAAAACTCCTCCCTATTTATTTTGCATTAAATACAGTTACAGTGACAATATTTTCTGAACCAAAAAGTGGGACAGATGGTTTCTGAAATAATAGCTCCTTTTGCCAGACTTCATTGAAAGTATACCTTCATTACTTGAAATTATCTTGTTCTATAAAATGTAAGATCTTTTTTTTAAATTTAATTTATTTATTTTTAGTTTTCCCTCCTCTCTCCCCTCCCTCCCTAAGATGGCCTGCAATCTGATAGAGGCTTTACATATACATTCCTATTAAACATTTTCACACTAGTTATTTTGTATAGAAGAATTAGAATGAGTTGGAGAAGCCATGAAAAAGAAAAAAACAAAGCAAAATAAAGAAAAAGAAAATAGTTTGCTTTTCTCTGCATTCAGACTCCATAGTTCTTTCTCTGGATGTAGATGGCATTTTCCATCCTGAGTCCTTTGAAAATGTTTTATGTCCTTGAGAAGGGCTCAAGTGCTTGAGAAGGGCTGTGTCAAAATCAGGCATTGCACTGTGGCTGTAACTGTGTACAATGTTGTCCTGGTTCTGCTCACTTCACTCAGCATCTTTCTAGGTTTTCTGAAGTCTACCTGTTCATCATTTCTTATAGCATAATGGTATTCTATTACATTCATATACCACAGCTTGTTCAGCCATTCCCCAGTTGATGGGCATCCCCTCAATTTTCAGTTCTTGGCCACCACAGAGAGAATTGCTAGAAATAATTTTATACCTGTGGGTTCTTTTCCCATTTTTATGATCTCTTTGGGATTCAGCTCTAGAAACAGTATTACTGGATCAAAGGGTAGGCACCTTTTTTTTTTCTTTTTTTTTTTTTTCAAAGCAATTGGGGTTAAGTAACTTGCTCAAGGTTACACGGCTAGTCATTATTTATGCGTGGGGGCTCATTTTCTGAGGCCGGATCTGATCTCGGGTCATCCCAACTCCGAGGCCGGGGCTCTTACTCACTGCGCCACCTAGCCGCCCCTTTAGGGCAATTGGGGTTAAGTAACTTGCCCAAGGTTACACGGCTAGGTTTTTGTTTGTGGGGATTAAATGTCGGAGGCCGGCTCCGAACTCAGATCCTTCTGATTCCAGGGCCGGCGCTCTATTCACTGCGCCACCTAGCCGCCCCGGGTAGGCACCTTTTTATAACCCTTTGGGCATAGTTCCAAATTGCTCTGTAAAATGGTTGCATCAACTCACAGCTCCACCAACAATGAATTAGTGTTCCAACTTTCCCACATCTTCTCCAGCATTTATCATTTTCCTGTTTTGTCATGTTAGCCAGTCTGATAGGTGTGATATGGTACCTCAAAGTTGTCTTGTTTTGCATCTCTCCAATGAATAGTAATTTAGGGCATTTTTTCATTTGACTATAGACAGTTTTAATTTCTTCCTCTGAAAAGTGCCTGTTCATATCCTTTGACCATTTATCAATTGGGGAATGACTTGTATTCTTACAAATTTGACAAAGTTCTCTATATATTTTAGAAGTGAGTTCTTTTTCAGAGACACTAGTTGTAAAAATTCTTTCTTGGTTTTCTGCTTTCTTCCTTCTTGGTTGCATTGGCTTTGTGTAAAAAATTTCAATTTAATGTAATCAAAATTATCTATTTTGCATTTCCTTATGTTCTCTATCTCTTGTTTGGTCATAAATTCCTCTGTTCTCTATAAATCTCACAGATAAATTGTTCCTTGCTCTTCTAACTTTTTTATGGTATCAGTCTTTATATTTAAATTGTATACCCAATTCGATTTTATTTTGACATATGGTATCAGATATTGGTCTATTTCCAGTAAAGTTTTTGCAAAGTAGTGAGTTCTTATCCCAGAAACTGGAGTCTTTGGGTTTATCAAACAGTAGATTGCTATTAGCATTGACTACCATGTCTTGTGTCCCTAACCTATTCCACTGATCTACCCCTACCATTTCTTAGCCAATACCAAGTGGTTTTGATGATTGTGGCTTCATAATACAATTTAAGATCTGGTATGCCTAGGCCATCTTCCCTAGCATTTATTTTCATTATCCCTTGATATTTTGGAGCTTTTGTTCTTCCAGATAAATTTTGATATTTTTTCAAGCTCTATAAAACAATTTGTTGGTAGTTCGATTGGTAAGGCACTCTATTAGTAAATTAGTTTAGGTAGAATTGTCATTTTTATTATATTAGCTTAGCCTACCCATGATCAACTAATGTTTTTCTATTAGATCTGACTTTATTTGCTTGAAAAGTGTTTTATAATTATGTTCATTTAGTCCCTGGGTTTGTGTTGTCAGGTAGACTCCCAAATATTTTAATGCCTACAGTGACTTTAAATGGAATTTCTCTTTCTATGTCTTGCTGTTGGGCTTTGTTAGTAATATATAGAAATGCCAATGATTTATGCAAGCTTATTTTATATTCTGCAACTTTGTTAAAGTTGCTTATCATTTCAAGTAGTTTTGTTCTTGATTCTTTAGGATTCTCTAAGTATGTCATCATATAATCTGCAAAGAGTGATAACTTAGTTTCTTCTTTGCCTATTCTAATTCCTTCAATTTCTTTTTCTTCTCTTATTGCTAAAGCGAATGTGTTTCTAATACCATATTGAATAACAGTGATGATAATGGATGTCCTTGTTTCACCCCTGATCATACTGGAAATGCATCTAGGTTATCCCCATTATATATAATGCTTGCTGGTATTTTATTTAAAATTTTTGCATCTATATTCATTAGGAAAATTGGTCTATAGTTTTCTTTCTCTGTTTTGCCTCTTCTCAGTTTAAGTATCAATACAATATTTGTATCATAAAAAGAGTCTGGTAGGACTCCTCCACCAATTTTCCCAAATAGCCTATATAGCATTGGAATTAATTTTTCTTTAAATGTTTGATAGATTTCACTTATAAATCCATCTGGCCCTGGAGATTTTTTCCTAGGGAGTTCATTGATGGCTTGTTCAATTTCTTTTTCTGAGATGGGGTTAAGTATTTTACTTCCTTTTCTGTTAGCCTGGGCAATTTATCTTTTTGTAAATATTCATCTATTTCACTAAGCTTGTCAAGTTTATGGGCATAAAATTGGACAAAATAATTCCTAATTATTGTTTTAATTTCCTCTTCACTGGAGGTGAGTTCACCCTTTTAATTTTTTTTTTTTTTTTGCCTTTTGGAGGGCAATTGGGGTTAAGTAACTTGCCCAAGGTCACACGGCTAGGTTTTTGTTTGTGTGTGCATTAAGTGTCTGAGGTCAGATCTGAACTCAGGTCCTTCTGACTCCAGGGCCAACACTCTACTCACTGTGCCACCTAGCCACCCCAACCCTTTTAATTTTGATACTGGTGATTTGGTCTTCTTTCTCTTTTTTAAAATTAAATTAACCAAAGGTTTATCTATAATTTATTGTTGTTGTTGTTGTTGTTGTTATTGTTTTCACAAAACCAACTCCTAGTTTTATTTATTAGTTCAACAGTTTTCTTAATTTCAATTTTATTCATCTCTCCTGTGGTTTTCAGAATTTCTAATTTGGTATTTAATTGGAGATTTTTAATTTGTTCTTTTTGTAGCTTTTTTAGTTGCATACCCAATACATTGATTTCCTCTTAACTGTTTTATTCATGTAAACACTCAGAAATATCAAACTTCCCCTAAGAACCACTTTTGCTGCATCCCATAACTTTTGATATGTTGTGTCATTACTGTCATTCTCTTGAATGAAGTTACTAGTTGTTTCTCTGATTTGTTTGACCCACTCATTCTTTAGGATTTGATTATTTAGTTTCCAATTAGTTTTTAGTCTATCTTTCCATGTCCCTCTGTTACATATAATTTTTATTGCATCATGATCTGAAAAGGATGCGTTTAATATTTCTGCCTTTCTGCACTGGATTGTGAGGTTTTTATGCTTTAATACATGGTCAGTTTTTGTGTATCTGCCAAGTACTGCTAAGAAAAGGTATATTCCTTTCTATCCCTGTTCAGTTTTCTTCAGAGGTCTGCCTTACCTACCTTTTCTAAAATTCTGTTCACCTCCTTAACTTCTTTCTTATTTATTTTGAAGTTAGCTTTATCAAGTTCAAAGAGTGGGAGGTTGAGGTCCCCAACTAGTGTAGTTTTGCTGTCTGTTTCTTCCCATAACTCCCTTAACTTCTTTAAGAATTTGAATACTATACCACTTGGTGCATATATGTTTAGTAATGATATTGGTTCATTGTCTATGGTGCTTTTTAGCAGGATATAGTTTCTCTTCCTTATCTCTTTGGATTAGATCTATTTTTGCTTTTTCTTTGTCTGAGATCAGGATTGCTAACCCTGCTTTTTTTTTTCTTTACTTCAGCTGAAGCATAATATATTTTACTCCAAGCTTTTACCTTTACCCTGTATGTATCCCTCTGTTTCAAATGTGTTTATTATAAACAACACATTGTAGGATTATAATTTTTAACCCATTCTCCTGTCCATTTCCGTTTTATGGAAGAGTACATCCCATTCACATTCACAGTTATGATTACTATCTGTGTCTTTCTCTCTATCCCATCCCTCTTCCCCCATTTATGCTATTTCTCCCTTCCCCTCCTTAAAAGAGTTTTGCTTTTGACCACCACCTCCCTTAATCTTCCCTCCCTTCTATTAGCCCCCCTCCCTCTTCTTTTCCTTTTCCCTTATTACTTCTTCCCTCCCTTATAGCTGCCCTCTCCCTTTTCTTTCCCCTTTCCCCTCCTACTGCCTGTAGGGCAAGTTAGATTTCTATACTTAACTGAGTGTGTTAATCCCTCCTTGAATCAAATCTGAAGAGAGTAAAGTTTAAATAATGCTCATCTCCCTCCCTTCTTTCCCTCTTCTATAATATGTTTTTGTGCCACTTCATGTGATTTAATTTACCCTTTTCTGCCTCTTCCTCTTCTCCCATTACAATCCCTTTGCATGCCTTAATTAGGTTTTTTTTTTATCATCATATCAGTTCATTTATACCCACACCCTCTGTCTATGTATATCTCTTTTAAATGGTGTAATAAATAAATGATTCTCAAGATTTACAAGTGTCATTTTCCTATATAGGGATGTACACAGTTTGCCCTTATTGAATAACATGGGTTTTTTCCCCATTTACCTCTCTTGAGTCTTGTATTTGGAGATCAAATTTTCCACTGAGCTCTCACCTTTTCATCAAGAAAGTCTGAAAGTCCCCCATTTCATTGAATATCCATCTCCTCCCCTGAAAGACAATGCTCAATTTCACTGAGTAGTTGATCCTTCCTTGTAATCCAAGCCCTTTTGCCCTATGGAATATCATATTCCAGGCGCTCTGATCTTTAAATGTAGAAGCTGCAAGATCCTGCGTGATCCTGACTGTGGTTTCACAATATTTGAATTGTTTATTTCTGACTGCTTGCAGTATTTTCTCCTTAATCTGATAATTCTGGAATTTGACTACAATATTCCTTGGTATTTTCAGTTTGGGGTTTCTTTCAGGAGGTGATCGGTGGATTCTTTTTATGACTATTTCACTTTCCTGCTCTTAGACCTTATGGCAGTTTTCCTTGATGATTTCTTGAAAGATGCTATCCAGCCTTTTTTTTTTTTTAGTCATGATTCTCAGGTAGACCAATAATTCTTCAGTTCTCTCTCCTGAATCTATTTTCCAGGTCAGTTGTTTATTTTAAAATATCAGCAGGTATTTTGTTTTCTTCTATTTTCTTTCTTTCAGTTTTATTTGACTGATTCTTGATGTCTCATAGAGTCATTAGCTTCCAGATGTCCAATTATTTTCTTCAATTAACTTTTGTACCTTCTTTTCTATATGACCAATTGTACTTTTTTCTTTTTTTCCTTTTTTTTTTTGGAGGGGAGAAGGAAGGGCAATTGGGGTTAAGTGACTTGCCCATGGTCACATGACTAGTAAGTGTTAAGTATCTGAGGCTGGATTTGAACTCAGGTCCTCCTGCCTCCAGAGCCAGTGCTCTATTCACTGCGCCACCTAGCCACCCCCCAATTGTACTTTTTAAGGCATTATTTTCTTCAGTGTACTCCCACCCCCATTTTGTCAAGCGTATTTTTAAATGTTTCTTCTACCTCTCTTTATTTGATTTCTAAAATCCTTCTTGAGGTCTTCCAGGAAGGTTTTTTGGTCTTGAGACCAGTTCATAATCCCCTTTGAGGTTTTGGATGTGGGTATATTGACCATGTTATCTTCTCTTGAATTTGTGTTTTGATCTTCCCTGTTACCAAGATATTTCTCTATGGTCACTGATTTTTTTTTTTATTCTATTTGCTTATGTTGTTTGCCTTTTTTTTTTTTTGCTTTTAAATTTAATCTCTGCTTCTGGGCCTCAGGGTACACTGACCCACACTTCTTGTGCTGGGGGCTAGGGGGGCGTGGTTACTCGTTTTCTGTGCTGGAGCCTCAGTTGCTTGCAATTATATGTTGTAGTGGTCTGGTATTTTACCTGGGACTGAGCTGAAGGCAGTTTGTACCTGGTATTGGCTCTTGCATGCTCCTCCACCCTGGGACTCAGGATCTTCTGCTGTTCTGCTAAGGTGGGGCCTGTTGCTGGCCTGCTGAGACACCTCCCATCCTGCACTGGTCCCCTTCAGGCACAGCAAGAGGGAGTTTTCCTGTTAATCCCCAGCCTCCCAAGCTAGAGTTAATAGACTGTCATACTCTGACTTTCTGCTTGCTCCACTATTCCAGGATTTTTCTTGGGGCAGTATTCTCTGGGTTTTTCAAGGTCAAGGGAAGGTGAGAGTAGCTTACTGTTTATTCCACCATCTTGGCTCCCAGAAGTTTAAATAGGTGACTTTCAAACATTCAGTCTGAGGGCCCCAGGAGTAGCTGCTGCTGCCATCACAGTCCCCATGCAGGACCTTTCCTCTCTCTCACTCAGCTGCAAGAAGACCCCCTCCTGCACCGAGAGGTCTGGGATTCTCCACTGCTTCCAGCAGTTCAGTCTACAGGGGTCCTCTCCAGCCTCACTGTGATCAGGTCTATACTGGTGTAGCCCAGCTCAGTGCAATAGAGCCCTCCTGTCCACCCTCAAGGTTGTCTTGGGCTGGAAATCTGCCACACTCTGTCTCTTTGCGGATTCTGTTGCTCTACAATTTGTTTAGATTTACTTTTTTTATATCAGATTCACTTTTCAGAGGTTTTGAAGAAGTCTGTTGAAGAGCTTAGGTGGATCCCTGCTTTTACTTTGCCATCTTGGCTCCACCCACCCCCAAAAGAGACAAAATCTAACATCTTTGTTCAAAAGTTTGTTTCTAATTTTTGTCTGTAAACATTTACTGAACAATTAAAAAAAACTATCTGTAATGACAAGGCCCTAGAATTTCACAACTAAATCTCACTTTCAAATGTTCCTAGATTTAACTTAATCTTTGTAGTGATTTAAGAAATCTCCTGGTTTTGACTTTTTCTTTTGCTCAAGTTGAGCAAGTGTCCATTACCCATGCAATAACCTTATTCTTTAGTCAAAACTCTATCTGCCCTTTTTCTTATCCTTTTTCCTTGGACTGAACAACTGTAGTTTTTGTGACTGATTTTCATTTATGTTTCAGGTCAACTTTGTTTTGTCCATCCTCTTTTGTAGCCTTTTCTAAGGTAGTCACACCTATCTCTAAGGGTGATTTCCCCAAATTGGTCACAGTATTTTTATAGTCATGTGAAAAGAAAATTCTTCATTGTCTTTCTTTCTTACATGTTCAGGTACACACACATGCACACACATACACGCACAGCCTGTCTCTGTCTCTCTGTCTCTCTGTCTCTCTGTCTCTCTGTCTCTCTCTGTCTCTCTGTCTCTCTGTCTCTCTCTCTGTCTCTCTCTCTGTCTCTCTCTCTCTCTCTCTCTCTCTCTCTCTCTGTTTCTCTGTCTCTCTCTCTCTCTTTTTCCCTCTCTCATACTTACTTTCCTACATACTTTTCTACCCTTAAAAGCTTGTGTTTGGGGAAAGTTTTTTTTTTTTTGTATCTTTCTAATGAATTGGCTATTTAATCTTGAAAAGGAAAGATGATCCTTTGTTGGTGATTTTTCTTGATTGACATGAATTCCTTTCTTTCCTAATTTAGAACTTTGCTAGGTCATGACTAGAAGGCATGACATGAACCCAAACCTTTGAATCTTTATTGTACCTCTACAAAGAAGACTTTACTCCTAGATGTGGTATTTGTCCAATATGAGTGAAAGTCCATCTGAAATATATAAAAGTATATTTGAAATAATGTTGGCTATTGCTTTTATAGTACATTTAGCACACATGAAGTCCTGCATATAGTGAAAACATGATTACCTAATTGTATTTTCCACTTGACTATTGATAACGTTACATTGAGTTTTTCATACTTAGTGTTTTCACTGCCTTATTGTAATCATGTCTAGTAGTAGAGGTCCCTACTTCATTTTTTTGTCTTGGTATTCTGTGTTTATACACATGTATAGTCAAGGCATTCCCAGGTCTTAGCTGAGGACAGGGCATTGGAGTTTTTATAATGAACTTATGCTTTTGAAGCTTGCCTGAACTGTGGTTGGAATGATAATTAGGAAGTAAAAATTTGACAGAGAGACTAATTGGAATGTTACTACAGTATTCGAGGCTAGAAGTTATAAGGACATGAACTTGAATGGTGACTGAATGAGGGGAGACTAGGGAATATATGAGAAAGAACAAGAGTTAATGACTTTGACTGAGTGGGGGGAGTGATGAGTTAGTTCACAATAACACCCACTGACTGGAAGAATGGTAATGCCCCAGACATTATAAGGGCCTTTGGAAGAGCAGTGAGTTTGAAGGGAAAGATCCAGTTATCCCTTCCACATCTCGGTGGTTAGGAGTATGGTGCCCTGGTGATTTGGGAAATCTACATAAAATCTTTTGGCGCTATCTTCATACTAGAGAAAAAGTCTAAACTTTTTTCTTTTCCTTTTATGGGGTATTTATAATACTATACTTATATTTTATGCATTTCTGAATTTCTAAACTTTTTCTGAATCAGCTGCAGTGTTCACAAAACTCTTCCCCAAATTCCCATCTAATTTCTTACATTGAAACCACTATGTGTAAAGTGGCAATGTGATAGGAATAACTGTAGTAAGTTTTGTTCTGAACATGGGGAGTTTGTGATGCCCAAGAGACATTACGCTTGATCTGCCTTTATCTACTGTGTAGTGATGCTTTCATTGTTATGCATCCGTTCTTGAAAACCTTTCCTTGTTTATCTGAATCCTTCATGTTTGTTGGTACTAGACAGAGTGCTGTATTTAGGGTCACCAAGAGCTGACATTTACTTACTTCACATACTTAGTTGTGTGATCCTGGGCAAATCACTCTCTCAGGGTCAGTTTCTGGATCAGTGGGTAATAATAGCACCTACCCAACCGTGTTGTTAGCAAGTAGGATAACACGTATAAAGTGCTCTGTGAACCTATTAATGTTCTATGTAAAAGCTACATCTAGCTATGGGAAAATGTTCAGTCTCGTAATAATATTCCCTTACTTTCATCTATAGAAGTTTGTTCATTCATTTCCCAATTGATTGACACCCACCTCATTTCAAAACAATTGAAAAATCCTGTGAAGAATATCATGGAATGGTTAGAACCCTTAATTCTGTCTTTGACCTTCTTGGTCAAATTATATAATTGTATCTAATTAAAATTCTAGTGTGATTGTTGGGTCACTGTTTAGTGACTTGCATAATTCCTCATTGTTTTCCAAAATGATTATGTTGATTCAACGTTTCCCCAACAGTGTATTAGTGTGTTTGTCTTTATATAGAACCTCCATTGGCAAGGATGATAAGAGCAAGAATAGTCCATTTAGGTATCAGGTGAAATCTTTTTAAAATTCTCAATTCTCTTAATTAGTGAAGTGAACTTTAGTGTATTCTAGATTTTTTTAATTATACAGGTTTGCTGCTTTCTGCCCTCCTTTCTGTTGAGTATTCATCTGTATCAGTAATACTTTATTGAATAGTATTATTCTGATTTTTAAAATTTTTGAGTGGATTTATAATCATTGACTAAAACTTAAAACAGTCTTCTTTTGTCCTCTTTGTCTAAAATAAGATGAATGGAGATAACTAGCTCTTTCTGCCTTTTGCAATAGGAACAATCAGCCATCTTATTTGTATTTTTAAATATTGTAGAAGTGACAGAAGAAAATATGTTGTTGTTTTCACTATGACTGTATCCAGGTCCTCATTAGCTCTTATCTCTACTGTTAGAGTTGCCTCCTCCTTGATTCCATCTCTAAAATGAGGGGGTTAGACTAGATGACCTCTAAGGTCTCATCCATTTCTAGATCTTAATCTTGTGGTTTCTTTATTCCTTGAATTCTCTTAGTATTCCATATCTAACTTCTCTTATGCAGATATTATTTTGTTGGTCATTTATGTGTGTGTTTGCGTGTATGTAGGTGTGTCTGTGTAAACACAGCTCTATATACACAAACTCTATTTTAATACTGGAGGGTAGAATCATTTTGTGATCATCTTTGTATCTCCCATTTTGCTTTAGACTTACAGTTCAAATGTTTGGATGAAGAAATAAAAGTGAGTTCTACAAAAGCAGCTAACAGGCATTAGGATATATATCAGAAATGTGGCTTTTCTGAACTACTTGCTTTCTCTTTTGTTTTGCTTCCTCTTTCTCATTATTCATTCCATTGGTTATAACCCTTCTTTACAACTTGACTAATGGCTAATGTGAATGTACTTGTAGGACCTAGATCACATTGTGTGCTGCCGTAGGGGGCGAGGAGAAGAAAGGGGAGAAAAAATTGGAACTCAAAAGACTGTGGAACTGAATGTTGTAAGCTGAAAGGGAAGGAAAGGGAAGGAAGGGAGAGAGGAAGGGAGGAAGGAAGGAAGGGAGGGAGGAAGGAAGAAAAGAAGGAAAGGGAAAAAAGGAAATAAAGAAAGATGGTTTTTCCTCTTCTAGTACACAACAGGACATGACTTCTGTGTTAATTTCTTTTCTTAGTATCATTTTGGTTTACTGGATATATAAAGATTTAGAATATACTCTTCTATTGATCAAAATTTACCATACATAGAGGCTTTATAGAGTTTTCAGTTTGGGGTGAGGTACCTATTTGAAGTTATGGGGGTGGAGATGCTCATGGTAAGGAAAAAGAAGAGCTATTCATTAGGGTAGACGTTCTCAGGGCACATGCTTCTATGTTATGATGCTAGAGTGATGAGGGTGATTGGAGTATTACCATAGTTTTGTTACTGATTTATAAAGATCTAAAGCAAGATCTTTAAATTAAAAAATCAAGCAATAGGGCTTGCTTGTGGAGTGGAGAAACAGAAGGAAGGGTGTTTACAAAGGTGATTGTATCTTTTAGCTTTTTTAGGCATTTTCAACGCCTAGATACTTATGAGTAGAAAATGATATCATATGACCAACATTTAAGCATGTCTTGGTCTTTCAGGAAGGGAAAAGCCATGGTTCATGTGGTCACAGTAACTTTAAACTAAGGACAAAAAAGTCATACAAGTTGTACGGAGGAAAATTTTGGTTCAATGTTAAGAAAACCAGGGTCAGCTAGGTGGTGTAGTGAATAGAGCACTGGCTTTGGAGTCAGGAGGACCTAAGTTCAAATCTGGCCTCTGACACTTAACACTTACTAGCTGTGTGATCTTGGTCATTTAACACCAATTGCCCTGCCTTTCCCTTAAGTCACTTAACCCCAATTGCCCTGACTTCCCCGCTCCAAAAAAGACAAAAAAATGTTAAGAAAACCTTTCTTGCAATTGGTACTATCCAAAATATCATGGACTATCTGGAAAAGTCACAGAAATCTGTCCCTGGAGGTCTTTAAACAAATACTAGATGATCAACCCTTTCTGAAGTATGTTGTAAGTGGGATTGTTCATTGTTCTTTTATCCCTGATACAGTGCCTGTCTAGCACAGAATAGGTGATTTAATTGATTTTATGAGGTTTAAGGATTGAACCAAATAACCTGGGAAATCACAATTCTATGAATTTCTTGCACTTATCACAGATAGCACATATCCTTTCAGGATCCATGTCAGAAACAATAGATACACACTACATGTAACATCAGAACAAGGTCAATGATAACGTTCTAGAATAAGTTCTCTTCCAAATCAGATTAGTTCTAAAGCAATGAAGACACAAATGTGAGGAAATCTCTTCTGAAAGGGGCACGCTAACATGGCAGATATCCTCACAGTTCTTACCGAGCTCCAAAAAGGTCAAGAGAAACCTGGAAAGGTTGCAGAGAGCTTGTGGAGGAGCAACTTTGTACAAAGTCACCTAGCCAGTTTCTTTTATTGTTATCGGTCAACTAGCCTTGCCAGACATTGTGCTAAGTACTGAGGATAGAATAAAAGGTAAAAGACATGCCCATTTTAAAGGAGCTCCTAGTCTAAATACGGAGAGGACATGCAAACAGTTATGTACAAACAAGAGACACACAGAATAAGATGGACATCAATAGAGGGAAGGGACTAGAATTAAAGAGAGAGAAAGAGAGAGAGAGAGAGAGAGTGTGTGTGTGTGTGTGTGTGTGTGTGTGTGTGTGTGTAAGTGAGTGTGTTTTGGGGTCTGCAGGATTAGCTTTACACAAAGCTTGAGGAATGATCTCAGTGATAACCCAAGTTGTAGGTCCTTCCTCTCTGACTTGTATTGTGGTGCTGAATTTTCAGTGAAGCTAGGTCCTCATAGGCTTGGATCTCACTCATTAATTAGTATTCCTTCCTACTGGATCCCTTGCTCCTTCCTTGTCTGAAAAGAAAACCACCCCTCCTTTGTTTTCCTTACCCTTCTATTTCAGTGTCTTCTTTTTCTCTATTTCTTGCTCCTCATCCTATTCACAGCCTTTTCTTTTCTCTCTCTGTTGCTCTCTAATTTTTTTAGCCAGTTTTTTTTTAGAAGCAACAACATATATAGCTGGAGGTTTTTCCTTTCCCTGGTGATCTAAAATGCTATTTGATTAGGAGTGTTACAGCTAAGTTCAAATTCCACAACTCTGTGTCCAGTATTGGAAAAAAAAACAAGTAAATGCTACATTTGATAATATTTTCTACCCAGTTAGAGAGGCAGCATGGCATAATATGGAGAGAAAAAGCCTACAAGTTGGATTTGGGTCCTTCCTTTAACAAAAACTGTCTGTGTGACCCTGGGTAACTTTCTTAACTTTGTAGCCACAAGCAACTCTCTTAGACTGTAACTTTCTTTTTCTTTTTCTTTTTCTTTTTTTGCTTTTTTTTGGAGGGCACTTGGGGTTAAGTAACTTGCCCAACGTTACACGGCTAGGTTTTTTGTTTGTATATGTTAAGTGTCTGAGGCTGAATCAGAACTCAGGTCCTTCTGACTCCAGGGCCAGCACTCTACTGACTGCGCCACCTAGCCACCCCTTAGACTGTAACTTTCAAAGCGGTTGCCCATATGCATTGGTTTTTCCACTGGAAGTTCTCTAAACTAATGATGTTATGGGTCTAGGTTAATCTTCATCTCCTCTCAGATTGCCTCAAAAAATTCTACCAAATCAACACAACCAAAAATAAACAATTTGTTAACATATCACATTTTATGTGATGTTTCTTTGAGCCCTTTTATTTTTACAAGAATTAACATTAGCCAGAACTCTGTCAACATTGGCTAACAGCTGAACTTTAGTGGTGTGTGTGTGTGTATATGTGTGTGTGTGTTTGTGTACACACTATTGTATGAGCTCACATTTTTATATTGCATTAAATTTTATATTGCATCATTTTCCTCAAAATGATCCTGAAAGGTAGGCAATATGTTATTCCTTGCTTACTGTTGAGAAAATTGAGCCTAAGAGAAGTTGTGACTTGCCCAAGGTCACAAAACTTCTAAGTATGGGAGCCAGAGTTCAAACCAAGGCCTCATAACATCATATTCAATGTTCTTTCCATAATACTTTGTTGCTGTGTCTGTCTTTTTTCTCCTGTGTCTTTCTCTGAGTTTCAGTATCTGTTTTTCTCTTACCTCTAGAAAAAAAAAATACAAGAAATAGCCTGGTGGGGGGGGAGATCTCATAGAATGATGGAATTCTAGAGCTGAAGGAAACTTAGGTATCTAATGCTATACCAGTCTGTGAGATGCTATTGCTCTTATCCCAAAACCACAATATAAATATAAATAAATAAAACCACAATAGCCTGAGTCTGGAGAGGCAGACTGTGTGAAGACATTAGAATAAAAGGTGATTCTTTATTCATCTGGTTGTGGTTTTTCGGGGGGATCCCTGTAAGAAGGAGGATGCTAATTTTCAAGCCTCATCTAAATTTTAAAAAGCAGGTTGCAGTTTTTTAGAGGATTTTGTGAATAGGCCTAAGTCTTCCTATGACAAGAGTATTTAGAATAGTACTGTAATCTTGCTTGCAGATTTGGTGACTGACATATAGTAGATGCTTAATAATAAATGGTTATCAATTTGAATTGAAGCTTTAGAAATAAATTCAAAAGAATTTAAAAGAGAAGATCTTCTCTCTCTACTATTATTTCTTCCCTTGTGGAGTTTGATTATCTGAAGGCAAGATTCATAAATTTAAAAAGTGAATTTACCTAGGTGGCATTGTCCCTGAATTTGGGGTACTCATGGAAAGGCCTGAGTTCAGACACTACCTGAGGCACTGACTACCTAGCTTGTTTGCCCTTGAGACCCAGCTTCAGTTTCCCCATCTTTAAAGATTTTTGTATTTTTGTCTTTTTGGAGAGGGAGAGGCAGGGCAATTGGAGTTAAGTGACTTGCTCAAGGTCACTCAGCTAGTAAGTGTTAAGTGTCTGGGGCTAGATTTGAACTCAGATCCTCCTGACTCCAGGGCCAGGGCTCTATTCACTGAGCTGCCTAGCTGCTCCAAGTTTCCTCGTCTTTAAACTGAGAAACTTAAAGATTCTAGCTCACTGGGCTATTGTGAGTATTAAATGAGATATTTCATGTAAAGATTTTGTGCAAACCTTATAGATAAGTTGTTTTTGTTATGATTATCATTGCTATTATTTTCTCTGCCAGAACAATGTGCCGATTTCTTTACTATCAAGCTACTGGATAGCACTTGGGGAAGATGGTGATTTGTGTCATATTCTATGCTTTCTACTAAGTGGGGCTAGATGGTGTGCCTATGCTGTTCTCCCCATGTTTATCCATTGAGAAACTTTCTCTGGGCCTCAGTTTCCTCTTCTGTAAAATGAGGAGGTTGAATTAGATGAATTCTGAAGTCTATTCTAGCTCTAGATTTTTTATTCTATCAACAAATAGAGCCTGAGGAATTGATTAGCTCTTCTAACCTGTCATTTTGTAGATGGAGAGGTCATGGCCAGAGAAGTTAAGGTACTTGTCCAAGGTTATGCCCATAATTCAGCCTAACACTGTCATTTCTACATCATAGTACCATGGAGACTTCAGGTTTTCATTTTCTTAAATGGGGCATTATTTCATAATATGCAAACATCGATGTGTATCTCATAGACATGGCTGTTTTTATTTTTGTAATTTTGCTCTGGAAAATCTGCTCTTTTCAGATCCCATTTTGCAAGGCTTATTTGCCCATTGATGAATAATGTGTGGGCCACAAAACAGATTCTCGCCTTTTAAAATAGCTCATTTATACAGCAAGTGGGACAGGCCCTTCAGAAGCATTATGCCAGACCAGGGTTTTCACATCTGTTTTGCCCAGCTTCTGATGTAATTGTTTGTGCCCTCTAGTCACGTCATGTGTTCCCTCACCAGGCTAAGGGCTTGCAACATACTGAAATCTCTATTCAGTGAAAACATATGAATAGTGATGGGGAGAGAGAATATTCCCGCTGCTGACTTTTTGTTTTTTAAGTGTTACTGGATGGAGAAGGAAAGAGAATGAAAGGAAATGGAAGAAGGGAATGCTGTGCTTCCCTCCCACTCCCCAAGCTACATAGGCCTTGTGAGAATGTCCCCATATGGCAGTTTTAGCACTGATGGGCATTTTCTTAAAACCAAGCACTGTGTGATGAGGGGAGAATGGAACTATTAGAATTAAGATCTCTGTCTTCTGGGAGCTGACAGAGAATTCTTCAGTACCTATTTTTCAATCAGAGAGCCATTGGGCAATGAGTAATTTGCAGTGTGGAGCACATTCATAGTGCAGGTACTGTAGTTTCAAAATATGTTTCATTTTGGTTTTTTTATACTTTCAATGATTATGGCTCCCATGCACCTCAGTGAGGAGTGTTTTTCCTTTTAAACACGCTTCCTGTTTTGTAAGTTTTAGCACATTGCTTCAAGAGCCAGGTGACTTGTGTTGGAATGCTGATGGCTGATGCCAACCAAAACAAATGTAGGCAGATTTGTTTGAAGGCAGGGCAGAGGATAGAGGCAACAAAAAAGTGGAGCAAGAGAGTGAGCTGTGTGGGGAAGGAAAGTGAGGGCTTATATTTGTAATTCTAGCTTCATTATTAATAGAGCTGAAATCCAAGGCTTTTTTTAGATATTGCTTTAAAATGCTCAGAAAGGCATCCAATAGATATACCAGTATTTCCTGCCTGATACAGTGTTTGTTAGGATCTAAAATATTTTTAAAATAGTGCACCAAAACCCCACCAGTGTTTGTTGATGTCCCACTATGTGCTTAATGACTATGGCTGTGGTTGATATTATTGCTAGTACATAGACTGACTTAATTTTCATATTTTACTTTTACTTTAGACTGATACAGTTCAGATGGAAAACAATGAAGGAGGGAGCAAGTTGTAGCTGGCACAGTCATTCTTTCTCAAAATAGTCTTTACCCCATCTTCTGTCTCTTTCAGTTAAAAGGATGTTCCTGCATCCTCTTGTCACCCTGCTTCTTCCCCCCAACACACACACACACACACACACACACACACTTATTTTTTTTGGTAGAGAAGGGGCAAACAGCAGAGAGACACACACAAAAAGGGTATTGCTGATTGCCCACATAATTATTTTTAAACACACCACATTTAAAAACTAAATGGAACTAAAATTTTCTGTTGATCTTTTTCTTGAAGTTGTAAACTCAGTACAGTTTTTCCCGACCAGTATAATGCCTCCAGTTTTGAATAGTGCTCATTGGTGAGAATGATTTGTAAGCAGGTGAATTCTAAATGACCTGCCAGCAGATGCTTGATTACCAAGCAGGGTAGATGTTCATCCCAGTACAATAGCAATCGTGTTATGTTTCATTATGGAGCATGCTTATTTCTAAAGAGAGGAATTTAAATGAATAATTCATGGCTGCTTTCTATGGTGTGCAGTATATCACTGTTACTAATTTGGGCCTGGGAATGACTATGTTGACCCATTTGTTTGCTGGTGTTAATAGGACAAGGGGTAGAAATCACAGCAGCCAGTGATTTCTCTTGTTCATTGAGAGAGCGGCATAAAAATCTTTGTGCATTATGAGTTTGTCTTTGACCATAAAGGTGCCATTATACAAAAATAATAGGTGACTAAAGTGTCTGCTAGTGATGAAAAACTTAGTCGTAACTATTAATTTAACTTTTCTGTTTGATTAGTTAATTCATTAGTTAATTCTAGCAAAAATATTATTACCATTCACTTTTAAAAGCAATGTTGATAAATTCTTTACACACATACACACACAGCCTTTTTTTTTTTGCTTTTTGGAGGGCATTTGGGGGTTAAGTAACTTACCCAAGGTCACATGGCTATGGTTTTTTGTTTGTTTGTTTTTGTTTTTTTTTTTAATAAATATTTTTATTTACAATTACATTATAAATTACATAAATTATATTTACAAATATATCATTTGTACGTTTACAATTATATTATAAATGTATATAAATAAATGCATGCAAATTAAAGTTACAACACATTGCTTTAGCCTGTCAAGACTTTTAGTCCATCATTTAATTAAAGTGTAGATCCCAAGACTGGGGCACAAAACTAGAAACAAAAACCCTGCTATTTCAGGGGTTCTAATAGTTTTTGTGTAATGTGCAGTTTGGTGAAGGTTAGGGACTTCTCAGAGGAACATTTTTACTTTCTTTTTCTTTTTTTTTTAAACAAATGCTTTGTTAATTTCTGGTTTACATCATTCATTTCCACCAGATTTTGAGTTACAATTTTTTCTCCCATTTTTTCCCTACCCACCAGTCCAGAATAGCAGTCCCACTAAATTTCCAATCTGCTCTCTCCCATATCTTCTCCCATACCCGCTTTGACTTTGCCATTAGGGCAAGGTGAATCTCTGAGCCCCAATGCCTGGACATCTTATGAAACATTTAATTTTAAAACTTCGATTTTCAGATCCATTCCCTTCCTCCCTTGTCACCCACTCCCTCTGAGAAGATAAGCAATTCAGTATGTGTTGTACATATATAGCTATGCAAAACATTACCATAGAAGATATATTGTAAAAGACTGCTTATATTTCCCTCCCACCCATCTCCCCTCCCACCTGGCCCATTCCCTACTTTGATCCTGTCCCTCTTCGAAAGTGGGTACTTCTAACCTCCCCTCCCCCTAGAATGCCTTCCCCTCCATCATCCCCACTCTCATCCCTCTTTCCCCTATTCTGCTGCAGGGTGAGATATCCCATTTAGTATGTATGTGGTTCTCTCCTTGAGCCAACTTCAATGAGAATATGGTTTTGCCTTTTTGCCTTCCTGTTCTTCCCCACCCCTGGAACTACTTCCCCTTGCCTCTTCTACATGAGATAGTTTACCCTACCCTGTCTCTCCCCATCTCCTCTTGCCACTTTCCTCTCTCACCTCTTAACTTCACCCCTTGAGTATCATCCCTTACCATCAAATTCAACCTATGCCCTCTATCCATGTGTAACTGTAAACATATATACACACATTCACATATGTATTCATATGACCATATACCCTTCTTCAATTATTTTCATAAGGAGAAAGGTTTTATCAGACACAGTTATTGTTTTTCCATGTAGGAATGTAAATAGTTCAACTTTGATAAGTTTCTTTTGATTTCTTTTCCTTGATTACCTTCTCAATCTCTTGCTTCTTGTGTCTGAATGTCAAATTTTCTATTCAACTCTGGTTTTTTCCTCAACAATGCTTGAAAGTCCTCTATTCCACTGAATGACCATATTTTCCCCTGAAACAAGATACTCAGTTTTGCTGGGTAGGTGACCCTTGGCTTCAATCCCAGCTCTTTTGCCCTCTGGAATATCATATTCCATGCCCTTTGATCCTTCAGTGTAGAAGCTGCCAGGTCCTAGGCTATTCTGATTGTGTTTCCACAATATTGAAATTGTTTCTTCCTGGCTGCCTGTAGTATTTTCTCCTTGATCTGGGAGTTCTGGAACCTGGCTATAATATTCCTAGGAGTTTTCTTTTTGGGATCTTTTTCAGGAGGTGATCTGTGGATTCTTTCAACCTCTATTTTCCCCTCTGGGTCTAAAACATCAGGGCAATTTTCCTTGAGAATTTCTTGAAGGATGATTTCTAGGTTCTTTCTTTGATCATGGCTTTCAGGTAGTCCAATAATTTTTAAATTATCTCTCCTGGATCTATTTTCCATGTCAGTGGTTTTTCCCATGAGATATTTCACATTGCCTTCTATTCTTTCATTTGTTTGGATCTGTTTAACAGAATCTTGATTTCTCATAAAGTCACTAGCTTCCATTTGCTCCAGTCTAACTCTGAAGGAAGGAATCTCCTCAGTGAGCTTTTGAGATTCTTTTTCCATCTGGCAAATTTGGCTTTTTAAGGCATTCTTCTCCTCATTGCCTTTCTGAGCCTCTTTTGCCATTTGAGTTAGTCTATTTTTTAAGGTGTTATTTTCCTCAGTCAGGCTGTTGACTGTCCTTTCATACTTTTCTTGCATCTTTATCATTTCTCTTCCCAATTTTTCCCCCACTTCTCTTATCTGCTTCTTAAGGTCCTCTATGGCCTGTAGCCCGCTTGGATTTTCATTTGGGGCTTTTGGTGCAGGAGTTCTGACTTCACAGTCCTCCTCCATGCTTTGATCCTCTTTGCCCCTAAAATAGGAGTCCAGTGTTGAATTTTTCTGTTTATTTTGTTTCTTTTGCCTAGGCATGTTACCACTTAATTGCTTGATTTTGGGGCTTGTTGCCACAGTAGGACTTTGCCACCAGACAGGAGAGCTTCGGTCCCAAACATGGGGTCTTCACAGCTTCTGTAGGTTGGGTGGCCTCTGTAAAGCCTCCACCCACTCTGGCAAATTGAATACCCACCCCAAACTTCCCCCCCAGACCACAATCCAGATCCAGGCAATTTAAAGCAAGAGCGATTAACCCCCAGACTCATTGCTGGATCTCCCTACAGTTCATAGACCAGGAGCTAGAGCCGCCACTGACGCTGCAAAATGGCATCTGTGCCTTGTTTCTTCAACAGCTTTTCGCCCCCAGGGGAGGAAGCTGAGGCATTCCCCAAATACTGGTCCCAAAGTCCATAGGGCACTAACCTCTCACTTTGTCCTAGGCATGTCTGTGCTGATAATTCTGGAATCGCCACAGCTGCTGGTGTTCTGGGGTCCCTCCAACCGGCTGCTGGCCCAGCCGTCCTAGGGCTAAAACCACGGCTCACTCGGGCCTGGCCTCAGCTCCCAGAGCACTGCACTGTGGGTTCCCAGCGAGCTGTGCTGCCCTCTCTCAGAGCGCTGTGCTCGCCATTCCCTGCAGGGCTTCTGGGCTGTCCTCAGCGGGAGGTTAGCTTCTCTGTGTCGTTCTGTGGGTGCTGGGGCTCCAGAAGTTGTTCAGATTCCTCTTTTACATTGTTTGGAAGTTGTGTGGGACAGAGCACCTTGGAAGTGCTGTTTCTACTCCACCATCTTGGCTATGCCCCTCCACACGGCTGTGTGTGTGTGTGTGTGTGTGTGTGTGTGTGTGTGTGTGTGTGTGTGTGTGTGTGTGAGCATGCATGCTAAGTGTCTGAGGCTGGATCCAAACTCAGGTCCTCCTAACTCCAGGGCCAGTGCTTTACTCACTGCGCCACCTATCTGCCCACACATAGCCTTCTATACCATTTGCCAATTTCCCCATTCTTATTCTTTCTTTGCATTCTAAACTGCCTCTGGCTCCTTTTTTGTTTGTTTTTTGTTTTTGGTACCAGTTAGGTTTCCAGAATTATAGAGGTAAAGGGATTGCTCATTCTTTCCTTGGGTAACTACTTGCTGAGTATTTATTTAATATTGTTTAATTCTCACTAAGACTTTAAATAACACATTTTGATGGAAAATCAAAACTGTATAACATCTGTATTTTAAGATCTCTGAAATCTTTAAGTTGAAGATTTTAAAGTATACATTTTCAAGAATTTTGTTCTCAAGAGTATCTAAATGTAAGAGAACTAAATTGAAAAAATATTTTATTGATATCTTTTGTTTCTAATGTCACTTATATTGCCCCTTCTCCTCTCTCCCTGCCCCCCCAGGAGAGCCATCCCATATAACAAAGCTTTTTTTTTTTTTTAGTAAAAAAGAGAAAAAAAATCAGGAACATCAATAAAAATACATTGAAAAAAATCTGACAGTTTATGCAATAATCCACTCCCATGGACACCCCTGCCATTACCAACTCTACAAAGAAATAATGGGAAGAAGTCTTCTTTATATGTCTTCTTTGGAACTAAACTTGTTCTTTCTAATTTTCCAAAATTAATTTTTTAAATTTTGTGGTAATTGTTTTTTCCATTTGTATTGCTGGAGTCACTTGGCTCTACTTCATTTTATACTAGTTCACATTAGAAAAAACACATTAAAGTTATTAGGAACACATTAGAGTAACACTTTGGATCCTTTGAACCAAATAAGTCTTTTCTGGTCACCATTTAAGTAACTTTAGTTTGAATGGAAACTATTTTAAGCTGTCAAATATCGAATATTCTAGACCTTAAATATCACAGATTTTAGGCAATTTAACAACTTCTTTTTTTCTTTTCTTTTTTTTTTTTTTTTTTTTTTTCTTTTTGGAGGGCAATTGGGGTTAAGTAACTTGCCCAAGGTCACACGGCTAGGTTTTTGTTTGTGTGTGCATTAAGTGTCTGAGTCCGGATCTGAACTCAGGTCCTTCTGACTCCAGGGCCGACGCTCTACTCGCTGCGCCACCTAGCTGCCCCAATTTAACAACTTCTTGATGAATTAGGGTCATAATTATAAGTGTCAGTTATTGTGCTTTACCTTGAAAGAGTGATCCCCTAAGGTATGTAGGGCCATATGATCTTAAACTCCTACTTTAAAAAGTTTTTGTCTGTTTCAAAATAGTTTTTCTGTTTTCTATTTCTTTCTTTGCTTCCATAAATATACTTTCACAGCATCCCCTTTGCTCTTTTATTGACAGTTTCCATCCAACTGTAGGTTTAGAAGCCAGATAACAATCTTATTAGAATTTTGTATTGTATAAATGTGTTGTGAAGAGATATTTTTGAGTAAAATATAGCAATTTAATTATCGATGAGTTTCATGTGTGTATAGTTGTACATGCACACAAAAATGCATACATATACATAGATAGACATGTGTTTGCAGAGATGGTGGAAGTGAGGGGAGAGGAGATGAAGAAGAGAGAGAAAGTTGTCACAGAGAACTGTTCAGCTTATTTCCTAGCGTATAGCCATATCCACAAAAGATGAGTTTGCCATTTACCTGAGTGTAGAATTGATGAGCTACAATAGATTGGTTTTAAAATTCATAGACTATTGGAGACTATAAC